>CM033735.1:32916662-33385848 GCA_019671005.1 Hibiscus mutabilis | reverse complement strand
GCAATTAAGTACCTTTTGCCAAGAAAGATGCCAAACCTCGTTTAATTTGTTGGATTTTACTTTTACAAGAGTTTGACATTGAAACTAAATACAGGAAGGGTATCGAGAACCAAGTCGCCACCATTTGTCACGCCTAGAATAAGGAAAAGACGATGACACAAACGTGGAAATCCATGATGCATTCCCGGACGAGTAGTTGTTAATCACCCAGGCAACCATAGTAGGGGTTGCCTCGGCAATACCGTGGAAACAGCAAAGAGCAATTGCCTCGGCAATTCCATGGTATGCAGACTTAGTGAATTTCCTTGTTAGTGACATTTTACCTCATGATCTTACTCACCGGGAATGAAGCGGTTCCAACATGATGCTAAGCATTATTATTGGGGACGAGCCTCTTTTATTTAAACAATGTGCGAACCAGGTTATTAGGCGATGCATCCCCGAGGAAAAGCGTGCTCGACAATGCCATTCATCACCCTATAGAGGTCATTTTGGAGCTATTCGCTTTACGCATGACCAAAGTCTTGCAATCCGGTTTCTATTTGCCAACACTTTATAGAGATGCTCAAGACTTCTACAAGAGGTGTGATTGATGTTAGCGAACAGGGAATATTTAATGCCGACATGAGATGCCACTACAGAATATCCTTGAGATCGAGTTGTTTGACGTGTGGGAATCAATTTCATGGGACCTTTCCCATCCTCGTTCGATAATGTATATATCCTACTTGCCGTGGACTACGTGTCTAAATGGGTAGAAGCAAGCTGCAGATCGACAAGAACGATTCCAAAACGGTGCAGAAATTCTTTTAGAAAAATATATTCACACGATTTGGAACACCAAGGGAAATTATGAGTGATGGAGGCACACACTTGATGAAGAGGCTAATTGCCAAAATGCTGAAGCGATTTGGAGTGACACACAAAATTGCCAAGACATATCATGCACAAACAAACGGGAAGCCAAAATTTCCAATCGTAAATTGAAGGTTATCCTTGAAAAAGTTGTCAATCCTTCTTGAAAAGATTGGTCAGCAAGAATTGATGAAGCACTATGGGCCTATCGAACAACATTTAAGACGCCTTTAGGCATGTCACCCTATAGACTTGTCTACGGCAAGATTTGCCACCTTAGGTAGAGATCGAACACAAGGCTTATTGGGCAATCAAAACTGTCAACATGGATTAGGAGAGTGCTGGACAAAAGCGACATCGGACCTTAACGAAATTGAAGAATTTTTGCCTTAGCTTACGACAACGCGAGAATCTTCAAGGAGAAAACGAAGCATTGGCATGACAAGAAGCTATTGCGCGTCAATTTTTGCCCGAGCAATTAGTTCTTCTCTTTAATTCTTGGTTAAAACTCTTTTCGAGAAAATTGAAATTGAGATGGTACGGGACTTTTGAAGTCGTCAAACCTTTCTCCCATGGTGCCATGATAATTAAGTCCACCATTGACGGGCATGAGTTCAAAGTCAACGGACAAAGATTAAAGCACTATCTTGGCAAACCATGTTGAGCGCGATAAAGAAGTAGTTAATTTAGGAGATGCATAACCATGCTCTCCTTTGGTATTTCTTATTTACTTTTGCGTTTTATATTTTTAGACTTATTTTATTTTTGGATTTATTTTTAGGATAAAATTATGTTTTTAGTTTAATTTTTATTCTTTTTATCTTTATCTTTCCATATTTTTTTCTTTGTTTTGATTCCACAACCACAATCACCATGGCCAAGAACATCTAGACAATTCCTCACCAGCTAAGGAACAAGAAGTGCCAAAGCAAGCTCCAATAATGAAGCTTGCCCGGGCAACCAAAATTGCCTCGGCAATTCCCGATGCCTCATTAAGTCCTGATGCCTAGGCAGCTGAACGCTACTTCGACAACTGAGGATGCCACGGCAACTGCCGCACAAGTGGCAACACCAGCCATACGCATTCAACCATCACGAATCGGCAAACGAACCAAGCAATTGCACGAAGGAAACAAATTATTCAAGGTGACGACCTTTCCGACTAACTCATTTGCATTTTATTTTAATTTTTACATGCATTGAGGACAATGCTTCTCTCGAGTTTGGGGGGTATTGGTTTCTAGTTAGTTTCATGTTTAGGTGCATTCATAATTAGTAATAGCATATAGGTTGCATATGTTACTTGCCATGCCTTTGATTGGATTTAATTACTTGAACTTGTTGAATAGCCAAGGATGAATTTTTGCCACTGCACTTAATTGAAAGAACCTTTAAATTTTAGGATTGCATGAAAAGAACTTAGAACTTTACTATGATGCTAAATTTTTTTTACACGGTTGTGGCTTGTTGATTGAAAGAAACTTGGTGAACTTAGGTTACTTAAAATTTGGGTGAATTTAAATTGAAAAATTAAAAGTTAATTTCTTGCTAGAGGTGCCCAAAACTGGCTCTAGTAGTTGCAAATTAAAGATATCGCTAGAGGTGTCCGAAATTGGCTCTAGTCGACAAAAAATTAATTAAATTAAGAAATTGCTTGCTTTACTAGAGGTGCCCGAAATTGGCTCTAGTAAAAAGAAAAATAAATACCCTAGTAATTAAATTGATAAAATCCTATTGTTCACAGAGAATCTTGAAAATCAACTTGTACACAAATATGCACACACATTGTCACGGGCATTATAGTTTGGTTCCGGGAAATTTTTGTGCTATCCGAAATATTAAAAGGTGATCATACTTTGTGCCACGGTTCTGAGGTTTGAAAGCAAATTTAAAGCATGTCTTTGATGATTAAAGTCTTGGCAAGTAATTGTTAGTTTTACATTGCTTGAGGACAAGTAATAGTTCGAGTTTGGGGGTGTGTTAAGTGTTTAAAAATACTACTTTTATAACCCTTTTTACTCATATTATTGTTAGAATTAGGCTCATTTTTGTTGTATTGTTAGACATTCATGCATATTTTCATGATTTCCTTCACCGTCATGCTTGATTTCATAATTTAGTTGATTTTGTGGAAAAAGGTACTCCTGGTGCGTGTTTCTGTGTGTGTAGGATCTAATTGCCCAAGAGAGTAGGAGATTGTCGTGGCAGCTAAGGAAGGAAACTGAAGGATTTGCCAAAGCAGTTGAAGTTGCCTTACAAATGCCAAACTCGAGGGTCTGCCAAGGCAATTGAAGCTATTTTCCAAATGCCAAACTGAAGGGTCTGCCAAGGCAATCGAAGCTGTCTTCTACATGCCATGCTGAGCAGATTGCTGAGGCATGTCGGGAAAAATCCACTTCATTAGGGATAAGCACGAAAAGCAAGAGATAAATCCAAAAGATTTGGATTTCCATGAAGCATTTAATGAAGATTTAAATTCAAATTTATGAGGAGTTATTGGAGATCAAAAGGGGATTAAATTCCAAGAGTTTTAGGAAAAGTTTTTGGAGGAATTAATATACAATAAAAGAGATCTATTTTTATTCTATTTAATTCCAGCTTTACTTCCTCCTCAAGAAAGACTTTGACCTAGCCAACTCCTATAAATAAGAGACCTAGCCGCCTACTTCAAAGGGAGGTGTGCGATTGGAGAGAATTCGACAAAGGGGGCTGCTCGACATCTTCTTATTTTTCCTTCTTTATTTTTAGTCGATTCATGTTTAGGGATTTTATTCTTGAGTTTATTTTTTGCCCAGCCATGAACTAAACTTATTTGGCTTGGGCTTTTGTGTTTTTGTGGTTGTGAGAATGATTGGATTTGTTTAGGTATTGAGTTTACAATTTTACTTCAAAGTTTGTTTATTCTTGGTTCTTAAATTCTTTGAATGAATTGGGAGATGATCTCGTGAATTCATCCATTTATCTAATATCGGGAGAGTTGGATTCAAGAAACGAATGAGCATGGTCTTTATTCAATCAATCGATGGTGAAGACTAATTCGACTTAGGGATAAGTTGCGAATTTAAACGGCTAAAAGGAGTGCAAGATAGGTCGTTGTCCATCCTTGGTTCACACAGGGATGTATTGTCAAGGCATGCACAATTAACAGCGTTTTGAGTTAGGGGGAACGAGAAACCATTGAAGAACGCTTCACCGAACTTTGAAGGTTGTCGCCCAAATTGCCCCAGCAATTGCAGACTTGCCCAGGAATTCACAGACCTGCCCAGGCAATTATAGAACTGCCCAGGTTGTCACAGAATTGCCCCATCAATTCGTCTGGTTTCAATTGTTAAAGCAATTGAGCGGCTTTAGCACTCAATTACCATGACGGTCCATTCAATTATCACACCATGACTCACGATAACCCGACCTACTCTATCTTATTCAATTACATATTTATTTTTATTTAATTTCTATTTTATTTTCTTGTTAATTGGAACTCCTGCAATCATCTACTTGTGTTTTTACTTTTAGCGCGAGAAGTTAGATTTCCGAAGTAGCATCAATCCCTGTGGAGACGATATCTATAGTATACTATAATTTGCAACGTGTACACTTGCACCAATTGCGAAGCACTTAATACGCGCAAAGTATGCAAAGACTAGCTGACATTTAGACACCCATCATCACAAGTTTGGATAAAATGTGGACCTTAGACAGATCAAGCCCAAGGGAGAATAACTCTTGCTGAGGGGGAAAGCCTAGCCACCGCCTAGGTTCAAAGTTTGAAATTTTTAGCCGAACTTTTTTCCACGCCATCACTCTCCCACTCTCTCAAACTCATCATTATTCCACTCCCCCCATACACACCATAACTGCTAAACTATCACTATCCCCGCTAACTCCACCTTAAGCCATCCAACCGTCTTCCTTAACCCTTATTTAATTCCTATCTCCCCTATTATCAAGAATCTTTACACTTTTCTTCAATCTGAAAAGAGAAATCAAGAACCAAAATCATTTTTCTTTCAAATTGATCAACCTTTTTTTCCCAAACTCATCAACAATATCTTCATCAACCTCGCTCCAGATCTTCCTTAACGATGAAACGGATAAGAAGTATGAGGATAACTACGCAATGCAAACCTTTTATTGTGAAAACGGTTTGAATTCAAGAATGAGCCCAAGTTGGGGTATTCACCAGAGGTGAAGGCCATTATCAAGCAACACATTTAGGAGGTCTTTTGCCATTAGCTCGAGGAGGTCCACTCAACCATCGTCCGGGAATTCTATACCCACCCCACCGTTAAAGATTCACCGTTTGTGTATGTTCAAGGCAAGTGTGTTTAGGTTGATGAGGGATATGCTAATCACGTGTTTAGTTTGAATGGTGCAGGGAAGAGCACTCGAAATTCATCGAATCGATGGATGGGGCCAAAAGACATTTGCTATTGAAGGATTTGTGTGAGCCATGCACAAAGTGGGAACGTCTCCTTTTAGGGCAAAGGGACAATGAAGAGGCTGACATTAAACCACAGTCGCATGGGTAGAACCATTTTTTGAAGGCTCGCCTAATTCTAACCACCTACAATGAGACAATGTTAGAGGATAGGATGGCCTATCTTCACTTCATCATGACTGGAGAGAGATTAATGTCACCTGACTAATCATTGATGAGAATTTCAAGTGTGTCGGCCTCTAATGTGGCAGCTTAATTTTTTCTTCCAACATCTCCACCATTTGCATTAAGCACACGGTGCCCACTCTTGACTCCGAAAATATCCAAAAATGTAAGAGGACTATCACTCCTGCTTTATGAGGGTAGTTGATTGGTAGGAAGGAAAGAGAAAAGGGCAAGGCAAGAGTTTCCCAGCCTGCATCTACTGCTAAAATGCCTAAGGCAGAACCTTCCACGCCAATGCCAGTTGGTGCAACGATATTGCTTTCCCAGCTCTATCAACGCCAAGAACTTATTTTGTAAAAGTTATAGAAGGCAGAGGAACAAAACTTAGTGCTCTGGCAATATGTTGGAGCTAGAGACCACGCCCTAAGGACGACTGTTGCGCGTAATAAGTGCTTCACAGTTGTGCAAGTGTACACGTTGCAAGTTATAATATAAAAGATATCGTCTCCACAGGGATTGGTGCCACTTCAAGAATCTAATCTCTTGCACTGTAAAAGTAAAAACACAAGTAGGTGATTGTAGGAGTTCTAATTAACAAGTAAACTAAGAGAGCAATAAAGTAAAAGAAGATGTAATCAAATGAGAGAGAGTAGGCAAGGTTATCGTGAGTTGAGGAGTGATAGTCGAATGGATCGTCTTGGTAAAAGAGTGCAATGGCAACTCAGTTGCCGTGACAACTTGCACAGTTGGGTTGCCTTGGCAATTAGTAGAACGGTTTCCTGGGCAACTGACTAGGCTGCAAACTTCAAGGTTCGGCAGAGCGTTCTCAATGGTTTCTTGTTATCCCTAAGTCAAAACTCTAGATAATTTTTGCATGCCTTGATAATACATCCCTGCGTGAATCAAGGGTGGACAACAACCAATCTTGCGCTCATCTTAGCCGTTGAAATCCTAAACTTATTCCTAAGTCGAATTAGTCTTCACCATCGATAGATTGAATAAAGACCATAATCATTTGTTTCTTGAATCTAACTCTTCCAATATTAGATAAATATATAGATTTACGAGATCCTCTCCCAATTCACTCGCAAACAAGAATAAAAACCAAGAAAGAGTAAACCTTGAATTGGAAGTGCAAACTCTATTACCTAAACAAAATCCAATCGTTTATCATAACCACAAAACACAGTAACCTTAGCCAAGTAGATTTATTTCATGGCTAGATTCAAAAGAAACACAAAACAAAGTTTTCCTAGCATAGACTAATCGAACAAGAAAGAAAAAGAATGAAGATGTCGAGAAGCTCCTTATTGAATTCTCCCTCCTCTTCAAACCTCTCCTCTCTATCGCACCCCTAGGTTGATGACTTGGGTTCTTTAAATAGGAGATGGCTAGGTCAAAGTCTTTCTTGGGGAGGAAGTCAAGTTGGAATTAAATACTTTTAAAGAATATAATTCTTTATTATATTTAAATTCCTCTTAGACCTATTATCTTCTTGGAATTTAATCTTTCTTTGACCCCTTCATGTTTGGTATATCCAGTCATTAATTTCGGCTGCCACATCATCTTATCCATTATTGTCGACAATTGCCCTGACAACTAGCTCGGCATATCCTTCTCGTACTGCCCTGGCAACTGGTTCAACATATCCTTCTTGCACAGCCCTGGCAACTGGTTCCAGCCTTGCTCTGGCAACTAATTCTGCACACACAAAAACAACTACCGGCAGCATCCTTTTTCCACAAAATTAAGCAAAATATGAAATCAAGCTTGACCATCAAATAAACAATGCAAACATGCATGAATGGCTAATAATGCAACTAATATTAGCCTAAGTCTAGAAATAATATGAGTAAATATGGTGAATAAAATAGTACTTTTGGACGCTTAACACGCCCCCAAACTCAAAGTATTGCTTTTCCTCAAGCAATGCAAACTAATAATTACCCGCCAAAACTTCAATTTTCACAAACTTAGCTTCGAACTTGATTTCAATACTCAGAACCGTGGCACACAATATGATTGACTTTTCATTTTTCGGACAACTTAGGAGTTACTCGGAATCAAACTATAATGATTTTGAGTATGTGCAGAGTTGTGTGGAAGTTGATTTTTCGGATTCTATGTGAACAAGTGGTTTTCAAATTACTTCCTCGGGTTCTTTTAACATGTTTCAACTAGAGCCGATTTTGGGCACCTCTAGTGATTTGTTTAGTTTTCTTAAGTTTTTTTTATTTGACTAGAGCCGGTTTCGGGTACCTCTAGCGATCAACTTTTAGCACATACTAGAGACAATTTCGGGCACCTCTAACATTCATCCAATTTTTATTTTATTAACCCAATTTTTTAACTATCAACCTAAGTTCACTGGAGTTCCTTAAATCAATCAAGCCAAAATAGTGTTTCATCAAGTTTAGCATCATATTAGGATTCTAAGTGTTTCCACAGATATCCTAGAATAAAAAGTTCCATCAATTAAGTACATTGGCAATGTCATCATCGGATATTCATCAAATCTAGGCAATTCTTGTTCCAACTAAAGGCATGGCAAGCAATTTGTGTGTCCTATATGCAATACTTAAGATGAATGCAACTAAGCATGAAAACTAACTAGTAACAATCCCCCCCAAACTCGAGTGAGGCATTGTCCTCAATGCATGCAAAAAAGAAAATAAAAATAAAAAGTAAAATGCAGACGATAACTTACTCTGAGAGCTCGTCATCATGGATGATTAATTTCCTTTTTGCTAGTGTCTTGATTCTTTTGCTTGAACGCGGTGGTTGCTTCCTTGTTACTGATGGTGGAACTAATCCTCGTACGAGGTGTCCTCATTCTCAATGTCAATGGCTTTTCGCTTGGGCATGGAGGATTCGACTGGTGTGGTATTTGTTGGTGCAATGGAGGACTCGTCCGAATCTAAAAAATTGGACAATGATTCAGTACGAGTTGGTTTGGGCATAGGTGTTTTACCTTTGTCTTTTATAGTGGTCGCCGGGGTGTCTTCAGTTTCGGTTGCCGCGGCATCTTCAGTGTGGGTTACCGTGGTAACTGCTGGGGCAGGTGCTGTGTACGTTTCCACGACATCATCTGTTTTGGTTGCCATGGCAACTGTTTCTGCAGTTGTTATGTCAAGAATTTTGGCAGAAAAGATAGGGAACGACACTCGGCTGTCTGGGTAATTTTCTAGGATGACTTGGGTGATGGAATTGTTATAGTCCTTCATGTACCGCATGAACATTAGTTGGTGAGCTTCAATTTGCTTAAGGCGGTGTGCCAACGGTTGTAAGAGTGCTTTAAGTTGTCCTGGGGTTGCTGGCCGAGTTGCCTGGGCATTAGTTGCATGGGCATCAGGAATTGCCGAGGTGGTAGGAGTTGCCGCGGTAACTGTAGGCGTTAGGGATTTTACCGGTGCCTCTCCTATTAGTTTTCAGATTTGTGCTTGATTCCAACTAGACTTTGGTAGTGCCTTTTCATCGGTTGAATCACTTGGGACATGCATCTCCTTGCAAAGATTGGAGATTAGGCAAGGGAAGAAAAGAGAACCCTTGTCTTTTGTGCTACATACAAAAATCTCATCACAAATAATTTTGCTAATGTTAATGATACGATTATGCAAGATAGAATGTATGAGCAAAAGATGCGGTGTATCAACGGTAGTATTGTGTGTGGTGGGTATTAAAGAAGTTTTAACAAACTTATTCCATAATTTTGCCTCGGGTTTAAGCCGAAGACAATTTACCGTGCCCTTGTATTTACCGTCATTCCAATGTGTTCCCGGTAGAGTGAGGTCTTGAAGCACTTTGTCGAGTTGCTTGGGCATGAGTTGATCAACAAAAGCTTAATGCTCGTCCTTATCAATGTATAGCCCGTAAAAGCGTTGATGCTCTCCATGTTTATGAGGATAGCTTTATCGTAGACAAACACGTAAGGATTATCCGGGTTAGGTGAGTGAGCATAGAATTCTCTTACCCATGAGATGTCTTGATGAGAAGGGTTCAAGGCCGAAGTCTTGATGAGAATTAGAGTATTCGAAGCCTTATTCTTCGCAAATCTTCCAGCTTTCAAACTTGGAGTGGAATCGTTCTTTAACCGCCGGTGTAGCAAATCTCTTGTAATTCGGTTCTTGGGAGGAGCTTGGCCGAGTGAGAGTTTTGAGTTTCAAAGCCATGGTGTTTTTTTGGTTATGTATCGGTTTGAACAAGGGGAAGAAAGTATGGAAAGAAACTTTGAGAGTAGCAAGAAGAAGAACAAACTTTGAATCTTGGAAGTTTAATTGTGATGGGAGGTAGAAAAGAAAGAATATGTGGGTAATTAAGTTGGTAGGTGGGATGAATGTGAAAGAAAGCAGGAAATAAGGTGATTGGATGGCTTGGGCAGCACACAATGATGGGGAAGGGGAAGGGTTTTGGCCAGCTATATAGGGATTATTTAGGGTAAATTTAGGCTTGATTGTGGACCTTATATTTAGCCCCTAAGTTCCCTTGTTTGAATAAACTTCCATCTTGGGTTTAACTTCTCTTAATCTTGGACTCTTTTCCTAATTTTTTTTAAAAGAGCATTAAAAATAAAATAAAATCTTATCCTAAATAAATAAATAAATAATGTGGAAAATTAAATAAAATAATATTAAATAAACGAAAGTAAAAATTAAAATATTAGGAGAGCATATTCATGCATCTACTAAAGTGACCACTTCTTTGTTACGCTCCACATGGGCACCGTTATAGTGCTTCAATCTTTGTCCGTTAACTTTGAATTCATGTTCGTCAGTGGTGGAATTGATTATCACGACACCATGGGAGAATGGTTTGACTACTTCGAATGGTCCCCACCATCTTGATCTCAGTTTTCCCGGGAAAAGTTTTAGCCGAGAATTGAATAGGAGAACTAGTTGCCCTGGCATGAATTGCCGCAACAATAGCTTCTTGTCATGCTATTGCTTTGTTTTCTCCTTGTAGATTCATGCATTGTCATAAGCGAGTGCACGCAATTCTTCTATCTCGTTGAGATCTAGTAAACGATTTTGTCTGACACTCTCCCAATCCATATTCACGGTCTTGATTGCCCAATATGCTTTATGTTTGATTTCCACCGGTAAGTGATAGGTCTTACCATAGACAAGGCGAAACGAGGACATTCCCAGGGGTGTTTTGAATGCGGTTCGGTAAGCCCAAAGTGCTTTGTCTAGTCTTGTAGACCAATCTTTTCGGGAAGGATTGACAACCTTCTCAAGGATATTCTTCAATTCCCGGTTAGAAATTTTTGCTTGCTCATTAGTTTGTGGATGATATGCCGTGGCAATTTTGTGTGACACGCCGAAGTGTTGCAACATCTTTGGAATAAGTCTGTTGTTAAAGTGCCTGCCTTCATCACTGATAATTGCTCTTGGCATCCCAAACCGTGTAAATATATTTTTCTACAAGAATCGTTGCACGGTCTTGGAATCATTAACGGGAACTACAACGGCTTCAACCCACTTGAACATGTAGTCGACGACAAGTAGAATGTAGAGGTTGCCGAATGAAGATGAGAAGGGTCTCATGAAATCGATCCCCCATACATCAAACAATTCCACCTCAATGATGTTTTGGAGCAGCATCTCATGTCGTCTATAGATATTGCTCGTCCTTTGGCAACAATCACATTGCTTGTAAAACTCTTGGGCATCTTTGTAAAGTGTGGGCCAATACAAACCGGATTGCAAAACTTTGTCTGCGGTACGTGTTCCTCCAAAATATCCTCTATAGGGTGAAGAATAGCATTGTCGGAGTACATTCTGTTGTTCTTCTTCAGGGACACATCAGCGTATAACCTGATTTGCATATTGTTTAAACAAAAGAGGCTCGTACTAAAAAATAATGCTTATCATCATGGCGAAACCGCTTCTTTCCTTGGTGAGTAAGGCCATAAGGTAAAATACCACAAACAAGGAAATTAACTAAATCCGCATACTAGGGTATTACCGAGGCAACTAGACTTGCCAAGGCGTACGCTTCGGGAGTTCCCGAGGTATTAGGGATTGCTGAGGCATGTGCACTTGGGGTTGCTGTGGCAACTGCTTCAGTGGTTGATGAGGCATGTGCAACAGAAGATGCCGAGGCAACTAACAATTGCTCATCCAGGAATGCATCGCAGATCTCTATATCCGCGTCCTCCTTCCTATTGCGTTCTAGGCTTGACAAGTGATCATCAACTTGATTCTCTGTTCCTTTCTTGTCATTAACTTCAACGTCAAACTCTTGTAAAAGCAATATCCAATGAATCAAATGAGGTTTGGCATCCTTTTTATCAAATAGATACTTAATTGTCGAATGGTCCGTATGGATAATTACCTTTGTACCAATCAAATAGGACCAGAACTTGTCAAATGCAAAAACTACAGCTAGTACCTTTTTCTCTGTTGTTGTGTAATTCACTTGAGCGCTATTAAGAGTTTTACTAGCAAAATATATCACATGAAAAATCTTACATGTGCGTTGGCCTAGGACTACACCTACGCAAAATCACTCGCATCACACATGAGCTCAAAAGGTAGTGTCCAATCGGGTAAAACGACAATAGGTGCCGAGGAAAGCTTTTCCTTAAGGGTTTCGAATGCTTGGGCGCAATATTCATCAAAGTCGAAAGCTTTGTCCTGTTCAAGCAAATTGCACAAGGGTTTAGTGATTTTGGAAAAATTATGAATGAACCTCCTGTAAAAACCTGCATGTCCAAGAAAGCTTCAGATTTCTTTGACCGAACTTGGTGGGGGTAATCTCTCGATCACGTCCACCTGGACTTTGTCTACTTCGATTCCCTTGTATGAAATCTTATGGCTGAGCACAATTCCTTCATCTACCATAAAATGGCACTTCTCCCAATTAAGAACTAGATCGGATTCTTCACATCTTGCCAACACATTCTCCAAATTGCCAAGGCAACTGTCGAAGTCATTACCAAATAAGGAAAAATCATCCATGAAGATTTCAAGGAAGTTTTCAACCATGTCTAACAAAAGTGCCATCATGCATCTTTGGAAGGTTGTCGGGGCATTGCATAATCCGAACGGCATCCTTCGGAAGGCATAAGTGTCGTATGGGCATGTGAAGGTTGTCTTTTCTTGATCTTCTGGTGCTATGGTAATTTGATTGTAACCTGAATAACCATCAAGAAAACAATAAAATGGTTTACCTGCAAGACAGTCAAGCATTTGATCAATAAAAGGTAAGGGAAGTGATCTTTCCTAGTGACCTTGTTTAACTTTCAGTAATCTATGCAAACCCTCCAACTGGTCACAGTCCTGGTTGGATGAGTTCATTGTTTTCATTACTTACCACCGTTATACCTCCCTTCTTCGGTACACATTGTACCAGACTTACTCATGTACTATTAGAGATGGGGTATATAATATCGGTGTCAAGCCACTTGATGATTTCTTTCATTACAACCCCTTTCATGGCACGGTTTAGTCTCCTCTAGGCCTCAATCGAAGGTTTGTGATCATTTCCAACAAAATCTTATGCATGCACACTGCTGGACTAATTCCCTTCAAGTAAGCAATTGTCCACCATATCGCATTTTGTGTAGCATCAACATGTCGATAAGCTTCGTTTCCTACTCAGGCTGTAACTCAGAGGAAATAATTACAGGAAGTGTATTATCAGTTCCCAAGTAAGCATATTTTAGTTGCCCTGGTAATTGTTTCAACACGAGAATCGGCGGTTGTTCAATAGAGGGTTTTTTGAGTTTACCTTCCTTACCTGAGTAATTCAAAGTATATGACTGGTCGATTGACTAACCAATTTGCCTCTTCTTGTTGTTCCTCATCGATCGGTTCTTTATTCTCCTCAGGTTCCTCTAGATCGGCAACATAGTTACCGAGGCAACTAACTTCCTCATCAAAGTCAAACTCTACCATGGCATGAAGAAGTTGGCATTCTTCTGGATCATCAGCATGCTTTAGTGTTTGGAACACATTTAGTTTAACTTCTTGGTCATTCACCCTCATTGTGAGCTCTCCCTTTTCAACATCGATCAAGGTTCTCCCTGTTGCTAGGAAGGGTCTCCCAAGAATGATGGGTGCATGCTCATTTGCTTCACAATCCAAAACAATAAAGTCAGTGGGAAAAATAAATTTATCAACTTTTACTAGTATGTCTTGGATTTTTCCCTTTGGATGCACATAGGATCTGTCGGCTTGCTGTAGCATAATTGTTGTAGGTCTTGCCTTCCCGATTCCTAGTTTTTGGAAAACCGATTTAGGCATCAAGCTTATTCTTGCTCCAAGGTCACATAATGCTTTCCCGACATACTGGTTTTCAATGGAACAGGGTATTGTGAAACTTTTGGGATCTTTCAACTTGGGTGGCATGCGATTGTGGTTGCCATGCATCCCCCTATTGCGGTAACTGTTTCAAACTCTCCTAGCCTTGTTCTTTTGGACACAATGTGTTTTAGAAACTTGGCATAGTTTGGCATTTGTTCAATTGCCTCAACCAACGGCAAGTTGATATGGACTTACTTTAGGATATTAAGAAACTTCTTGAATTGATATTCTTGCTTTTGTTGCTTCAACCTTTGTGGGAATGGTGGTGGAAGTCGGATATCTTCAATCTTCTCATCGGTTTGGAACTTGATTGACGGCATTGTCGGGGCAACTTTAGTTGCCGAGGCATCATCAATTAGGGTTGTCGTGGCATGCTTATCGTTGGTTGCCAAGGCATGTTCATCTGGGGTTGTCGTGGCATTCCCTAGTTCAGCATCTAAGGCTTGGCCGCTGAGTTCATCTTGTTCTTTTTGTGGAGTTTTGTTTGATGAGAGAGCTTGAACCTCTTTAAGTTGTCGGCCACTTCTAGTGGTGATCGCCTTAGATTGCTCGTGGCCAGTTCCTCTTGCGACTTCAGTATCACTGGGTAAACCTCCTTGCGGTCTAGGATTC
This sequence comes from Hibiscus mutabilis, assembly GCA_019671005.1. Taxonomy (NCBI): domain Eukaryota; kingdom Viridiplantae; phylum Streptophyta; class Magnoliopsida; order Malvales; family Malvaceae; genus Hibiscus; species Hibiscus mutabilis. The sequence continues at coordinate 33,371,472 of CM033735.1, read as the reverse complement.
AGGTTTTGAGCTAATTGTCCGACTTGAGTTTCCAATGACTTGAGGGCCGCCTCTTAGTTTTGCAATCTCATCTTAGTCCTGTTAATAAAAGCATCAGTTCTTTTCATGAAGTTACTATTCTCAGCCATATAAGATTCAGTTTTTAACATGAAAGCAATGAAAGAATTTTCCAAAGAACTAGATGTTGTCGGTTGTTGCTGCGGCAACTGTTGTCGTGGCATATTCTGCTAGAATCCTGATGCTTGTGCATTGTAATTGTTCTGGTTTAGAGCGTTGTTGGGATTACTCCATGAAAAATTTGGGTGCTTCTTCCAAACTGGATTGTATGTGTTGGACATCACATTGTTGTTTCGGTTGTAATTCCCTACATAAAAGCTGGATTCTAGATTCTGTGTACATTCAGAAGAATCGTGGTTACCACCACATAACTCACAAACGGAATCTACTACCTTGACCTCCTGTGTGTTGTTTTGTTTCTGCATGTTCTTGACCATCTTGGTTAGAGTGGCCAATTGTGCCAAAATTGAGTTTGATGATTCCAATTCATGTATTGTGGCTTGGCGTCTAACTCCACCTCTTCTAGCAGTTGGGAAATGATAATCATTCTTGGCAAGTATGTTCAAAATTTGCATTGCTTCTTCTGGTGACTTATCTAGGAGTATGACATTTGCCGAGGCATCTAGCATCATCCTTGTTGGTGTATTCACAGCATTGTAAAACATCGTCACTTGTGTCCATACTGGGAATCCGTGTAGGGGACATTTGTGTAGAAGTTCTCTATATCGCTCCCAAGCCTCGTACATGGATTCATCATTTGCCTGCCGAAAAGAAGTAATTTTGTTACGAACTTATCAGTCAAATTTGTAGGATTAAACCGAGCAAGGAAATCATGACATAGATCGGTCCAAGATCCTATTGATCTGGACGGAATACTATTCAACCATGTTTTCGCCCTATCCCTTAGTGAATAGGGGAATAATCTTAGTCGTAAAACATCTGGGGTGACTCCTTGTATTTTGAATGAATTGCAAATCTCGAGGAAATATTTAAGATATTGTCGTGCATCTTCAGTTGCTAAGCCACCAAATTGACCAATTTTGTTGATCTTATTGAACATCACCGGTTTCAACTCAAAGTGGTCGACTTCAATTTCAGGTGTGACAACTCCTGGATTAAGTCCTTCAAGATCTTCCTCTATATAGTCTCGAATAGTTCTGTTTCGTGCAAGAATCACTCCACCTCCTGCTGGAACATCCTGATTGTCGTTGACATTCATATTGCCGTCTTGATTAGCCATTGCTACTCTTAACCTTCGTCTGAGTCTTTGCAAGGTTCGTTCGATTTCTGGATCAAAGGGATATTCTAATGTAGTTGGTCTCGCCCTGGTCATACACCAATGCAAAACCAAAGTTTGTTAACCCTTCGAATCTTAAACAATAAAAAGTGCAAGAAAATAAAAACAAAGTTGCTATTGCCAATCCCCGGCAACGACGCCAAAAACTTGTTGCGCGTAATAAATGCTCCGCAATTGTGCAAGTGTACACGTCGCAAGTTATAGTATAAAAGATATCGTCTCCTCAGGGATAGGTGCCACTTCAAGAATCTAATCTCTTGCATTGTAAAAGTAAAAACACAAGTATGTGATTGTAGGAGTTCTAATTAACAAGTAAACTAAGAGAGAAATAAAATAAAAGAAGATGTAATCAAATGGGAGAGAGTAGGCTAGGTTATCGTGAGTTGAGGAGTGATAGTCGAATGGATTGTCTTGGTAAAAGAGTGCAATGGCAACTCAGTTGCCGTGGCAACTAGCACAGTTGGGTTGCCTTGGCAACTAGTAGAACGGTTGCCTGGGCAACTGACTGGGCAATTGTTGGGTGACTGGGCAGTAAACTTCAAGGTTCGGTAGAGCATTCTTCAATGGTTTCTTCTTATCCCTAAGTCGAAACTCTAGGTAATTATCCATGCCTTGATAATACATCTCTGCGTGAATCAAGGGTGGACAACAACCAATCTTGCGCTCCTCTTAGCCGTTGAAATCCTAAACTTATTCCTAAGCCGGATTAGTCTTCACCATCGATAGATTGAATAAAGATCACACTCATGCATTTCTTGAATCTAACTCTATTATATTAGATAAATAGATAGATTTACGAGATCCTATCCCAATTCACTCACAAACAAGAATAAAAACCAAGAAAGAGTAAACCTTGAATTGGAAGTGCAAACTCTATTACCTAAACAAAATCCAATCATTTCTCATAACCACAAAACACAATAACCTTAGCCAAATAGATTTAGTTCAGGGCTAGGTTTAAAAGAAACACAAAACAAAGTTTTCCTAGCATAGACTAATCGAACAAGAAAGAAAAAAATGAAGATGTCGAGCATCTCCTTGTTGAATTCTTCCTCCTCTTCGAACCTCTCCTCTCTATCGCACCCCTAGATTGACGGCTTGGGGTTCTTTAAATAGGAGATGGCTAGGTCAAAGTCTTTCTTGAGGAGGAAGTCAAGCTGGAATTTAATACTTTTAAAGAATATAATTCTTTATTATATTTAAATTCCTCCTAGACCTTCTCCTATCTTCTTGGGATTTAATCTTTCTTTGACCCCTTCATGTTGGGTATATCAAGTCATCAATTTCGGCTGCCACATCATCTTATTTTTTCTTGTCGACAATTGCCCTGGCAACTAGCTCGGCATATCCTTCTTGCACTGCCCTAGCAACTGGTTCAGCATATCCTTCTTGTACTGCCCTGGCAACTGGTTCCAGCCTTGCTCTGGCAAATAATTCTGCACACACAAAAACAACTACCAGCGGCATCATTTTCCACAAAATTAAGCAAAATATGAAATCAAACTTGACCATCAAAGAAACAATTGAAACATGCATGAATGGCTAATAATGCAACTAATATGAGCCTAAGTCTAGCAATAATATGAGTAAAAAGGGTGAATAAAATAATACTTTTGGACACTTAACAACGACTCTTTAAGGCATGTCCACCAATCCTTTACCACCGTATCCAAAGTTCCCAACTGAGCTAACTAGCTCCCAATCTCCCCATACTCCAACCCAACAATTTGATGCCATAGTACCAATATCACCTATCCATGTTGAATCTGCCAAAACTGAGACTCTGCAAGAGTATGATAATGATGTGTCTACTAAAACTAATTTGCCGCCAATGGCCCCTGCCTCTTCAGTCGCGCCCGTAGCCCCTACCGCATTTGAATAGGCAAGGGCAATTAAGAAGGTAATGTAAGACATGAAGGCCTCTAATACTTCCTCAAAGCCATAGTTGAAAAGGAAGAAGTCCTTGGCACCAAATTAAGGGAGCTTCATCAAAAGAAAGACCTGTGTCACTTGTGTTGAACATTTTGAAGGGAAGTCCTCATCCCTTTAACTCCTTGGTTTCATATTTTTCATTTTTATCATACATGCATTTGAATATATGTGTTCTCATGCATTAAGGACAATGCATACCTTTGGTTTGAGGGTGTGTGTTGCCTCGCATTTATTGCCATGACATTCATCCATTTTTATGTTTCTTTTTGCATTCTGTTATTGTCATGCAGATTAGGTAGAACCATGCATACCAAACCATTAAAAAGCATTTTGTTATTACCATGTAGATTAGGTAGAACCATGCATACCAAGCCATTAATTAAAAAAAAGGTTAAAGGTTACTCTTGTCCCTATAGTAGTCCCAATTTATCGATTTTGCTTCTATGATACTTTTGCATCAATTTGGCCCCTGAAGTAGTTGAATTGCATCAACATTTACATTTTGACTGACACTCTAACCCTAATTTCTAAATCTTAAACCCTAATAATTTTTTTATCAATATAGCGTGATTATGAAACATAAAAGTTTTTTTAAACTCTAAATGGTAATGCAATTCAACTATTACAAGGGTGAAATTTATGCAAAAATACCATAGGGGTGAAATCAATAAATTGGGATTACTATAAGGGGAAATTATCCATTAAGCCTTAATTTTTATTTACCACGGCTTGATTTTGAACTGGTAATTTTGCCAACACATTGTTAGCATAGTTAGAATTGGTAATAGTATGACCTGTCTGATGATGAAGTTAGAATCTCTAGTTTAGCATGAGCTGGTAGATTTAGTAATGCCATGTTACTTGGCAATTGATCTCTAGCTTAGGGAAATCTAGTTTCACTTAAATACGTAGTATGCATCTAGTTCCCAAGACAAACTTAGGATCTTAGAATATAAACTCAGAATGAAAAAAAAAGAAAAAAATTTATGTCAGGATAAAAGTAAAGAATAAGGTAACAATATTTTGCCAAAGGTTAAAATTTTTAGAACACTCCTTTGCCTTATAGATAATACGTAGCATGGAGCTTTATGGTTTGCTCCCTCTTAGTAATCAGGTCAGAAACTTTAAGGTATGAGTATAATGGGTAAGCTTAGTGATGTAGTCTGGATTAACGTAAGGGTTTGTGGTATGCTCCCTCTTACACATTGGGTTGACTCATCTCCACATTCTTCAGGCCCAATCTTCATTCCCTTGTCCACTCTGCTGGATCTATTCTTAAGAGAGCATGTCCCCTTAATTAAGTGGAACATCACCGTTTAATGTTTTACCCTCAAATACCTCAATTCCATCACGTGCCACTTCTTGATCAGCAAATGCAATTTCCAATTCGAAAACATCTCTTTTCTTTTCCTCTGAATTCATCAAAATTCCCAATTTCTCCTTATCAAACCCTAAATTCATCAATTTCCCATCAAACTTCATAACATTTCCCTCTCTTTCAATCGATCCTTGTCCCCAAGGATCAAAGTCTGGAAACTGAGACTTGAGTACACTGTAATCCTCTTATGTAGCATTCGCGGCACCAAGATTCAACCATTGAATTAGCAATTGAGTTATAGCACAATTGTGTCGTTTAACCATTATTTTGTCCAAAACAATAGCTGGGAATGTTTTCACTTGTCCATCTCCAGTTGTCTCAGGAGGCTCTAAAAAGGTAATGTTCTTCTACCCTTAGTTTTTTCTTCAGTGGACTTACGTGAAAAACAGGGTAGAGTTTTGAATCTTGAGGAAGTTCTATCTTATAAGCAACTGATTCGATCTTCTGTATAACTTTGTAGGGTCCATAGAACTTTGCTACCAATTTCATATTCTTTCGCAAGGCAATTGAGGTATGCCGATAAGGCTGCAATATTAGGTAAACTTCATCTCCTGCTTCAAATTTTCTTTTTGTTCTTTTTTCGACCTGCATAATGTTTCATCCTCTGTTGTGTTTTTTCCAACTATTCCTTTAAAAATTTGTTCACCTGCTCTATGTTATCCATTTCCTCTTGTGTGATGTTAACGGTGAGTCTAGATTTCATATTAGGGTAGGGGCTTGTGCCCATATAGTGCCTCAAAAAAGGTTATTCCAATGGCATTGTGATAGTTGGTATTGTACCACCACTCTAATTGGGGTAAGTACTTTGCCCAGTTACTTGGTCTCAGAAAGCATATACTCTTGAGATATTGTTTCAAGCACTAGTTCAGCCTTTTAGTCTGGCCACCTGTCTCTGGATGGTAGGTTGTGCTGAAGTAAGTGGAGGTCTCTGCTTACTTTATCAACTCTCTCTAGAATAGGCTAGTAAAAACCTTGTCCCTATCCGATATAACTACTTTAGAGGGACCATGTAACATGTACACTTGATCAAAATAAGCTCTAGCAATTTCCATGGTACTATAAGGATGGGACGAAGTTAAAAAATGACCATACTTAGTGTATTTATCTATAATCACCAACACACAGTTGCACTTCATAGAAATGGGAAGCCCTTCAATGAAGTCCATAGTAATCACTTCCCAAGCTTTATTGGGAATAAGGATAGGTTGCAACAGCCCTGACTTTGCAATATGTTCCTCTTTAGTTATTTGACAAACTTCACACTGCTGAACATGCAGTTTGATCATGTTCTTTATTCCTGGCCAGTAGAAATAAGTCTTGAGCCTCTGGTAAGCAGCTTCAATACCTGAGTGCCCACCTTGAGGTGAATCGTGAAGTTCCTACAATAATTGTTGTCTCAACCCCCTAACTCTCCTATATAAACTCTTTTCTCATGCTTCAGTATTACTTTGAAAAAACTCCATCCTTGACATTTTTATCCACTGTCAAAGCAGTGGTCTCTTGAGCCCGCTGGTCATTTTCATAATTGTTCTCTACCTCTTGCACCCATTTTGGAATTAGTGAGGTAACAGTTAAACTCATTAGTCCAGAATCTTCTTCCTTTTGTCTGGATAATGCATATGCCACAAATATTGGTTCTCATTTTTCTATATTGTATGGTGTACTCCAGCCCTAGTAGTTTTGTGAGCCATTTTCTTCTGGATTGTAGTGGTCAGCTTTTGTTCCAAGGGATGCTTTAAAGACTTATGCTTTGTTTTAATTATAAGGAAATCTCCCTCTAGGTAATGCCTCACTTGGTTACTGCCATGAGAATGGTCAAATATTCCTTCTCATAGATAGACTTATCATCATCCTTAGGGCCTAGGGCTTTGCTCAAGTTTGGTAGTGCCAACATTGGAGCTTTACACATAGCTTCTTTCAACTATTCAAAGGCTATTTTGGACTCCTCAGACCAAATAAAACCATCTTTCTTCAACATGTTGGTCAGAGGCTTGTTAATCCCTCCATACCCTTTTATGAATTTCCTACAATAGCTAGTTAAGCCTAGAAAGCCCCTAAAAAATTTGAGTCTTAGGTAGTTGCCAATTCCTTGTGGCTTCAGTTTTGGTTGAGCCAGTAGCTACCCCTTGCACTGAGATAATGTGTCCAAGGTATTCAACATGCTTTTGGCTAGACCCGGCAAACTTAACCTGAGACCCGAGAATTGAACTGATTTACCCGAACCAAGACCTAAAATTGACCTGAACACGATGGCACAAATTTGATCCGAAACCTGAAATAAACTGAACTGAACTGAAACCGAATCGAAGTTTAGTTGAACCAAAAATTGACCCGAACTGATTTCACCTGAACCAAAAGCAACCGAACCGAAGGTAACCCGAAGTTAAGAAAATATATTAAAATAAATAAATAAAGATGAGATGTGAACTGTCGTACAACTTACCAAAAAGTCAAATATACATGTTATATAAAGTCATATATAGGGTGGACAAACCTAACTCAGCCTAAAAACCTGACTAAAACTGATCGATCTCCTATTAACCTGATATTGACTTGACCCGAAATCAACCGATCCAAAAATAACTGACCCAAAATCAACCGAACCAAAAATCAATCGACTCGATGTCCTGACCTGATACCCGAACCAAAATCACCATAGACCCGAACTAAAACCGAACCAGACCCGAACCGAAACCAAATGCAATCAGAACCGAAATGACCCGAACCGAATGATCCGTTTGCCACCTCTACTTTTGGCCAAAGAAACGTTTCTTTTTTTTTTCAAATAGCTGATTGGCTCTCAATACTTCCATCACCATCCTCAAATATTTCCCATGCTCTTCCAAGTTGGTACTGTAGAATAGGATATTATCAAAGAATACCAGTACAAACTTCTTTAGATAAGGTCCAAACAGTTCATTCATAAAAGCTTGGAAGGTTGCTGGAGTATTTGTTAAACCAAAAGGCATCAACCTAAACTCATAATGCCCTTAATGAGTCATAAATATTGTTTTAGGAATATCTTCTTGCTTCACCCTAATCTATCAGTACCCTAACCTAAGATCAATTTTTAAAAAGTACCCAACACCTCTTAACTCATCTAGGAGATCATACCATTTGTGGACCACGACTGTACTTTTCTCCACACTTGAAAAGAAGTTTGTGGGGTCTTATGTATTTCATAAAAGACTGTTTGTTGTTCTAAATGGTGTTTACAGTCTTGATAGTTGGTGATGATCCTTGAGTCTTGTGAATGCCTTCTTGTCCAGTAGGGAAAATGTAATGACCTGAATTGTGGGATTTGCAAAATTGGGCCTCAGACCCAATTTATGTGGTCCTTATGTTTGGAAGCCCAAATCAAGGATAGTTGGATTTGGGCTTTGTGATAAATTAAAAGAGATAATATATGTAGGGATAATTTAAAAAGAAAGGAAAAGAAAAATTGAAGGTTTAGAAAAATAAATAAATAAAAGAGGGCTGATGATTTGATGGGCGAAAGAGAAAAACTAAGGGGGGCTTTGATACTCGATCTACGGCCGCCAGAGCCGCCGTGCATGACACCTCTTAGACCATCGCGTTCATCTCGTCAAAACAAGTCAGCCGGTGGTTTTGAAATTGTCGTCAGAGTTATCATTGGAGGAGGTGATGAAAAAGAAGATTTGGGTTGTTCGAGTTAGCCATGTCTGAGTGTTCAAAATAAAAAATAGAGGTCACCATCGAATTCCCCAACCAAAAATATGTCGAAATGAAGATTGTTGTCGCCGTCTGGAAGCCGCCACACGCACCGCACTCTCTGGCACCTGAGAGTGGGCGTTATCCAGGCAACTAGAGTGCACCATGCTCCCCTACACATGCGCACACTGAATCTGAGCCTACAGGTGCACCATAGCTGCTATACACCTGTATCGCAGCATATCGGCCAGCACCTTTGACCGCCCGTTGACCTAGCGTTTACTTTTGTGGGGGGACCCTACCTAGGGTTTCTTGATGTTTCGGATCCAATGGTGCAATCGTTTTGCCAAATTCAAACCTGGTAAGCTGTTTTTATGCGTTTGACCTTGTGAGTTGAATAGGGATGCATGAATTAATATAGTTTCGTATTTGTTGATATACGAAGATTATTCAGGATAAGATATCGGATCATGTGGAATATTCAAGAAGCTTGGATGAGGATTTTAGCGATATCAGCTAAAGGTTAGTACACCTTGAACTCCTATTGCTTCATGAGCATCATAAATGTGATTGCCTTGCTTGTTAGTGTTTGCAAAATAGGGGATGATTAATAAGCATGTTATGGACCGATATCATGAGACTTGATATATTTATGAGATGCATGATGATGTTACAATATGATGGAACTAGTGGAGACTTTAGAGACCGTGTAGGGTCATTTGTGATGCTTGTGTGATATTGGATGATTGTTGATTTATTGATAATCGTGATGCCTTGTTTACTTGTTCGAATAGATTAATGTATTTGATGGAAACTGTGTAAGAGATGAATATTGGTAATATTCGAATAAATGAGTATAAAGATGGTAAGTAATGTTAATTAAATGAATGTGATAGTAAACAAACCCTGTGACTTTTATAAGCTTTAGGGATCGAATAAGCATTGTAATATCGTAAGTCGGGGAATTTGTACAAACCCGTAAATAGGGTATCGGTATGAGCTTTGATTGTACTGGTACACAATTGGAGGTCGTACCGGTACGGGTCAATCTGTACCGGCACTTGTAGAGATTAAAGATTTCCAGTAAGTAGTTTCAGTATCGGTACGCGTATGAGTACTGATACCTGATGGCACCGTATCGGTACTCGTGTTCGAGTACCGATACTCGATATGCTAAATAATCTATTAATGTAAGTTAATGATAGAAATTGATATGAATGTTAATGAATAAATTATGCCTCGATAAATGAGATAATATGGATTAAGAAGACAATGAATGGGACTAATTATATACTTCTCCATAATATACTAACAACTCGATAATGTAAAATAAATGATGTGATGTTGATTAGCAACCATATGGGGTCCTTGGGATCGCGTTGCTTGCATGCCGGGTAGGTATTTCATTGGTAGAGTCTTCTTGATTGATGGGATTCAGATACCCAGTGAAAGAGTATTGCAACACCATGGTTAGAGATACCGAGTGTGGGTGTATGTCCTAATGCTATGTGACCGGACCTCACCTAAGGCTATATATTTCGATGCTAGGTGACCCAGCCTCACCTAGAGTGTAGATGGTCGAGGGGGGATTCCGAGCAAGGTTGTATGTTTCGATGCTATGTGACCCAGTCTTACTCGGAGTGTATGTACCGATGCTACGTGACCAGGCCTCACTCAAGAGTTATTTTTGTTTATGTGTGTTTTCGCCCAAATGATCTGTTGAGATCTCGGGCTTGGTTGGGCCTTGTGTGCCATATATGATGTTTTTCTTGTTGAGAGCATGTGTTTAGGCGACTAGTGGTAGAGCCACGTGTTTATTTATCTCTTATTATTGCTTGTACTAGCTTGCATGCTTATGTTTATGATTAGCATGAAGTATAGTATAATAGATATGTACCAATGAGCTTTTAAGCTCGGCGCTCAGAATCGTTGTTTTCGTGCGTAGGTTGATCGTTGGATCGTGGGATTGAGGAGCACTATCAATATGGAGTTCCAGCATGTGGTGATCTTCGAAGTACGGTAATTATGTTTAGTGGGCTATGTATTCATAGGACCTTACATGTTGGAGTCTGTAATCCTTATTTTTTAAATTGTATTAATCAAATCAAATGTTTAAATGTTTTAATTTAATTAGAGATCCTTTGTAATGTTTTAATCATTTATATATTCATTTTTAAATCATTGGCTTTAAATGTTTTTGGTAAGCATTTTATTTGGGTTAAACCAATTTGAGAAATTTTATGGATTTTGGGTTGGGCTTGAGGCCCAAATGTGACATCTGGCTCGAAGGTGTTACAGAAAAACTCTTAGTAAAATACTTCCACCTCTTGTTGTCAAATTCCAGAGATAGCTCATACAATTTGGCCTTTCTGTATGCATCTGAAAGGTCTTTTGATGGGTGTACCTTGATTTTGTGTTTGAGTTCCTCCTTCAAGCCACTAACAAAACTGGATACAAAGTAATTTTCATCTAGGGAAGCATTCATTTGCAGCATATAAGGTTTTAGTTCTTCAAACTTATCCTGGTACTCTTCTACAGATGTTTTTTGTACTAGTTTGTTGAATTTTTCAATTACATCACAAAAAGTTTTATCACAAAATTGATGACATAAGTCAGCAATGAATTCATGCCAAGTAATCATGTGTTTTTATGTCATGTACCCATCAAACCAAGTTTTTGCCCTTTCACTTAAGTACATAAATGCTATTTCCATTATTTGATTCACATGAATATTAAATATGGAGAAGTATTTTCACATCTTCTCACCCAACCCCTAAGGCTTTCCCCATCAAACATATGTAGTTCAATCTTAGGTTTCAAGTTAAAGGTACTCCAGAAATTATCCTAACTCACTTTCTCTACTTTAGGTGTTTCTTGAAGTAAAAAAGTGTCTCCCTTTTCAAACCACTGTCCCCTAAGTTTTCATTTTTCATTAGACACTATAATAATCTAAGGATTAGGGGCTATAATCCTTAGTTCTTCAACTTCATTGAATATCTTTCCTTATCATCAATAAATGTAACTTGAATAGCTTTCTTACCGAACCAGGTGGCAATGAACTTAGCCACGATTTTGCTACATCTCTAGAGAAAATGAGAATAGTCTCAGCTTCACTGTTTCTTCAGCCACACCCTGTTGCAAAAATAGTTGGCACACCTCCATGAATTTGCTTCAAGTGTTGCCTTGGGTCTCCAATAGGTGCTCTATCAAATTGACATACATTCAATAGCATTTAAATCAATATCGGCTTAAGTTCAAAATTAATTGTATTTACCTCTAGACTAATCGATCCTAGCATCAAGTTATCCATGTTTGGTGCCAAGTGTTTTCTGATAGGTCGTTCTTCAGGATTCTCAGCAGTGACAACAAGAACGACTAGTATCTTATCATGTATTGTCGGTTTTTCTTGATTGTTCAGGACACCATTTACTCTACCATTTCCATTACGATCCATTTTTTGAAATTCTCTTCTTATCCTGCATAGGGTTCCTTCAATCTCTGGATCGTATTGTAAATCTTCCTTAGCAGTCCGGCTCCTGGTCATACACCAAAAGAACCAAAATAAATAAAACAAGCAAAAGTAAGTAAAAATAAAAAAACAATTAATCTCGTTGCAATCCCCAACAATAACACCAAAAACTTGTCGACCAACTAATGCTTGGAAAATGATTGATGATTTTGTGTAATAATGTAAGTAAATAATGCCAAGAATAGGTCTTTTTGTGTGCAAGTATACAAGGTCAACAAGTAATACATCAGTAAGTTGAGTATCGTATCCACAGGGATTGTCTAGGAATTAAATGTCATGATATTTACTTGTGAACTGGAACAAATGAGTTGGTAAATGAAATCTAATTTTAATTAAGGAAATAATTTAAGGAAATGAAGTAAGAATTCAGGCAGATTGGTAAACAAATGTATCAAGATGGTTGATTGGCGTTGGCAAGGGATGCTTGAATTTCCAGCAATGATAGCAATTAACAATGTTCAATCTTGGTTTTATAGCCAAGCAAATTTTATATTAGCATCGTCTCTGGCGATGGCAATACTCTAAGTTAATTATTTCTAACCCTTATATGTTGATAGTGATGTTTTCAAATAATTAAGCTAGCAAAGTTTTGATCTTTTACTCCTAAAGGGTAAATTCACTTCCAAAGTAAGCTCATCTACTTGAACATCTTCTGTCGAAGTTTCTCTCCTTAGTATTTGGCAATTAATCCTTATCTCCTAAGTCTACTAAGATATTAAGGGATAATGAGTATTCAATGTTAACTGTCGTATGACATAAAATATAATAAATTAAGCTATAGCAAAATAGACAAAAATGCCAAGGCATTAAATTATTAAAAACCTAAAATTAGGCGTTCATCACAAACAACCTTAGCCAACTTAAAAGATTAGTTCATGGCTGGGGAAACCCAAAAAATCATTATTTTTAAACACCATCATCAACATCAGAATTAAATCTAAGAGAAATGGACAAGAGAAGAAGATTCGTCGATGCAACCTTTCAATGGATTTAGAGCCCTCGGCTAGACTATCTGGTCGAACCTTGGCCTGCCTCTACCCTTACTTTATTTTCACGGCGATGGGCTTCTTTATACAGGCGCTCGTGGAAACCTTAATTAGAGTTTGGTTTTTTCAGTTTGTTAAACACCATTGTAGGCGTGTTATCCTCTTTTTGAATTAGGGCTGACCTGGATCTGACTAACGACTATCTGATCGGGCATCCGTCATCCTTCTTTTGCCAACCAAGCTTGAAATTCTTCCTTCCTGTGTTTTGCCAACTGCTCTCGGGATTTCTCTTTCCTGCGTTTTGCCAACAACTCTCGGGATTTGCCAAACCTGTCGACCACAACAAGAAAATACCCCTTCACTTTGGTAAAAGAAAACTGGGCATTCCTTATTTTCTAGATGCAAATGCATTAAACTATTGGCAAAATGCACAAATATGTACCAAAGTCAAGCAATAGCATGACAATATATACCTGAAAAGTAGAAATTTTGAGGACTTAACACGTATCTTTTATTTAGTGTCTAGTTTTTACTCATCGATAGTTATAGGAGAAATGATTGGGTAATATAAAAAGTCTACCTTAGTTTTCTAGGCTTTTCTTTTGTTGAGATTATGATTTTATTACGTATCTCATTTTTTTATTAAAAACACTAGTTTTTTTTTTTTTGAAAAATTCTAAATCTAATCATAATCTAACCTAGTCATGAGCGAATAAAGATGAGCAACTTAGACAACCGACCAAATATACTTGCTCATTATATTCTTATTAATTAAACGTAAGAAAGAATATTTTTATTTTTTACTTTTATGTATTTACAAAACCATATACTCTCTTAAAAACACGGTAATGAAGTATATTTTCAATCCAATTTTTATTTTCTGCATATACATAAAAGCTATTAAACTAATCCTTACATATGAACACATAACACAGTAAATATACAACCTAGCAAGTGGTCCAAGTGAAAAAGCGAATGATGTTCATCTTAAAAAATTCGGGTTCAATCGTTTTGTTTTCAAGATGTGTGTGCATTGTCAAAGGTTAAGAATATGTATGAACACATACTATCTTGTAATCACATGGTGTTAGAATTTTAGGTGTTTATTTATATTTTAGTAAAAGGTAAACTACTGTAATGGTCACTTATGTTTTTGTTGAGTACAGTTTTGGTCACCGATTTTTGAATTTGACCGATAAGGTCACTTAAGTTTTCGATCTGTAAACTTATGGTCACTAGGACGTTTGTTTCTGTTAAACGCTAATGGGAGGCTAATCTGGCACACTAAAAAGAAGGATAAGTTACCTAGATAATCCATAAACTATTACTTCACTCCTATTTTGACCAGCGAAACAAAAATAATTTGTATAATTACACATTTAATCCTCCATATTTACAATTTTTTATTTCTTCTTCCCTCCACCATCTTCCATATTCTTTTACATCTAACTTAATCCTTAATTTTCTACTACATTAATCCCCAATTAGGGATTAAATCATCTTTGAATCCGCTTGGGATTCCAGTTTTCTGATTATTCTATTTTTAGACTTTGAATGAAAACAAAGAATGGGATTTGAGTTAGCTGGTGGGTTCTTTGGAAAATAACTAAAGTTTCAATCTTGGTTTGGAAACTGCAATTCGATTGCTGTTAAAGTTTGGGGGTTTTCTTGCTTTTAAGGTGTTTTCGAGTGGTTTCTGCTTTAATGAAGCTATTGGGGATAATAGTAAATTTTGAGTTTTAGAAAATTTTGATTCTTTCCGGTGGATTGTCATGGACGAAGTTGGTCTTAGTAATCAAGGAGAGCGCGGAGGACCTCAGAATTGGGCTCTGATGAAGGCTCAGCAATGCGGAGGAGGCCGAGACAACTGGTTTTTAGGTCATACTCAACTTGAAACGAAGCTGATAGAAACCTGCTTGTTGTTGTCAGGAGGCCTGTAAGTTCTTTTTCCTAATTGCCTGTTAGTCAAAAGTTTGCAAGGTATTTCTTTGGCTTGATGCAATGTGTTGAAAAGTTAGGAGCTTTTGAATTGGGTTTCAGTTTGAATTGTTATGGATTAAGTGAAATTCCACTGGTTTTAGTTGTGGTTTCATTAGTGATTATTTTAGCATAAGGAAAAAGGAAAACATATAAGCAATGTAGAGGTCAGAAGTGACAATCCCTTATTATCTTCATGTGACGGGGTTAAATCTTAAATGTTTCACTAGTTGCAAATACATTATAGAAAGCTGTGAACATGACTGGGAATGCCACTCATATTTCGGTTAGTATAATGTCCATGCATGTATGCTTACGCAACGCAGAGATTAGGTTAGACGAAGAAGAATATAAAAGATGGTGGAGGGAAAAAAATTGTAAATATGGAGGATTAAATGTGTAATTATGCAAATTATTTTTATTTTGATGGTCAAAATAAGAGTGAAGTAATAGTTTAGGGACTATCTAGGTAATTTATCTTTCTTTTTATTTTGTCATATCAGTCTCTCGTTAACGTTTAACGGCAACAAATATCCTAGTGACCATAAGTTTACAAATCGAAAACGTAAATGATCTTATCGGTCGAATTTAAAAATCGGTAACCAAAACCGTACTTAGCGAAAACATAAGTGACCATTGCAGTAGTTTACCCAAAACATGTGAAATCAAACGGTATGTCAATTTCTTTTAAAAGATCTCAATTATTTTTTAAAATCGGTGTTTGTTTTTAAATTTGTGTCAATTTCTTTTTTATAGTATATATTTTTTCATATAAAATACATATAAAAAGTTTTTCTCAAAATTTTTGAAGTGTCATTGGTTCTACCGGTGGTTAAAAATGTCTAATAATATTATTTTTGTTCGAATTTGTAAAAGCGAAGAAATTTATAATTCATCTTTATACTCTTAACTTTTTTTTGAACGAAAAGCTGACATCCATAGAACAAACAGAGAAAATCATAAAAACATTACGAAAGAAAAATAGGAAGCATTAAACAACAAAAGAGAGGCACAATCAAGTCCCCAGAAACAAAGAAGCAGAAACCAGCATGATTATTCATCTCTTCATGTCCATCTAGTGGTCACAAGAGCATAAAACAAGAGTGGTGATTTAACATGATGTTCCATCAACAACCATCGCGTCACAAATTTGGGGTCAACAATGAATGATAGAAGATAAGAAGAAGCTGAAACGAAGATCGCCGAGAAAGAGAGATTAGACAACTTTCGAGAGATTTGAGTCAAGGTCGAGATTAAAGAGAGAAGAAACAAAGAGAAATGAGCAAGACACTCCCTAATCTTCATCACATCCTCTTTCGCGAATCCATCTCACAAAACGGGCCTGAAGCAGAGCTAAGGTAACCAGAAAAAGCTCTTATCGAGCAGGACAAACAAGTACATGAAAGCACCACATCAGAGACAACAAAAGAAGTTGAAAAACAAGGGAGTGAGAAAATAAAAATAGAAACAATAAGGGGTGGGAGGCCTACCGTCGGACAGAGTAGCGGCTGGTTGTCACAGGAATTCAAAATGTTAGGTTTTTTTAGAGAAAGAAAAGAGATTTGTAAATTTTTTTAGAGAGAAAAGTTGCTTACACTTAACTTGATCTACTCTGTATATATTTTATAATTAAAGAAGTTTACATTTTGAAAAATCTTAATGCACTTTTTATTCCGTAACGTTTTTTTTTAAATTAGTATATAAATTTTTTTTGTAAAGTTTGAACCGTTACTCAAATTAACTTAAAAATATAACGTTGTTAGATAAAAAAATTATTGACCAATTATATGATGTTATGTCTTTTTTTATTTATATTTTAAATTTCGGTTAAAATTTCAAAAATAATATTAAAACAAAACAAAATAAATATAATAAAATATTTATTAAATAAAACATTATTTCCTAAAAAATCATAAACCCCCAAACCCTTTCCCAATCGTCGACCCAACTGACCCATCCTCCCTCAAGTGTCGGCTGCCACCGCAACTTCCACCACCGGAAATCAGAAGACCCACCACCCATGACAACATCCACCCCAATCAAACGCTTCTCACCTAATCAGGTCTCCGATCCACACTCAGAAACTCCATCAAATCGCGTTTTCCCTTTTCCCTCATATTGTCTATTTTCTCCCATAGTTTGGCCTCGTTTAAGCCTTCTTCACCCCTTTGTGCGCCACAAAATCTCTGCATTTTTAAAATCCTGCCATGAAATTATTCTCAAAGCAATTCCCATAGTTTTTACTTTTGTAAATCCCACCACTTTTCTCTCTTGATTTTTTCATTTCTCTGTTTTGCTTGTTTCAGCTCTTCTCTATCCAGTGTTTCCATCTCTGAAACTTCGAACTTCATAATTGTGTGTGCTTTAGTACCCAGCAATGACGGCCTTCAACCATTTTTCTCCAGCAGGAATTGGAAAGAAAGACTTATATTCATTACAATCAAAGCAAAATTCAATTTTTTGTATAGTTTCAACATTGAATTATTCTCTGTTTTGTTGGGGTGGCCCTAATTTCAATTCCAATTCTATAATATTCTCAGAGGTTGTTCGTGTGGCTCATTTCTAGGTTCCGGTATGCTTTGCAGCAATGCTGGAAAAGGGTATTTTGAAAATACGAACGTTGATTTTTGTCCAAACTATGGGAAGAAGGTAGGTGGGTATGAAACTAAATAGAGAAATAGAAGGGATGTTGGGATGGGGTTTACTTTGTTTGATTTTTTTGTTTGCACCTGTCAAAGATGAATATAGGTGACAACTATGGTGAACGATGGGTAAATGGAAGAGATGTTGGGATGGGGTTTGGGAAAGAAGGTGGGGATGAGGGAAAGGGTATTTTAGGAAATAATATTGAATTAATGAATATTTTAATTTATATTTTATTTTATCTGAAAAAATTAAAAATAAATAGAGACGATGTGGCACAATTTTATTGGGAAAAAAATTTAACGCGTCATATTTTTAGGTCAATTTAATTAACGGCTCAAATTTTAAGGAGCAAAAAAATTTATAAAAAAACTTTAAATATTAATTTGATAAAAGAAATAAACACTATAAGACAAAAAGTATATTAAACCTTTTAAAAATAAACATAAAATCTATTTTAGTTTAGGACTAACTTAACTATAACATTTGGATCAAGCGAGGGAGAATTCACTAATTTAACCAAATAAATTACATTTAGCCACCATAGCATGGTACCCAGAAAAACATGTGGGAGCTTAAAACCATGTTTGAACGCACCGATAGAACTAAGACAATATGTTAGAGAATAAATAGTTGAGATCCAAGTAGTATTTAAATTAAAAATTAAAGATGAAATTTAATTTGAATAATATTTAAATTATAAAATTAGTATTTTGTGGGCTACGCCCCTACCATCTATTTAGTTTTGTACCAGCTTTGAACGAGTTTAAATCATCTATTCTTTTTTTTATCTTTTTATATTTTCATTTTAAAAAATTAAGTTTAGGGTTTAGTATTAAAGTTTAAGGTTAGAGTTTAGAAAATTTGAGTTGAGTATATTTTTAGTATTTGAGGTTTATGATTTAGAGTTTAGAGCTAAATTTTAATTTTTTAGTGTTAGGGCATGAAAAAAGGCACAAAAAATGTAGAGGGTTTTTGTTCGCTTTGAGCAATGTAACTAGGGAACAAAAATCATCGGCTCCTTCTTGGTGCCCTTTTCATACCCAAAACTAAAAAAAAAAAAAATTAAGCTTTGACTCTAAATTTTAAATCCTAAACCATAAACATTAATCTTTAAAAACGCACCATGTCTTCAATTTTTTATACCTTAATTTTTTTTTGCATAAAACATAAATAAGAGCACAATAAAAAGGCAAATAATTTCTATTCGTAACTAGGATATAACTGCATGGTAACCAGAGGGGCGCATGCCCCTAACATGGGAAAATTATCATTAGATCTTTCGGTATTCTTAGAATATTTTATTTGGTCTTCTCAAAATATTTAAAATTTTTATATATTTTCTCTTAAAATTATTAAAATTTTATATTAAAATGTATGTATATTTTGTCTAACGGTGATTTGGACATTTGGTTATTTTGTTTAAAAAATTATCAAACTAAGTATTGTGGTATTTAGATTTTGAGTTTAAATATATATCAAATTCCTAATAGTTCTGAAGTTAGACAACGACCCTTTCCAAAATTTAATCATAGTTTTGTCTTTTTATTAGTACATGACTAAATCAATCCATTTAGTAGTAAATCCATTTAGGTAGATAAGCTTATTTTAATTGCAGATGATGCAATTCAATGCCTCGTTGGCCATCCTTTCAAAACAATATAATGCTAAGGGAATAATAGTTCTATGTAAGTTTTTTCTTTAAATGTTTGGGGTTTTTATGTTATTTTAAAATTTAGCTTATAGTATATTTTAATTTTGTGATATTGAGTTTCTGTACTAATTTTTATTCGAAAATTTTGGCCAATTCTTTAACTTCTATTTAATTATATCGTTAATTGTTGATTTGATAACTATAAAAAATAAAATAACTTTTTAGTCATATGTGTTTACAATTTCTTTTATCAATTTGACATTTAATCTTTAAAAATAAATAATAAAAATATTATTAATCGAAGAATACAATTTTCCAATCATCTATGTTTATAATTTTTAAATGTCAAGTTGATTAAAAAATGTAAATAATGATGACTAAAATGTTATTGGAGGGACAAAATTTTCAAATAAAAATAGTACAAAGTCTCGTCGCAAAATTAAAGTATAGTAATTAAATTTAAATTTTAAAATAATACAAGGATTTTTGGCACGTTTAAATCATATTTTTAATATATTTAAATTCATTTTTAATTGTTTTAATTAATATATGATACGATATTATTTCAGGAAAATTTACGGCAATATTGTTGTGGGGAATTTTTTTCCCAAACTATTGCGGTAGCTTGATTATTTCCAAGAATATTGTAGTTTGAATAGTAACTTGAAGTCGGACTGTGATGGAGCTGAACCTCAAAAAAATTCCCTAAAGGCGTCTTCAATAGGATCCGAGTTTGGGCAAAAAAAATCCCTGAAGTCTTGCTCAGCTGGATCCGACTTTGGCTTGAAGTCTCCCCCAGCTGAGTCTGACTTTGTCTTGACTCTCCCTAAGCTGAGTCCGACTTTGGCTGGACGAGTCAGACTGCATGCATGCAGATTCAAATTTTGCCATGGACGGAAATTGATAAAGGTGAATATGGTGTAATTGATATTGGTTGGATGAATGGTGGTATTTAATTGGGTAGGTGGTATGAGTGGTTGAGATTTAATTTTTGAGAGGTTAAATAAGGGTGGGTTGAAGATAGATAGTGTAGAGGGATAGAAAATATTTTGAAGAAGGAAAAGAAGATTTGGAGATTTGAAGAATTTTATTAGAGTAAGTATTTTATTTTTGTAATTTATCATTATTATTTTGAATAATTATAGATAGTAAGTAGTATTTGTTGTAATTTATTTATTTTGGTATATTTTATTTTATAGTAATTACGAAAATTAAATTTTTGTGTTTTAAAGTTAAAATTTGTGATTTTTTGTGTTAAATAGGTGGTTGAAGAGAAGAAGGAATTTTGAAGAGAATATAGTAAGTTAAGTTATTTGTTTGATTAATTTTGAAGTTGTTGTTTGAATATTTTGTGTTAAATATGAGGGGATTTGAGAAGAAAATATAGTAATAGTTTGTTGTATTTTATTGTTTAATTTAAGTTGGAGAGAAAATATTTTGAATAAGAAGAAGAAGATTTGGAGAATTTTATTAGACCAAGTATTTTATTTTTGTAATTTATTTATCATTATTATTTTGAATAATTATAGGTAGTAAATAGTATTTTTATAATTTATTTATTTTTGTATATTTTATAGTAATTACGAAAATCAAATTTTTGTGTTTTGAAGTTAAAATTTGTGATTTTTTGTGTTAAATAGGTGGATGAAGAGAAGAAGGAACTTTGAAGAGAATATAGTAAGTTAAGTTATTTGTTTCATTAATTTTAAAGTTGTTGTTTGAATATTTTGTGTTAAATAGGAGGGGATTTGAGAAGAAAATATGGTAATACTTTGTTGTATTTTATTGTTTAATTTAGGTTGGAGAGAAAATATTTTGAAGAAGAA
Organism: Hibiscus mutabilis; assembly: GCA_019671005.1. Classification (NCBI taxonomy): domain Eukaryota; kingdom Viridiplantae; phylum Streptophyta; class Magnoliopsida; order Malvales; family Malvaceae; genus Hibiscus; species Hibiscus mutabilis. The sequence goes on along the minus strand of CM033735.1, from coordinate 33,350,521 downwards.
GAAGAATATTTGGAGATTTGGAGAATTTTATTAGAGTAAGTATTTATTTTGAATAATTATAGGTAGTAACTAGTATTTTTTGTAATTTGTTTATTTTTGTATATTTAATTTTATAGTAATTATGAAAATCAAATTTTTGTGTTTTTAAGTTAAAATTTGTGATTTTTTGTGTTAAATAGGTGGTTGAAGAGAAGAATGAACTTTTAGGAGAATTTAGTAAGTTAAGTTATTTGTTTGATTAATTTTGAAGTTGTTGTTTGAATATTTTGTGTTAAATAGGTGAGGATTTGAGAAATAATTTTTGTATTATTTTATTGTTCAATAATTTTTTAATTTTTATTTTGATGTTTGAATTTTTGATGTTATAGAGAATATAGTTTGAAAATTTTGTGTTAAATAGGTGGAGATTTGAGAAGAAAATATAGTAAGTAAATTAATATTTTATTGTTTAATTTAAGTTCGTTATTTTTGTTAATTTTTATTTGATGTTTATATTTTCGATGTTATTTGGAGAGATAGTTTAAACATTTTGTGTTAAATAGGTGGAAAGATTTTGAGAATATGGAAAATTGTTTGAATATAAGAGAAAAATGTTTAATTTGATTTATGTCTGAAGAAGATATTTGAGAAGAAAATATAGTAAGTTGATTTGATTTGTATTTTATTATTTTATTTAAGTTCGTTAATTTATTTAGATTTATTTATAGGTGGTTAAATAAAAAACGACGACGTTAATGATTTAATAGAAAATAAGAAAATACGTAATTAAATTTCAAGTATTGAAATCTTTTCCCTTTGATATGGTAGTTTAAAGTAAGATTATCCGAGTTATTTTTTAATTTATTATAATTGTTATTTTTTAACATGGTAGATTTAGTCTCTGTTTACTAATATTTTCTTACTTGTCATGTAGGATAGCTGAGCAAGCCCCATTGTTGCATTTATAGAATCGACATATTACTAGCCTTAGAGCTGATGGGTTGGTATTTTTTTTTTAAATTATTTCATTACGAAATAGGTCACTTTTGTGTTTTTTGTTAATAATTATGTTTAAATAATGTGTTATTTATAGGATGCAGGGGAAACATTTAAACATCATTTGTGCATGGTAGACAAATCCCTAGACCACAGAATTTCTTAGATATGGCAGGATTTTATCATGCCACGTTCCTCCGTGGGTACAAGTTGGTGCCCAGATTGATTACTGCTCTAATTGAGCGTTGGAGACCTGAAACGCATACCTTCCATATGCCTTGTGGAGAATGCAAGATCACCCTCGAGGACGTGGTTTATCTTATTGGGGTCCCAGTAAACGGGAAGCCAGTGGTCGAGCGTACCGAGGGCTCAACAGCTGAAATTTGTGAAATGTACCTTGGGAAGGTACCCTATGGAAGTAACGTGAGAGGGTCTCGTGTGAAAATGAGTTGGCTATAGAGTGAATTTCAACTCGCTGAGTATAATACAATTGATGAAATTTATATGGTCAGTCGAGCATATATCCTACAGATGATTGGAGGGATACTGATGCTAGATAAATCTGGAAATATGGTCAGTGTAAGGTATCTTCGTTTTTTGGATACTTCTTGGAAACCAGGTTGTCAATATAGTTGGGGATCAGCTATATTAGCGTGCTTGTATCGCGAGTTGTGCAAGGGCGCTTTACTGCAAAAGGGTAGGCAGTATTGGTGGTTGTCTGTTATTGTTGCAAGCGTGGGCTTGGCAACGACTTCCCTTTTTAACACCGCTTACTCGAACACATGTGCAGATTCCTCTCGTTGCAAGGTAAATATATATCCTTATTCTTAGTTGAATATTTAAATTAATTAAATTAACTTCTTCTTTAAATATATTGTGATTTGTATACAGATGGTGCGATGAGAAGCATGAGACGGGGTTGGCGCACAACAACGTCAGAGTTTGTAGATCTCTTATTGATCCTCATTGTCAGGAACAGGTATATGAATGGAAAGTAATTTTTGACGTTAAATGTGTTTTTAACATCTTAGTTAGTTAGATGTATTATTTTAAACCATTATTTTTTGCAGTTTATTTGGAAGGCCTACGATGATGACCAAATATTTCTACCAGGATATTTGCTGAAGGATTCACTTTTATGGTGTAGTGTTACACCGTTGATCCATTTCTCTACTGACGAGTTCCACTTTGCGGATAGAGTATTGAGGCAATTTGGCTTCCACCAGCCTATTCCGCGCATTCCACGTGACCATTGCCATCTTCATGGTTATGATGGACGTGGCAGGGCAGATACGGATTAGGAAGTCAACCATAGAGACTATATTGCTTTGTGGAACGACAGAGGTTCGTCGGTGCTGGAACGCCATCCAATGGAAGCTGCTGATTTTGATTTCGAGAGTTCAGAGTACATGAACTATTATCGTAGTCATGGAATGTCGTACTTAACAGATCAGCCTAAACGGGAAGAATGCAAAAGGTTCTATAAAAAATATAAAGGCAAAAGTAAATCATCGAAGGCTGCAGCGGGCTCATCACAGGGGCAACAGATTTGTAGTAGAGACCCATACGGGTTGGCCAATGAAATGGGAGCCAGATATGAGCAGAGTAACGCTAATGGCTATATGGGAAAAAGAACCGGCTCCTACTTGTGTACAACCGGAAGTGGCCCCAAGATCCTCGGATAATATAGGGTTTTTTCAGCCTACTACATTTGTATATCCACCAGTTGGCTCAAGCTATTCAGGTAATGTGAGAGGGATCTCTTCAGGTAATGTAGGGTTTGATGATCCTAATTTATACAGACCCGAGTTTATTTCGCCACAGACACCCAATTACTCAAACTTGGGCTAGAACATGGAATTTTTGCCGCCTCTTACGGCCAACCCCTATGGTGCATTTTCGTCGATGATGACTGCCTCGTTGAGTGTTCCTCAAGGATCAATCCATCTATATCCGTATCAACATGATTTTGGGACCCCCTATGTTCAGTAAACACCATCACAGTCCTTGTTCTTCACAAGTGGGCCAACTGGAACGAGTGGTACTACTATAGATGGAATCGAGAATGAGGACGATGATGATGGCAATGAAGAACATCAACTTCAGCCCCATGGTAGACGCAATCCCGATCGGTCTCGTCATCCGCCGGGGTGTGGTACCGGTGGACGTAAGCATCATTAGCTTTTTTATTTTAAGTAGTTAATAACTTTAGTGGACTATGTTAAAATGCAATATTTGAATAAGTTTTTTATTTTTATTTTGTATCTAACATTGCAAGCAAATTAGAGGACCAAAAAAAAAGTTGTTTAGTTTCTTCTATCCTTCGTTTTTATTATAGTCAATCGATTATCAAAATTAATTGGTACAATATAAGATCGAGAACTGAATAATCTAAATTTAGCAATTGTTGAACTAATCGATTATAACAATTTAAAAGAAAAATGTTTTTGGACTTAATCGATTATATTAGATCTTTCAAAAATAATTTAAAGTCCAAACAAACTTGAACAACATAAAATAACATTAATAATATTTTCAAATACAAACATTGGAAATCACATAGGCATTGACACGAACCTTGGTTCATTTGGACAGTTTGATCTGGAATGTCCTTCAGCCATACATATGGTACATCTCTTTCGTTGTCCCTTCTCTCTATCATGAAGATCCATACTGGTATAGATGTGAGTCGATCTAGGTCGGCCATTTGGAGATCTACGAAGTGTAGAATCCGTTAACCATTTTTCATGCTCTACCGATGGCCAATAAATTGAATTTACAATCGGTGGGAACTCACTTCTGTAAATATTGACCATCTTGTGGAGATCGAAGCATTCATCAACAAAAGTATACGGGTCAACCCCTACATGCATACACGCTGCAACTGTATGAATACATGGATATCGCCATGCCTGGAATGCTCCACAATCACACCACTTATGTCTGAAATCGACTCGAAATACATTTGAGTGCACTGCTTCGTTGTTGCGTCTGACACCAGCAACATCAAATGTATGATTAGTTCGGTCGAAGCTGTGAACCTTTAGCGACGTTGCTTCCGTCATGTTCTCTTTCATTTTCGTCACAAGATTGGGAGCCCAACTTTGCCCCCTATTTAATAAGGCCTCAATTTATTTCCCTTTAACTACCTAAACTTTCGCCAACCTATAGTACGTCTCTTTCACCAGGCTTGCTATCGGTAGATGATGTGATCTTTTTAGTACTCCATTTATGTACTCCACAAGGTTGGTAGTCATTTGCCCGTATCGTCTACCACCTTCGTCATATGATTGGGCTCATCTTTCCCTCTCGATTTCGTTTGCTCAACTCCAAACCTGCTCGTTGTACTTCATTAAATTCGCCATCTTCCTCTCAAAATGTGGTCGCATTAGTAGATATCCCGTGTCATAATATTATTAGTATCGACACAAATAAAAAAACAAACATTAATAAATAAATAAATGTATATGCAAATTATGGAAAATTCAGTTTGAAAAAAATATGCTTACCCATGCTTACAATCTCACTGCGAAGATATTTATTTTTGAACCGCTTGTAGCTGTTCTTACCAATATGACAAATACAGTAGGCAGGGTATGTGTACGACGGTGTCCAACGACTTCCGTCTCGATTAATTGTTGCTTTGATACCCGTCCCTCGATCGAATATAATACAGACCCCATCTTCTTGGATGACATGCTCACGTAAATTCGTCAAAAAAAAATTCCAAGTGCCCGTCGTCTCATGCTCAACAATTGCGAATGCAATCGAGAAGACGTTGTTGTCACCATCTTGTGCAACAGCAACCAACAGTATATGAGAGTATCTCCCGTACAACCATGTGCCATTGACTTGGATCATACGTTTGCAATAGGGAAAACCTTCGATGGCAGGCTTGAACGCCCAGAAAAGTCGATGAAAAAAATTATGGCCTTCAAGAATTTGGCCTTCTCGGTTGTACGCATCCTTGGTTTGATACCTCACTATAGTGCTTGTAATAAAATGTGTCAGTGCTACTAATAAAGCCGGTAGCTCGTTGTACGACTTATTGTAATCATCGTACACCAAGTCCATTACCTTATCCCTTGCATGCCATGCCTTCTTGTATTTTATTTGGTATTCAAATCGTTGCACAATGCTTGCCTGAATCGTTGAAACTGGAACCCGTGGATTTGCTTCAACCAACTTCATTACGTAATGGCTTATTACGCTAGAGTCTAATTTTCGGTGGTCTTGGTCGATTGAAGTTCGTAAGCATGTGTGAACACCATTATACTTTGTGACCTCCTAACGATTTGACCTCTACCGCTTCGTCACTCAGATCTTCCAATTGCACCATTGTCCGTATTTCACGCATTTGGCAAAGAAAGTCCTCTAACTGGATTCTGCGACAACGTAGTCCACGTGGTTCTTGATGCTATACTCTTTCACTGCCAATATAGATTCATTCTTGTCATCAAATTAAAGCTTAACATATAATTCACCGTGCTGACTCGAGGTTAATCGGGGTAAATCCAGGAATTCAGGCACCCTCATTGCATCGAAATCCACCGAACTCATATGAGAAGGAGGTTCATAGAATGTAATGTCACCCCTGGTCGAAATGAATTCTCCAACACCAAAACTAGGGGCTGCACCGACGTCATTAGGGAACAAATCGTGATCCCCAATATCTTCATCTTCGTTGGAATCGTCAAGTGTTTCTCCCCATCGACCGTGTAAGAGTTCCACATCAGCTTCAACAGTAGGATCAACACATGGCCCCTGAGATGAAGCATATGTTGAAGGCCCAGCTTGATGAAATGCATTTGATGTCCCACTTGTCAATATTGCAATAAAACTGCCTCCGGGCATATCAATCTCATCACCAAAATTCATTTGAGCTGATTCTCCAACTACGTTTCTAGATGGGTCGAGAATATCACGCACCTCGGCAAACAACTCGATATATCGAATCCCTGTAGAATCATGCTCTGCGATCATCATTGCAACATCGTCATCATCTTGGAGAGTGATTGCACAATATCTGACCGGATTGTTAGATGTTATCCATCGGTAACGTAAACCATAAATCTCTTTCCTAATTTTTTGAAGCATGATTTCCTTCTCGAATCTCATCTTCGTATTGCTTTCATAATCAAATACAACCCCGACATTAGTTTTCACCATTTGTCCATTGTAATGAATAATCGCCATAAATTTGTTGTTGCTCATTTTCTCTGCATGATCGAAATAAAACATACTAAATTAAAATCCTCATAATGAAATAAAAAAATAACTTCGGTTACTAACATCATGGACGAGTTTTTTTTAATATATATCTTTTAATAAATATATTATATTAATTTTCTAAAATATATAGTTCGAATATATTTCCTAATAATATACTTATCCTATCAAAATGAACATAATAATTTTTTCTAACATAGTAAATCAACTTTACAAATAAATTTTAAAAATATCCAAATCCAATCCAAATTTGAACTAACTCAAATTATAAACTACATGAAAAAAATTTAAAATATATGAAACATACAAAATAACAAAATAAAATTACGAAACTCAAAAAAAATTACCAAACTCAAAAAAATTCGAATTTACTTACAAAATAATAACAAAATAAAATTACCAAACTAAAAAAAAACTAAAATCTAAAAAAAATCGAATCTACGTACAATCTTTTCTCCACTATTTTCTTTATCTTATTCTTATTCTACTTCTTCAATCTTAACTTCCTTCCAACCTTAACCTAACTATTTAACAAAAAAATTAAATTTTTTTATCCCTTATACTACCCCTATCTCTGCCTAACTAACAACTATAAATTTTTAACCTCTACCCCTATACATTTTAAAATACCATAAACCTATCACCATTCAAAAATCACATCCACCACTCCTAAAAATTGAATCTGCTACCTACTCTTCCCCAAAAATAAACTGTAAACCAGCCTAAATCTATATTCGAATCATAACCTATTTTTTCATGCATAAACCTATACCTATATTCAAATCAGAACCCTTCCCCCAAAATAAACTGCAATCTATCAATCTCAAAAATCAGAATCCTACTAATCCTAATTACACCCAATTCAAGTTTCTCCCAGAGACCAATCTCCCAGTTGAGAATCAAATTCTCATGCATGCAGTGCATGCAGGGTGGCCGAGAATTTTTTCCCTTGAAGTCGGACTCAGCTGGCCAAGACTTTGGGGAAATTTTTCCCCTTGAAGTCGGCCTCTACTGCCCAAGACTTTGGGGAATTTTTTCCCTTTAAGTCGGACTCAGCTGCCACAAACTTTGGGGAACTTTTTCCCCTTGAAGTATGACTCAGCTACCACCGACTTTGGCCGGCAGTAGACCCCATCAGCCACCGACTTCGGCTGTATTGTTCAAAGTACAATATTCTTGGAAATAATCTGCCCACAACAATAGTGTGAGAAATTTTTTTCCCACAGCAATATCTGTGTAAATTGTCCTATTATTTCATATTCTTAATATTCATTTTAATTTATACAAAGATCATAATCTATTTGAAGGTATTGTATTTATGAGGATTATTTTTAACTATTATCAATTTTAATTAATTATGATATTAATAATACGTATTTTTTAAAAGGCTTAACCGTTAAATAAGTGATCAAACTATACCCTTTTTTAGATAGGTACCTAAAACTATATTTTGGGCCAAATAAATGTCTAACGTTTCATTACGTGATCTATTTAAGGTTTCTCCGTCAACGACCATTAAAAAAATTTCGTCATCCAATCAAAACATGACATGTGACTTGTTTTTTTATTTTTAAAATTTTTGAATTTCTTTAAAAATCTCTAAGTTTTAATTTCTTTTCAATCAAACCCCCAAATCACATATCTCTCACCGTCCGGCATCTCCCACACGTTGGTGGTTCACCATTCACTGCCCAAATGTTGGGTACCTCACCGTTCGACATTCCCCACCCTCTAGTTGTTGATCGAAACCCAATTGACCTATTTTTTCTTCATTGTTGGGTGTTCATCGATGGTGAAAATCGGTAGTTCATTCGTCAATTTTTTATGACGAGATGATGGGGCTTTTGGTAGAAAGGGTCCGATGAAGACAAGGGTGGCCGATGGTGGTTGAATCGGTGGATGAAGTGAAGGAATTTGGGGATTTAGTGTTAGGCTTGGTTTTTTAAAGAAATTAAAGATTGTTTGGTTAAGTAATATATTTTATTATTTTATTTTTCTATTTTTTAGATTTTAATTTCAGAAAATGATAATCCATTTTACGTGTTCGAATTATATTGGATAGCAGAAAAAAATAGCACCAGTCATGAAAAAACTTTAAATGGGTCACATAATGAAATATTAGGCACCTATTTGGCCCAAAATATAATTTAGGAACCTATCTGAAAAAAATCTATAGTTTGGTCACTTATTTGACGGTTAAGCCTTTTTAAAACAATAAAATAGTATCCATTTATAATAGAGGTGACAAACGGGTCATTCGGTTCGGTTCGGATAATTTCGATTCGGGCCATTTCGGTTTGGACTATATTCAGTTTAAATTCGGGTCTGGTTCGGTTTTAGTCCGAGTCTATGGTGATTTTAGTTCGGGTATCAGGTCAGGACTTTGGTTCGGTTGATTTTCGATTCAGTTGACTTTCGGTTCGATTGATTCTGGGTTGGTTGATTTTGGGTCAGGTCAATATCGGGTTAATAGGAAATCGACCGATTTTAGTTGGGTTTTCAGGCCGAGTTAGTTTTTTCCACCCTATATATGACTTTATATAGCTTGTATATTTGGCTTTTTGGTTGTGATGACTTTTTTTAAAAAATTACTTGAAGTGTCCCATTTTTTAAATAAAGATTTGTTTAAAAGGGGAATGTCTTTTGAAAAATCGTAATCTTTCGAAAACAATAAAGATTTGGAGTCGCCATCGGCCACTTGGATAAGGTAGGTTGGACACCACAAAATCAGAGATTTATTTTAAAAGGGTTCGGGAGTTGGTTACGTGTGGGGAAGGATTAACACCCCCATCACGCCCGGAAATCGGTACCAAAATATTTGTTGCTTTTAATCGAAGGAAATTGTCAAAATTTGAAAGAAATTTAATTTGGTGGCCTTAATTGAAAATTAACCTTAATTGAACGGGCTTTATCAAATTGGTGGGTTCAAATTAATTGGACATTTAATTAATAAGGTTAACGATACATCAGATCATAGACTAAACCGACATCATATAAGCCTAAATGACGTGTTAGTTTATGGTTTGAATCCCGCATGTCACCTTTATGCATGATGTAAGCAATTACGATATGATGTAATGATTTTTGTCAAGTTTTGATTTTACCTTGAGTCGGCAAGAATTAATTCAAATCTTTGGTCAACATCCTTTAAGCTCGGACTGTTACGACACAAATATCAAAATTAATGAATACCTCCCTTTTTATGATTTAAATTTATTAAGTGTCAAATGATGACAAATAAAATGAATGCAAGCCCTAACCTAAAAGGCCCAAATTATGGAAATTTAATTAGTGATATAATTATTAATTGGGTGAGTCCAATATTAACCCTAAATTAATTAACCCTAATCAGGCTAGAAAACTCTAATAAATTATGACTTATCTTGTGATGTGATCATTAATTTGGTTAATTTTAAACTAGTATTCCAATAAGCCAAGAATACTATTTAAAATAAGTCAAATTAACTAATCATAGCTTTTAATTGAAATGTCACTCTAATTTCTATGTCAATTTTATCGTAAAGTAATTAAAGAAGTGTTCAATTAGTTTAATGAATTTAACATTTATCCTAATAAGCCAAGGGTAAATTTAAATTCACTAAACCTATTCGATCCTCAATCTAACTAAGGCTCTGAACTGATCCTAAATTAATCTAATTAATTTAAAGATCGTGCCTCTATGAGACGGGCACACGATCTTAAACTAATTAAATTAATTAGCCTACTTCTAATCTAAGGCTAACCTAACAAGCCCTAAAACCCAAAACAAGGCTAAGCCCAAACTACCTAAACTAAGCCCTTAAGCCCAAAGTAACAATGCCCACACAAAACTAATTAAACAAGTAAAAACAAATATATATTAACTATATAACCAAATATTGCATGTTATGAGATTAAAAACTTTATAAAAACTATATTAAACACTTTAGAAACTATATTATATATTTAAGGAAAAATCATGTATACTATATACTATATAAACATATTATACTAAAAAACTATATTATATAGCTTATAAGAACCATATCATATATACCATATATTATACATATTATGAGAAACATATGTTACATGAAAAACCAAACACTATATAACATACATATTAAACCACATCAAACATATATCAATAGGAAAATAAAAGCATAATCACAAAGACGGAACTGAAATGCAAAAGGAACAGCTTACGCAGTAGAAATTAAAACATGCATATAAAAAGGGCGACATGGCAAAAGTCCTGAAACTCCAAGAACTACGGGAGTAATAAAAAAAGTAGAATGGCTTAACAGGCGTGATTATCCCATGCGAAGGGACTAATAGTGCAATTTACCCCTACAGAAGGACCGCGGACGTTATTAAGACGGGGCGGAGGGATTTACAAAGTGATTATACCATTTTTTAAAAGAGAAGGGCTATAAAAAGACATAACAGACCGAGCGATCACCTCTTTTAGCAATTTTTAGAAGATTTTAAAAACTCTTCTCTCTCGCCCTCTCATTCTCCTCTTTCTCAGCCCCAGAAAAAGATTAAGCTCGGCCACAACGGCCACCGTAAAACCCATAAATCGGCCGTAAACTGCCGCAACGGCAGCCGACAAACCCTAAAACTAGCCAAAGGTCCGTTATTTCCTTTCTTTTTCAAATCCAAACCTCAATCTTTTTTAATACGATGAAAAAAACCTTTTTCTATGAAAAACCAAAAGAAAAAAAAACCTTTTCCCCTTTCGGTTGACCTCTGCACCACCTCACCACTCGCGGCCTCATAGAGACCGGATTAGGGCTTATCGATGGCGATGGAAGGTAAACCATCACTGGGAAAAAGGAAGGACGGAGGTAAAACACTAAACTCCCTAATCCATGCATATATTTATGCTTTGAATGGAAAAAAAGAGAGGAGGTATACCTCAAAAATGCTTGAGGATTTTCCTTGCTTTTCTTTCTAATCTATTCCTTTTGAGATTGCCGAATGGTTACAGAATGGTTAGGGTTATTGTTATATACCATGTTTTACATGTATGTCGAAAAATAGATAAATGAAATCCTAATATTCCTATTGGCTACTGCTGCTATTTGTTGGCATCCGTCTGAAATCTCTAAAATGTTGTTAGGATATACCGCTCCTCTTCTGACCTTCTTTCATTTGTTTGCATGTGACAAGAGAGGAGGGGACCAACCCTGGTTGCTGGCGTGGTAACTAATGTGGCAGAGTGATGGCGAGGTGGCGTTGGGCCACCGGTTCTCTTCAGCCAACGTGGAGGCAGTGTCAGAAGAGCAACAGGCACAGACGCATGATGCATGCGCGCGCAGGGAAGCTGTAAAGCCGTGCGTGGAATCTGGAAGGTTCCCTTGGCTGCATCTAGACCGTTAAACCAACAACCAAATCTAATAGCCCGAATTTGGCTACACATGATAGAGGGATTATCAGACTTAGGTTTTTTTGTTTAAAGTTGGGCCCAAAACATGTCAAATATGTAATGAAACTTAATTTTATTTGATGGGCTTATTGTAATTGTAAATGGACTATAAATATATAAACTGATATATATATTTAATAAAGTTGGGCCATTTTATTTATTTATTGGACTTTCTTTTCTTTTGTTTGCTGATTGCAAAAATATTTGAGTAATATATACTAGTAATAATAATAGAAGACAATAATAATAATAATTATAATAATAGCAGTACCACTAATAATGATACTATATTAACATAACATTATAGTAATAACATAATAGCAAAACATATATATATATATATAATTAGTTAATATTTAGGGGTTTTCTCAAATGGATAATGACGTGATAACAAATAACATAATAGATAACAAATAACAATAGTAATATTTTTTGCTTTTGGACTTTAGATGACAATCATATGTATACTATATAGTAATAACATAGATAAGATAGATAGACAAAGCCCATATATATGTATTCTCATAGATAATAGTACCATATAAGAATGCCTATTATTGTAAAAATAAAAACGGGTCACCCCCGGACAAAATTAGTGTTTACATTAGTGTGTTGTCCGACAATTCGCATCTCATCTTTATTTATTTATTTTAATATATTTTCTTTATTTCAGGTTGCCTTTGGTTTGGTTGAAAATTTGTTCAAGTCCATTCGGTTCGGTTGAAAATTGGTTCGGCTTCAATTTTGGTTCAACTGAAATTTAGTTCGGTTCGATTTATTTCGGGTTTCGGATCAAATTCAGATGATCGTATTCAGGTTGATTTCGGGTCTCGATTTTGATAAATCGGTTTAGTTCTCAAGTCTTTGGTCAAATTTGTCAGGTCTAATGAATGGATTTTATATTCTTTATATATTTTTGAACAAATATTCTTTCTTTATATATTTGTATTATTTGTTTATGTGATTTTGAAATAGAAAAAAAACTATTCTAAAAATTATGTAACCAAAAAGAAAAGTATACAATTTGTAATGTACTTGAATTTAACAAAAAAAAAAAGAATGTTGACGAATGTTTAATTAGAACTTTTAAATTTGAAACTGGAATGAGAAGAAGAGATCAATTGAATATGCTGATGTTGATTGCACCTTAGCTCGGTCGGTTATGTTGTCGTAACATCTAAAAAATCATGAGTTTCTGTATATTTAAAGAGAATTATTTTTTATTATAAGGTTCAACCTGTTGAATTAAAATCTGTAATTGTGAGTACACATATATAATGTATAATATTATAAACTATGATATAAAATTAAGTGATCAATTGTATTAGGCGTTTGATGAGAGGCAAAGGTATAAATATTTGATTTAATAATCAACTATATAAAGAATTATTAGTCTCAAAAAATAGGTTAACTTATTTTTCTCTTCTTTCTTCGTCAAGAGAAAAATTATTTTTTTAAAGGATCACTACCAAATATATGACATTTCAACATCAAAATTTAAGGTTTTCAATTACAGATATATTCAGGTACACTTATGTAGCTAGATTCTTCGGAACCACAAAAATTCAAAGTTAAAATGGGATTCAATTCTTTGGAAGAGCATAATACGATAAAAGATGTAAGTTGTGTTCGGGAGAATTATTGTCTATCGTTGGCCTCTATGGTAAAATCAGCCAGGGGCTTGAGAGACGGTGGTTTACCCTGTGACGGATGTCAGCAATTCGAGTCCACTTACTTACAATTCGTGAACTTAACTGCAACAAGACTATATGATAACACCTAATTTTTTCTATTCAGTAGTTCGATCTATAATTTATCATTTATGGATGTTAAGATCTTTCCATTTCATTTAAGAGCACCTTAGAATAGCACAACCTTAAAGTAAAGTTAAGTTAAGGGCAAAGTTCAAATGAGGAAAAATTTACCGTGGATACAGGCAACGAAAGACAAAGAAAGGCATAATAAGCGACAAAATGCTTCGAGAAGTTAAAAATAAGCGTAGATTCGGCATCTAATATTTTGTTATTAATAATTTAACATGATAAATTTTGTGTTAAATTTCATATTAAATTATGGTTTATTTCTAACAGAACAATCATTATTTATTTAGATATTGTAATTCTAATTTATATAAAAAGAAGTTGATAACTGTTATAAGATCAAAATTGCTGGTGGAGAAAAAAAAAAGAGATTAACGAAAGCAATTGCGGATGGGAAGTGGCTATTTACGATGCTGCTTCTCTGGATGTTTTACCGGCTCTGGTTCTGTGCTGTTTAGTTGTAATTAAAGGAAGAAGAGGTTGAATATGGCTTCAAGCCATTCTTTTTTTCATACATATTAGATCTAGATAAAAACATGGCAAATAATTGAGACACCAGAAACAGACAATGCATGGTCCCGAAAAATGATTATAATTGACATGAAGGAGCGTTCAACGAAATATATGTTTCATTTCAGATCGGATTAGATTGCCAATTCTCACATGCCTAATCACCAAAACTTAACTTGCAAACCACAAGAACATTAGTAGAAAACTGAAGTTGATATAGTAAGGATTCAAGTTAGAAAAGACTAAAATCCAATTAATTCCATTCTGGGTTTAGAAACCCAATTCCAAGATGGCATGATGTCGAATGACCTTCAACATAAAGCAGGGGACTCTGGCTTTCTGAGGATTTTGATGGGTGGTTTTCACTGTTCACTTAAAGTCGACTGAATCATCTAAGAAAAATTGGAGTATTTAATTTTGGAAAGAAAGAAAATCAAGTGTCTGGTGACCCGTGGAAGCAGGTGGTTTTGCTATCTCTTTCACTCTTCAATCAACACATGTAGATCAAATCAAACACGTACCCATTTTTTTTTTCTGCATCGATTGAACCCATATGTTTGTTCTTGGAGATTTTGTAAATCACGGTGTCTGTTCTCGATTTATTTGATGCAGAAAACAATGTCGGGGAGGTCTTTTTTGAATGGTGCAGAGAGTAAAGAACGGTTGCTATCGAGGAAAGGGTGTTCGGGATTAGGCTCCTACGGCTCGAGTTGCGCCGAGGATGGTGTTAAAGGCCGGGGCTTCCGATCGTGCTGTGGTTCGATCGAGTACGTGTGGAATGGCCTTCAAGAACTCGCCGTCAACTTATACGAAATGGGCCAATCGGATCCTCGGAAAAAAATTTTCGCCTTTAAAACTGGCCTCACGCTAACGTCTGTCTCATTGCTTATGCTTTTCAAAGGGCCCCTAAGCCTAAGTGGTGCAAGTCAATATTCTATCTGGGCAATTCTCACTGTCGTTTTGATTTTCGAATTCAGCGTAGGTAAGTAATATAATGTAGGGTAATATGTTTAAATTTGAACTGATCTGATACGTATATTCGTAGGAGCAACACTCAGCAAAGGTATCAACCGATCTATAGGGACATTTTCTGCCGGGGTCGTAGGTTTAGGCATTGCGGAGCTATCGTTAATGTCCGGAGTGTATGAAGAATATGTTATTTTGATAAGCATTTTCCTAGCAGGTTTGGGGTTTTATGATGATGATTTATATTTGCTTTCACAAAGATCATTCAACTTTATGTGTGTATATATATATTGTAGCGATGTCTTTTTTTTTATATCGCTAAAATAAAAACGAGGCTTTTTGGAAAGTATTTGAAAGGTGTTTGTGATTTTTCGGATATAAAATATTTATTCTGTGGGGTTTTAAAAGAAACCGCATAAAAAAAATGGAGTCGCCACCGGCCACTTAGGTAGGCCGGACACCATAAAACCAGAGATTCAAAAAAGATTGGGTTCGGGAGTCGGTTACGGATGGGGAAGGATTAGCACCCCCACACCGCCCAAAATTGATACTTTAATAATTACCGCTTTATTAATATTGGATTTTCCGGATTAAAGTGACGATTATTTTAAAATTCGGTCATAATTGCGAATTAATTTTAAGGGCCCCGTTATCCGAGAGTAAACGCCCAACCACTATCACTATGCCTGATACTGGCCCCGTTTACGCTCGGATAAAAGGACACCGCATTAAGAATTTATATCTCGATATGCAATCTTAGTGGCAAAAATATAAAACATGGCAGATAATTTAAAGACAGTAAATATTCACATAACATAATATTAATCTAACATAAAATGCTATACTAGACTAAAACATGCATATATACATATTATTCTAAATAATAGATAACAACAACTTTAACAAGTCAGAATAACAATGTAGGAAAAATTACGTATATAGATAAACAAATATTTCAAAAGGACATACATGCTAGTAATAAAACATATTTAAACATATATGGAACAATCTATTATGCATAAAAGAAGACACACTAACACGTAACCTAAAAGTCTAGAAAACATACAATACGTACAAAAATACAAGAACATGCTGTTTTACGAGTCAAATAGAACATAACATGTTTTAATACGAATAACTGGATAAAAAAATACATGAATATTATAAGCTTAACACACATATATAAACATAAAATACGAGACATATACGAGGAACATAAAATAAAGTAATAGAATATCAACATATACGATTATAATACGAACATGAATATTTACAAAGAATACAGGGCTGAAATGAAAGAAAAATAAAAGTCAGTGGCAGAAATTAAAGAACAATAATATGTAATTTAGGGACGAAATTGCGAAACAAACAAAACCTAAAAGGACCAAAACTGTAATTAGACCAAGGGGCAGACCCAAAATGAAAAGTTCAAAAACGCGGGATGGTTAAGGGGGTAATTTTACCATTTAAAATCTGAATCGGTGTAATTTAGGGACTGGATTACAAGATTTTGAAATATCAGGGGGACTGGGATTGTAATTATACCATGCGGCAAGACAAAAACAAAAATATTGAAAACGCGGTGGGATTAAGTGTGTAATTTACCCATTTAGCAAAATAATAATACCTATATAAAGGCTATTTTTGGACCGAAACCAAATTTTCCCCACTTCGTTTCATTCTCTGATTTTCATAACTCATCCCATTCTTATTTTCTCTCAACTGTTCTTATGAAACCCAGAATTCGGCGGCCGACCGCCGTGTTCTCCGCCGCCGGCCACCGCTAACCGGCGCCGGCAGGCCTCCAAAACACACCAAAATAACCCCCTTTTCGTCCTCAACATGAATCCGTGGTTGGATTCAGAGGATACACCCTTGTTTGCCCTAGATCTAGAAAATACGAAGCGAAAAAAATATTTTTTAAACCAAAACAAAACTACCAGGGGTCTTCCCCTCCCTTTAGTTCACCATATCAGGCTTGGAAAAGCCGAAAGGCTTATCACTAAGGAAGGGAAGACCCACAAACAGAGATGGTAAGACGACTATCTTCTTTTTGTTTCTGTTTTCTTCTTTCGTATATGCATGTAAAAAAAACAAGTAAGAAAAAAAACAAGTGTTTACCACTGGACTGTCTTTCGATTATCACTTGACTGGTTACAATTTTTGTTTTTTTTTTTACAAGATCTCTATTCTCTCCTTTTTTTACCACCCTCTCTGTTATCTCCCCCGTTACAAAAGTCCCCATTTCATATATATCATTGTCTTTGTTTTAATGCAAGTTGCATCTTGCTTTTTCAGATCTGAACTGACAATTTTGCTTGTTGTCTTGGGCATGTTCTGAACACGGGGACTGAATATCGGCGTGGTGGCGGTATGGATGTTCTGCCAGCGGCCAGACGCGTTCTCGGCCGTTAGATCAGATCTGATCTAACGGTCGAGATGGCTTGAAGGACGAACGGCCTGGATGAAGCCTCGATTTGATGAGACGGCTCCAGATCTTGACACGTGGAGCTCCGCAGTCGAGGAGTCAGAACGCGTGGATCTTACGTGCGCGTGGGATATTAAAGCGTCCGCGCGTGGCACTCTAACGGTCCATACGTGTGGAACACGCGGCTGGCATATATTTTTGACTTCTTGGTTTGATCGTGGCCGTTGGATCAGATCTTGATCCAACGGCCCACAGTTACCTGCACACCATAATTGTAATTAGATAAGATTTAGATTTGGGCCAACCGGGCCTTGTAATTGGATTTGTAATTGGACTTGGACTTCATTTTTATTTGGGTTTAATATATTTAATTTTTTTTATTTCATTTTATCAGCCCAACTATGTTAATAATAATATAATTAGTATTATAATAGCAACACATACATACGAAAACGTATACTTACATTATACAAACATTAATTAATATAACATTCTAGCATACGTACGTATAATCATACATATAATTAACATAGCATCTATATATTAATCAAATACGCTCATACTCTAGATACATACACGATACACATACATCATTAATACGTATACATACATAGCTTATAATATACATGCACACTCTATCTTATATTTATATTAGCAACATTCATATATAATAAATATACATGCAATATTAATATGTATTTACAAATGAAAATGAGTGATTACAGTTGCCCCTCTTTTCTTGTTCTCATGGAATGGGAAACAAAGCAAAGATTCATAAGCACTCATTTTTATCAGACTTCCCTGTTTGTAGCTTTGGAAAAACGTGTTCTTTTGGATATCTCCGCTCTTCCTTGGCTGAATCTTCAGGCTCGTAAGTTCTTCCTATATAGAGCTTCGTCACCTTCCGATCTTGGAGCTACAGGTTCTTCCTATATAGAACCCTTCGCTCTGAAACCCCGAATTATGAGTCATTCCTTTCACTTTGAGACAGTAAAGCTTGGAGTCCTTCCTATATAGAACTCTTCGCCTTCAACGCTGGTTTCTCCTATATAAAACCTTTTGCGCCACTGATGGATTCTTCCGACTGGGAGTTCCTCCTATATAGAACTGCTAGTCTTCAAATCCTGGAGCCGTCAGTCCTTCCTATATAGAACTTTTGGCGTCTAAAATCTCAGAGCTACAGGTTCTTCCTATATAGAACCTTTCACTCTAAGACAATGAAGCTCGGAGCCTTTCCTATATAAGACTCTTCGCTTTCGACACAACAGGTTTCCTATATAACCCTGTGTCATAGGTGAATTTCTTTGACTGGGAGTTCTTCCTATATAGAACTGCGAGTCTTCACCTCGGAGACGTCGGTCCTTCCTATATAGAACTTTTCGGCGTCTTGAAATCTTGGAGTTACGGATTCTTCCTATATAGAATCTTTCACTCTAAGACATTGAAGCTCGGAGCCCTTCCTATATAGAACTCTTTGCTTTCGACACAACAGGATTTCCTATATAATCTTGCGTGTCATGGGTGAATTCCTTTGACTGGGAGTCCTTCCTATATAGAACTGCGAGTCTTCACCCTGGAACTGTCAGACTTTCCTATATAGAACTTTCAGCTTCTGAAGCCTCGTAGAGGAGGATTCTTCCTATATAGAACCTCTCTCTGGAGCTTGAAAACATGTACCTTTTGTATGTAAAAACATTGTCTTCTCGTTCGGGATTAACACCACGATGGCCATCGATGTCTCTTCGAATCTGCAGATACCTGTCTGAGATGAAAACAAAATGCTATGACAAATGAATTGACATGCTCCTAGTCCTAGTGATGTCTGACTATTCATGATGCATGAGTGTCAATATCTTGTTGGGCTTGTTTTGATCCTTATTTGATCTTGATATTCACTTTCTCCTTTCTTACGGGCATCGATACCCCGCTTCACTGTCAGGTTCAACCATCTCAACCTTTCTTTTTCTCCAATTACGACTTGGAATTCTAAAGTGCCCTTTCGGGTTTTCACTTTAGAGAGAGTTTTTTTTGAGAGGGGTACCCTTCTGGTTTTCACCCAAGAGATCTCTTTTGTTATCTCGTATGCCTTCCTTGAATAGATAGGACATGTGCCATTGGTCATCCTACCTGGTTGTTTGAAGCTTCCCGCCTTCCCTATCGACAGCCATTATGTAAGGAACTAGAGGATGGAGTTAACATCGTTTTCTTTGATCACCTGCATTTTCAAGGTTAAATCATAGTAATGCTTCGAAATGTCTTGTTTCATTATAAGCCTATGTTATCTTATTTGACTAAAATTGACAAGGAGGCCAGGAATGGATGCTCAAAACACGGTTTTATTATGATTAAGGGCTTGTGATATCTTAAAAAGAAAGGTATGACACACATGAGTTAAGTATGAAAATACAAGATCCCTCATTATCTTCGATATGAATGATACATGATCCTGTCAACCGGTGTAGAATTTTTTTTTGCCTGAAGCCTTCTCTTCATGATGTTCATGGGGATACCCTTTTCTTCAGATATTCAACTTTTCAATTTACCCGAGCCGCCCTTTACGAGTTTTCAACTCGGGTCCTTCCTTTGCTTCAAGACGCCCGGTTTCGGGTTTTCGTCCTGAGCTCTCCATTTTGTTCTTTTTTTTTATTTTTCATCATCATTTTTTCATCATTCATTTTTTTTAGAGATAGTACTTCTTGACGACATCAGAATTTACGGGATTTTTCAGCTCGTCCCCATCCATTTCTGTTAGGATCAGGGCTCCTCCTGAGAAGGCTTTTTTTACGACGTACGGTCCTTCCTAGTTGGGCATCCATTTTCCTCGAGAATCTTTCTGGATAGGGAGGATTTTCTTGAGTACCAGATCCCCTTCTTTAAATTCTCTTGGGCGCACCTTTTTGTTGTATGCCTGCACCATCCGCTTTTGGTACATCTGACCATGACAAATGGCCTTTAGTCTTTTTTCGTCAATGAGATTTAGCTGGTCGAGTCTGGCCTGCACCCATTCAGCTTCTTCCAATTTTACTTCGTTTAAGACCCGGAGAGACGGAATCTCTACCTCAATTGGGAGTACTGCTTCGGTACCATACACCAAGGAGTAGGGTGTTGCCCCTGTTGATGTGCGAATGTACGTCCTATAAGTGAAAAGGGCAAAAGGCAACTTCTCATGCCAATCCCTGTAGGTATCCGTAGTCTTCGCTATGATCTTCTTTATGTTCTTGTTTGCTGCTTCCACTGCCCCATTCATTTTAGGACGATAAACTGTGGAATTATGGTGTGTTATCTTGAATTGAGTGCACACGTCCTTCATCATTTTGTTATTCAGATTGGAAGCGTTGTCGGTGATGATCCTTTCTGGCAATCCGTATCGACAAATAAATTCCTTTTTCAAGAACTTACAAACTGTAGTCTTGGTGATATTGGCGTAAGACGCTGCCTCTACCCATTTAGTGAAGTAGTCTATGGCGACCAAAATGAAACGGTGACCATTGGAAGCTTTCGGATGGATCTGCCCGATGACGTCCATGCCCCACGCTACGAAAGGCCACGGAGAATTCATGGTGTGTAAAGGCGATGGGGGTGCATGAATTTTGTCAGCGTAAATTTGGCATTTGTGGCATTTCCTGGCGTAATCGATGCAATCTCCCTCCATGGTCAACCAGAAATAACCGTATCTCATAATTTTCCGGGCTATAGACAGCCCGTTGGCATGCGTTCCACAGATCCCATCATGTACTTCGGCTAAGATTTCCTTCGCCTCCCGGGCATCCACACATCTCAGCAATGTTTGATCATGACTTCTCCTATATAGGATCTCCCCATCTAGGACATATTTTGTTGCCATTTTTTGAGCGTTTTTCTGTCATTGTCGTTTGCCCCTTCTGGATACTCTCGAAGCTTGACATATTGCAAGAGGTCATAGTACCATGGGTTTCCGTTAATCTCTTCCTGTACATTACAACAATGAGCAGGCTTTTCAAACGTCTGCATCTCAATGGGCTTCATTTCTGCCCCGGTGTTTGTTTTAAACATGGATGCCAAGGTTGCCAATGCATCTGCCATCTGATTTTCTTCTCGGGACAGGTAATTAAAGCTGACCTTTTCGAACTCTTTGACGAGCTCTTGGATCAATTCGTGATATTTGACCAACTTCGGGTCCCTGGTTTCCCACTCCCCGCGCAATTGGTAAATGACTAAGGACGAATCTCCGAACACTCGAAGTTCCTTAACCTTTCTCTCGATGGCTGAGTTCAGTCCCATGATGCAAGCTTCGTATTCAGCTATATTGTTTGTGCAGAAGAATTCCAATCTGCTGGTGAAAGGATAATAGACATCCTTAGGTGAAATTAGCACTGCCCCTATCCCATGTCCGAGGGCGTTGGAGGCTCCATCGAAGTAAAGTTTCCATGACTTATCATCTAAAACCTCTTCTTCGGTTGTAATGCACATTAAGTCTTCGTCTGGGAAACTAAAGTTCAATGCCTCATAGTCATCCGAAGCACGACTAGCTAGGAAATCTGCTACGGCACTCCCCTTTACGGCTTTCTGATTAACGTATACGATATCGAATTCGGATAAGAGCATCTGCCATCGGGCCATCCTTCCCGTTAGTGCTGGCGCTTCCATTAGGAACTTCAATGGGTCTAGCTTGGATATCAACCAGGTAGTATGGTACAGCATGTTCTGTCTAAGCCGCTTGGTAGCCCAAACTAGGGCACAACACAATTTCTGCACTGGCAGGTACCGCGTTTCGCAATCATTGAATTTCCTGCTTAGGTAATAGATGGCTTGCTCCTTTTTTCTTGACTCATCGTGTTGCCCCAGTACGCATCCCATTGAATTCTCAAAGACTGTTAAGTAGAGAATTAGTGGTCGACCAGGTACTGGTGCGACTAAAATTGGAGCATTTGTCAGATACTTTTTGATCTTTTCTAGGGCTCTTTGACATTCTTCATCCCACACGCTAGGATTATTCTTTCTAAGAAGACTAAAGACCGGGTCGCATTGGTTGGTTAATTGGGAAATGAAACGAGAGATATAATTCAACCTCCCCAGGAAACCGCGGACTTCCTTCTGCGTGCGGGGTGGTGAAAGGTCCTGGATGGCTTTCACTTTATCCGGATCAATCTCAATCCCTCTTCTGCTTACTACGAATCCTAGGAGTTTTCCAGAAGTAACGACAAAGGTACACTTGGCAGGATTGAGCCTCAGTTGGTACTTCCGTAGTCATTGGAATAGTTTTCTCAAGTTCTGTAGGTGCTCTTCCTCTGTTCGGGATTTGGCAATCATATCATCCACGTACACTTCTATTTCTTTGTGCATCATGTCATGGAAAAGAGTCACCATTGCTCTTTGGTATGTTGCCCCTGCATTCTTTAGCCCAAACGGCATCACTTGATAACAAAAAGTGCCCCACATGGTTATGAATGTGGTTTTCTCCATGTCGTTAGGGTCCATCTTTATCTGGTTGTACCCTGAGAAGCCGTCCATGAAGGAAAACCATGAATGTCCTGCGGTATTGTCAACCAGCGTGTCAATATGTGGTAAAGGGAAGTTGTCTTTAGGGCTGGCTCGGTTCAGATCCCTATAATCTACACACATACAAACTTTCCCGTCTTTCTTTGGTACTGGTACAATGTTTGCAACCCATTCGGGGTATTTGGCTACCTCCAAGAATCCAGCATCAAATTGCTTTTTCACTTCTTCTCGGATCTTTAACAACATATCTGGTCTCATTCTCTGAAGTTTTTACTGTACTGGTTTGCACTCCGATTTTGTTGGCAATTTGTGCACCACTATGTCGGTATTCAACCCTGGCATATCTTGATAAGTCCAGGCGAAGACATCCTTGAATTCCTGAAGTAGGGCTATCAGTTCATGCTTGGTTTTTGAGGAAATCGTCGTTCCTACTTTTATTTCTTTTCTCTCTTCTTCAGTCCCCAAGTTGACAATTTCTGTTTCTTCTTGGTGGGGCATGATCTGCCTTTCTTCGTTGTCCACTATTCTCTTTAACTCTTCCGGGACCTCAATTTCTATTTCATCATATCCTTCCTCAATTCCCTATGAGACCTCAGGGCATTCAAAATTTACTCCAGGATTGGATCCGGTATCATTTATATCGTTGATCATGAGCGACCTGCATTAAATGAGAATGAATTGTATTGGGAAAGAGACGGCTTTATATGAAGGGGATGAATATGAAGAATGCATGAATGAAATAAAAGAATCTTTGGTCATTTTAAGAAAGTGGGGATATTTTCATTTCAATCAAAAAGTTAACATAGGTGCCCCATACAAGAGATCCCCATTATTTATGGGCAAAAATAAAAGGTTGATTCGGAGCATTACTCTGATCTATTCCCAAAAACTACAGGTAGATCAATGCAGCTCCAGTTATCGAGTGTTTCCCCGGGATGGCAAGGGCGGATGTTGGTCAACATTTTGCTGCCTCGGTCCTTTTCAGCTATCATGTTGATGTACATCCCCTCAAATGATTCACTGAGTGCTTCCTCCTGGTTAAGTTCATCATTTTTCTTCATTGCCTCTCCAATATCTTGACCTGGCTGGTAGAACCCTCCGGAGACAAAAGTGGCTTTCAAACTAGGAAAGGACATCAGCCTCCACGGAATGTCTTCTCCTTTAGATCTGGCTTTTCTTTGCTCCTCCTTCCTCTTATATTCCACTTTCTTCTGTTGGACACTTGGTTGGTAACCCAGCCCGAAACGATCCTTCTTGGTTGTCATATTCTTGGGTCTCAGGTTTCCTTGTAATTTCTTCCCCAGCCCTTTTCCTATTTTGGCTTCTCGGCCCAGAGTTTCTGCGACGGTCATCTTAGTACAATTAGATAACATGGGGTAGGAGATCCGACTTCCCTCTGAAACGAATGTGGCATTTACTAGTTCTAATGCTCGGAACGAGCATTCCGCAGCATCTTCATCATTTTGAATGTAGGGGGTGTCTGATGTCACTGAAGAAACAAATTCATGCTCTGCCTCTACTGTTACCAATTTGCCTTCAACTACAAATTTTAATTTCTAATGCAATGATGAGGGGACAACTCCTGCAGAGTGGATCCACGGTCTTCCCAACAAGCAGCTGTAAGATGGTTTTATGTCCATCACTACAAAATCGATCACATATTCAGTTGGTCCGATCAATAGGGGCACCTCAATTTTCCCCATTGTTCCTTTTTGTGTACCATCAAAAGCTCTTACCAAGTTGTGGCAGGGCTTTAGGTGCGAACCATCTATTGGTAATTTTTGCAGGGTTACCATAGGCAAGACATTCAATGCTGACCCATTGTCGATCAGTACGTCTGGTAATACATACCCTTTGCAGTGGGTAGTGATGTTAAGGGCTTTGGTATACCCCATTCCTCCCTCCGGGATTTCATCATCACTGAACGTGATATGATTATAGGCAGTAATATGCCCCACTATCATGTCCAGGTTTGATACAGAAATATCCTGGGGCACAAAAGTTTGATTCAGCACTTTTAATAGCGTCTCCCGATGCTTTTATGAACTCAAGAGTAATTCCAGCACTGTGATCCTGGCCGGTTGCTTTCGTAGTTGTTCTATTACGCTGTACTCGCTATGTCTCAAGAACTTTAAAAATTCTTTGGCCTGGGCCTCAATTACCGGCTCATTTATCTTTTGGGGAGGTTCTTCTCCAAATATCTGCGTAGGGCTAACTGCTGTACTCTTCCCCTTATCTTTTTCAGCCGCTTTCAAAGCCTCGGAAGAATAACATCGGCCGCTCCTTGTGAAATGGCCTGCCTCACCAACGTTCACATCGTTCTGACTTTGTTGGTCTTTCAACGTAGGCTCCTTTACCTGATCGTGTTCTGGTTTTTCTGGCGTGGTCACATTTACAGCATAATTCCAGGGAATTTGTCGCGTATCTTTGAATGGGAATGGAGATGGTGCTGAAATGATGATCTTGGGACTTATTTTGCTGGTTTCTCCTTGGGAGACACCTGCATTCCCTGGCCTGGGAGAGATGATAAAAGGTTTATCCTTCCCGTATTTAGTTTTGGGGCTATCCGTCATGTGTACGTCTGACCCTTTCTTCCCCATGGGCTCCTCAAAGAATTCTATTTGTTTTTCATTCATCAATTTCTGCACCAATTTCTTGAATTCGTCACATTCTTGGATATCATGCCCTTCAGTCTGGTGGAATTCACAATACTTTCCACATTCCTTCTGCCTTGTTATCATGCCTTTGTCGATCACACGAGCCATGCATAACTGTTGAAATACCCACCGTAAAGGAGACTTGATTTCTGACACGTCATCCTTTATCCTCCTGGTAAAGCATTCTTCAATGACATTTACCCCTCTGCTCCCATGATTAGGCAGCGGGTTGTTGGCTACACTCGGCTCTTCAAACTTCAATATCCCGGAATCGATTAAGTTCTGCACAAGCTTTTTTAAGGCAAGACAGTTCTCAGTGGGATGTCCAGGGGTACCGCCGTGATAGTCGCAATGCGCGCTTGGATTATACCAAGGCGGGAAGGGCGGATTGACAGGAGTAACGATGTATGGCCGGACCAGGTCTGCTTCATACAACTGGGAATAAAGTTCTGAGTACGAAACAGGTAGGGGAGTGAAAGTTCTCCTCTCTTTCTATTTTCTGGTGACCCTCTCATCTCTTTGATTCGAGTTTTGTGTTTTTCCTACAGGTGCTTGTGGCTGTGAGACTGTGAAGTTCTTTGGGGCGGTATAGGTGCTGGTGGTGTTTACTTCATTTCTCTTATTATACTTTCGAGACCCTTCCCCACCATCAATTCTGCCGCTCTTAATTGCCAGTTCGAGGGATTCCCCAGTCCTGATTAAGTCGGCAAAGCACTGTGTTGTGTTATTAATGAGGCGATCGAAGAGTGCCCCTTTCAGAGTATTGACAAATAATGGCGTGATTTCATGCTCTGGGATGGGTGGCTGGATTTGGGCGGCCACTTCTCTCCATCTTTGGGCGTATTGCCGCAGGCTTTCGTTGGACTTCTGTCCCATATTTTCTAACATAATTCTGCTAGGGGTCATGTCTGTTACATGTTTGTATTGCTCAGTAAATGCTTTAGACAAATCTTTCCATGTCTTGACATTTGCTTTGCTCAACTGAGTGTACCAACGTAACGCCGCTCCAGTTAGACTATCCTGGAAACAATGGATCAGCAGCTTTTCGTCCTTATGGTAGGCCGCCATTTTTCTATAATACATTGTTATGTGTGCAGAAGGACATGTGGTTCCATCGTATTTATCGAACTCTGGCGTTTTAAATTTTGGCGGTAGGACAAGATCAGACACCAGACTTAAGTCACTAGCGTCATTTCCTGATTCTTCATTTGATTGTAACGCTTTAAATTTTTCCTCCATGAGGCGAAATCTTTCTTCCCACTTTTTTTCTACCTCATTCCTGATTCTTTCGACCATGTTCAGGTCCGGCACTTCTTCTTCATAAAGTGTTTCAGTATCGAGGGGTTGAGTCTCAAGTACCCCTACTTGAAAGCTAGAAGACATTCCTGAAGGGTCAATATACACCTTCCTAGCCTGATTTGGTGCAGTTGGTTGAACCTTGTAGTGAGCCAGGGTACCTTCTGGCTCTTGAACATTTTCTCCTTCTATTCTTTTTCCAAGACTCTTTGCCAGCAATGCGGTTATGTCAGATACTATTGATGTTTGCGATTGCGCAATTTGATCACTAAGGCTTCTCTGGGCCTCTTCAAGCCTTGTCTCGAGCTCTCTTTGCCCTCTTTCTAGACTAATTATCCTTTCTTCCATGAGCTTTCTTTGTAGCCGGGTAAAGTATGGGTGATGAATGATTGCGGGTTAACTACACACAACGCCACAATATTCATATTGTTAATATGGTTGCAAAAAATAAATGCATGTACAATGATGCGAATGTTATGATGTAAATGCAAGAATGTATGCAGATAAGGTACTGATTCCGCTGGTAATCACCCTTTTGAACTACTTCCACGGGAATTAAAGGGTCTTGATTACAACAAAATTCGTGTTACAAAGTAAAGATCCCTAGTACAAAAGATCTAATTACAACGCAGAGTCCTATAGATAGGCTCTAGCTCTATCTCCTAATTTTTCAATTGCCCTGAGCAGCTTGAGGAACCTAGGAGCTTCTTCCATTCCCGGGACTATAGAAGGTTGGAGTGTCTCAGCCTCGACAGCTAAATTATTTACATGTCTGGCGACTCGCTGTATGTCCACTATTAGGTTTGCGTAATACTGGTCTCTGTCCTGTACCATTCGAGCAGCGTCGCGTAGTCTCTTCTGCCAATAGGTGTCCCCTCCAGCTGCAGCCTCCTCGAACACATTAATTCTTTCTTTGTAATCCTCCACAGTTGCTTCGAGGGACCCAATTCGTGCTTGTAACACACCCACTTCGCGTTCTCTTTCTTGCAGCTCAGCGAAGTTATTCCTGCGACAGTACATTCGAAGTGAGTGTTCGACTTCTGCCACCTTTCCTTTTAATTCATCATTTTGACTTTGGCTTTGCTCCAACCTTTGAATAGTGTCATCGTACAGTTTTTGCATCTCTAACAGTCTATTTCGACTACTCATGGATTTTCTTTTCCATACGGCGACACTTTCTCTCTCATGATGGACAGCTTGTTTTCCCTTGTTGATTTCTTGTCTGAATCTTTCTTTCTCTTGATCAATGGCCTTCTTGGCGGACCATTTTTCTTCCTCCATAGCCAAACGGCAGCTTTCTATCTCTTTCTCGATCGCTCTTTTGTTAATTTCTCGTTCTTCTTCCACCAAATGGATGTCGTTCATTCTTTCTCTTTCCACAGCTATGAACTGACTCCGGCCGGCCTTCTGTATTTTTGCTTGTAATAGGAGGGCATCTTTTTGATAAAGAGTGTTCTTGTCGCTTAAATCTGCATTTAATTTCTTCAATTGCCTAATGATCCCGTCCCGCTCGTCAACTTCTAAGCTTGCTTTATAGAGCTCGCTCGCATGTTGGGTCTGTTGGATGTCCATTTTCCTTTTAACTTCTTCGAGTTCACTCCTTAAGATGTCGGCTTCGGACGGTACCACCCTTGTAAGCTCTTCGAGTGACACTGTTGGTCCTTGATCAGATTCAGGAATCACATTATTAACCCTCAAATTTCTCTAAAGATCGTAATCTGGGGTAGTCATGTGCTCGGTATCTCCTTCCACCCTGATCCGGTAACAATGATCCCATGCCCTCATGATGGTCTGAATTTTTCTTTGAACTCCCCTTTGAAAAGAAATTCAGTTTGGCTTAATCCAGCGGTATTGGGAATGAACTGTCGTGATCCGAACTGCCGAGACACTAAAAGGGGGGCACAAGCGATCCCTCCATGCAATCCCAACATCATCAGCCAGTTGAAGTCACCACAACTGTATAGAAAATAATTAACTTTACCGAGCCATGGGACCCTCCATGCTATGTCTTCATTTTGAATGTTCCTGAAAAAACTGGTCCACATTTTTGTTTTCAAATCCTCTCGCCATTCCTTTGCTAAGTATTATCGTAAAGGCGAAAAACCTTGGAATGATATCCCCGGCAGGACCCTCGTCGGCGTCTTCCACATGTGACTCTGAATCCATACTTGTAACAGCTGTGCGCATCCACGAAAAACGTCCTTCTTCATGTTTCCGCTAGCATTTAAGGAAATGAAAGTCTCGACCAAGATTGCTGGTACTGGGTTTGCTTTCCGTTTCACCCGCTCAAAAAAATCCAGAATGGCTATGTCAATGTTCTCGAGTACTCTGGGAAAGATCACCAAGCCATATATTCCTAAAGCGAATAGGTCCATTTTCTTTGCCTCGTCTGGATGTGTCGATATGATGTCCCGAATACTTTCCCATGCAAAGATCGTATTATCTCCTCGGCTTTGAAGGAGGCCACTAACCCAATCGTCACTCATTCCCGCAAAGGTTTTGAGTTTCGCAGTGTAATTCTGATTCCTCGGAGGCTTCGCGTAGATCCAATCTTCCTGAATATTTTTCTGGTTAAGTAAAGCAGTGTATTTTCTACCGTAGGCATCATGTCCTGCCCATTGAAGGTGAAGCGACAAAAAGCGGATTCAGGATCGGACTATAGCACGGAGTAGGGGCTGGTTAATCCGAACATATAATTGCTGTGCGATGTCGCCATAACTACTATCGAGAATAAGTCTTGTAGTCTTCGGTCCCATCTTTCCCAAATATTTTGAAGATCCCACAAGTCGTTCTGTTAGAGACTCACATAGGTGTATCCAGCTATTATGCGTTCGTTCGGCAAACTGTCCCCTTGGATTTTCTGGTTGACCTCTGACCAATGTCTGACTGACAAATTAAGCTCTTCTTTCCTAAGACACATTTTTTTCATGGTGAAAGACTTTCTGATCAGGCAAACCACTTGATCCAGTACCTTTATGTGATGCAAATGCAATGATGTATGAAAAAAAAACAAAAGCGAAAAGAAAACAAGTCAGTACCAGATAAAATTGATAAATATAAAAATAAAAGGACAAAATTAAACAGAATAAACACACAAAACAACCCTATTTATCCCGTCTAAAACATCTATTGTTATTCGCATGGCTCTAACAGGGTGGGTTTCTATGTTCTCTACATGCAGTGTTGGTGCTAGGAGGTACCCGAATTGTCCTTGCTGTCCTCTACTAAGAGTAGCAAGGCCCCCGATCATCACCCATTATAGGCTCCTTTCAACCGGGTTCAATTCAGGGGGACCCATTCGCTTATGCCCGTACGAAGGAACGATATCCTTACGAAAGCATAAGGTACTCGAGCCCCGAAGGTACTTGCTAGGCCCATACGGGAGAACGATATCTCCACGAAAGCATTAGCGTTTCCCCCCACTTAAAAAGATGGGTTTATATGCCATATTTTAAATGCGTTAAAATAAATGCGCAATTATGACCGAATGTTAATTTAATAGTCACTTTAATCCGGAACTTCCAATATTAGTAAAGAGGTAAATATTTTAAAAGCTTGACTCTCATTTGTTTTTGAAAAACAAAAAATTGTCCCCAGCGGAGTCGCCATCTGTAGCGATGTCTTTTTTTTATATCGCTAAAATAAAAACGAGGCTTTTTGGAAAGTATTTGAAAGGTGTTTGTGATTTTTCGGATATAAAATATTTATTCCGTGGGGTTTTAAAAGAAACCGCATAAAAAAAATGGAGTCGCCACCGGCCACTTAGGTAGGCCGGACACCATAAAACCAGAGATTCAAAAAAGATTGGGTTCGGGAGTCGGTTACGGATGGGGAAGGATTAGCACCCTCACACCGCCCAAAATTGGTACTTTAATAATTACCGCTTTATTAATATTGGATTTTCCGGATTAAAGTGACGATTATTTTAAAATTCGGTCATAATTGCGAATTAATTTTAAGGGCCCCGTTATCCGAGAGTAAACGCCCAACCACTATCACTACGCCTGATACTGGCCCCGTTTACGCTTGGATAAAAGGACACCGCATTAAGAATTTATATCTCGATATGCAATCTTAGTGGCAAAAATATAAAACATGGCAGATAATTTAAAGACAGTAAATATTCACATAACAGAATATTAATCTAACATAAAATGCTATACTAGACTAAAACATGCATATATACATATTATTCTAAATAATAGATAACAACAACTTTAACAAGTCAGAATAACAATGTAGGAAAAATTACGTATATAGATAAACAAATATTTCAAAAGGACATACATGCTAGTAATAAAACATATTTCAACATATATGGAACAATCTATTATGCATAAAAGAAGACACATTAACACGTAACCTAAAAGTCAAGAAAACATACAATACGTACAAAAATACAAGAACATGCTGTTTTACGAGTCAAATAGAACATAACATGTTTTAATACGAATAACTGGATAAAAAAATACATGAATATTATAAGCTTAACACACATATATAAACATAAAATACGAGACATATACGAGGAACATAAAATAAAATAATAGAATATCAACATATACGATTATAATACGAACATGAATATTTACAAAGAATACAAGACTGAAATGAAAGAAAAATAAAAGTTAGTGGCAGAAATTAAAGAACAATAATATGTAATTTAGGGACGAAATTGCGAAACAAACAAAACCTAAAAGGACCAAAACTGTAATTAGACCAAGGGGCAGACCCAAAATGAAAAGTTCAAAAACGCGGGATGGTTAAGGGGGTAATTTTACCATTTAAAATCTGAATCGGTGTAATTTAGGGACTGGATTACAAGATTTTGAAATATCAGGGGGACTGGGATTGTAATTATACCATGCGGCAAGACAAAAACGAAAATATTGAAAACGCGGTGGGATTAAGTGTGTAATTTACCCATTTAGTAAAATAATAATACCTATATAAAGGCTATTTTTAGACCGAAACCAAATTTCCCCACTTCGTTTCATTCTCTGATTTTCATAACTCATCCCATTCTTATTTTCTCTCAACTGTTCTTATGAAACCCAGAATCCGGCGGCCGGCTGCCGTGTTCTCCGCCGCCGGCCGCCGCTAACCGGCGCCGGCAGGCCTCCAAAACACACCAAAATAACCCCCTTTTCGTCCTCAACATGAATCCGTGGTTGGATTCAGAGGATACACCCTTGTTTGCCCTAGATCTAGAAAATACGAAGCGAAAAAAATATTTTTTAAACCAAAACAAAACTACCAGGGGTCTTCCCCTCCCTTTAGTTCACCATATCAGGCTTGGAAAAGCCGAAAGGCTTATCACTAAGGAAGGGAAGACCCACAAACAGAGATGGTAAGACGACTCTCTTCTTTTTGTTTCTGTTTTCTTCTTTCGTATATGCATGTAAAAAAAACAAGTAAGAAAAAGAAACAAGTGTTTACCACTGGACTGTCTTTCGATTATCACTTGACTGGTTACAATTTTGTTTTTTTTTTACAAGATCTCTGTTCCCTCCTTTTTTTTTACCACCCTCTCTGTTATCTCCCCCGTTACAAAAGTCCCCGTTTCATATATATCATTGTCTTTGTTTTGGTGCAAGTTGCATCTTGCTTTTTCAGATCTGAACTGACAATTTTGCTTGTTTGTCTTGGGCATGTTCTGAACACGGGGACTAAATATCGGCGTGGTGGCGGTATGGATGTTCTGCCAGCGGCCAGACGCGTTCTCGGCCGTTAGATCAGATCTGATCTAACGGTCGAGATGGCTTGAAGGACGAACGGCCTGGATGAAGCCTCGATTTGATGAGACGTCTCCAGATCTTGACACGTGGAGCTCTGCAGTCGAGGAGTCAGAACGCGTGGATCTTACGCGCGCGTGGGATATTAAAGCGTCCGCGCGTGGACCACACGCGCGCGTGGCTCTCGAACGGTCCATACGTGTGGAACACGCGGCTGGCAGATATTTTTGACTTCTTGGTTTGATCGTGGCCGTTGGATCAGATCTTGATCCAACGGCCCACAGTTACCTGCACACCATAATTGTAATTAGATAAGATTTAGATTTGGGCCAACCGGGCCTTGTAATTGGATTTGTAATTGGACTTGGACTTCATTTTTATTTGGGTTTAATATACTTAATTTTTTTTATTTCATTTTATCAGCCCAATTATGTTAATAATAATATAATTAGTATTATAATAGCAACACATACATACGAAAACGTATACTTACATTATACAAACATTAATTAATATAACATTCTAGCATACGTACGTATAATCATGCATATAATTAACATAGCATCTATATATTAATCAAATACGCTCATACTCTAGATACATACACGATACACATACATCATTAATACGTATACATACATAGCTTATAATATACATGCACACTCTACCTTATATTTATATTAGCAACATTCATATATAATAAATATACATGCAATATTAATATGTATTTACAAATGAAAATGAGTGATTATATATATATATATATATGATTTGTGAAATCTTTCATTCTGGTTTAGGATTTATTGCCAACTACTGCAAATTGTACTCTCGAGTGAAAACATATGAATATGCTTTTAGGCTATTCTTGTTGACATTCTGTATCGTGCTGGTGTCTGGGAACAAGTCGAGAAATTTTATCCGCACCGCTGTTTGGCGATTGCTGCATATCTTCTTTGGTGCTGGCATGTCTGTGATTATAAGTATATGTATATTCCCCATATGGGCAGGGGAGGATTTGCATAAATCGGTGGTCAAAATTTCAAGAGCGTGGCTTCTTCCTTGGAAGGTTAATTCTTTGTTTCACCTACTGGCTTCTCTATGGGATTTTGAAGTTGTATTGTACCTGTTGATATGTGGTTCTCTCGAGAGCTTGAGCCGGCTCTATTTTAAGAAGTTTTTAAAGTATCGTATATTGAGAGATATCGACATCGAGAGTTAGAAGCACCTTAGAGTGACTGAAGAGACGGAACTCACGGTTCTGCCTCTTCAAACATTCTAAAGTGCTCCAGACTCTGTGGACATGCCATGGCTCGATGTCGATGTTCCGGTTATGTGAACCCACACAGCAGCTCTCTGTGGACAGACTTCTCCTGACAGAGCCTGTCAAGACTCTCGGCAGAGCCGCACATCAAGAGTACTATTTACCTAGCTAAATTGATGAATCGAATTGTTCTCTAGGGTGTGTTAAAGGATATCTGCAATGTGTTGAATATGAGAGGATCCCTTCCAAAATTCTTACATACCAAGCATATGATGATCCATTGTATAGTGCCTACAGATCAGTTGTGCAATCTTCAAGCCAAGAGGATACTTTGCTAGATTTTGCATCATGGGAGCCTCCACATGGCCCTTACAGATCATTCAACTATCCATGGATTAACTTTGTCAAAGTGAGTGGTGCATTGAGACATTGTGCATTCATGGTGATGGCAATGCATGGATGTATGCTTTCCGAAATTCAGGCATCACCAGAGAGGAGAAGGGTCTTCGCTCTAGAGATGCAGAGGGCTTGTACCGCGGGGGCTAAAGTTCTGCGTGAGCTTGGAGAAAAAGTCGAAAAGATGGAGAAGTTAAGCCCTGGAGACATACTGAGGGAAGTTCATGAGGCCGGAGAGGATTTGCAGGTGAAGGTAGACGAGAAGTCGTATCTTCTAGTCAATTCAGAAAGCTGGGCATACCCGCCACAGCACAAGGACCTCGAAGAAGAAGCAAAAGAGGATGAGCATAAAGTGGTCATCAAAACCATGAGTGATATGTCGGTGGAGCCTCCTGATTTAGTCACTCGTACCTCGGAGAGTACGGGGCAGAAACCGTCCTGGCCCCGTCTCTCAGTTACTGCAGAAGCATTGCTGCCGCCAGGTCAGGAATCCAAAATATACGAAAGTGCTAGCTCGTTATCTCTAGCAACATTCGCATCCCTCTTGATCGAGTTTGTTGCGAGGCTCCAAAATCTTGTCAATGCATTCGAAGAGCTTAGTGAGAAAGCGAATTTCAAGGATCCCCGCGACCAACCATTTCAAAAGGGGGCAACTGGATGTTGGAACAGATTAACAAGTTGCTTTCAGTCAAACAACTAGAAAGACAACAAGTTTTATAAGATTGACTTTCTGCTGTTGTTGTAGCTTTGTCAATCGAAATGCATTGATGCAGTTGGGGAAGAACCTTCATTTAGGAAGGCCAAAGGGTGAGCCTAGAAACTGCAATTCTCTTGTTCAAACCTTCTTTTGTTCAAGCTATAATTTTATATTTGTTCACGGAAGTGAAATTTTCTGATGTTTCTAATGCATTGGTAGCCAAATTAAGTAATGGTGTTTATATATATGTTTCCCCTTATTTTTATTCACCTGTAACATTATTGCCTGAAAAAGGTTAAGCATATCTGTTTTTTTATTCAAAACTGATATGTCCTTTGATGCTGCTTTGCTACTTTAGATCGGTAGAGTATTGACAAGGGTATGTATTTTACACAACTTTTTTAAAGTTTTTTTAATACATATAGAGTGTTTTTTAGAGTCATATTTTAATATTTGTGTTCAACAACTGAATATCAGTGATACGAAGGAGAAATAGATAATTTTTATTAATTTGGACCATAAATAATATGGTGAGCTGGGCCTATAATATAATTTCTCACTACAGAAAACCGATTAAGATAATTTCAGCTTACATCTTCTTTAATAAAAACAAAATAATTAGAAATTTAAAAGAGATGAAATTTAAGTGAACAATGTCGAATATGCAGATGACATTCACCATGCAAATAACTAATATTTTGTTAATTGATGTTGGTTCCAAATCTTCATGAGATCACTTGCTAAGGCATGGAATTTATGTCTGAAAAAGTATCGAAGTTACCTCAGATAAAACCTGGGTGAAGAAAAAAACGTATCCAGACCCAGGAAAAACTAGAGGATGGAAAGTAGAGAGCAACCAATATAAAGAAGACGGGGAAAACATAACTAAATAAATTAAATACACTTTAAAACGGTACCGTTTCACGTGGTAGTGAGACACCTGGACAAGTGTCAAGGTGAAGACCCTACTAAAGATTTTTTTTATTACAATGAGAAAGGAAGGGAATTAGAAGGCCTTCTAGATTAGAACGCGAACAAGAGGAGTTACGTCTCTTGTCACTTGATTTTTTCGTATTTTATTTTCATTATTATTGTTGTTATTGTTGTTATCTTGATTTTTTCGTATTTTATTTTTATTGTTGTTATTGTTGTTATTGTATATCAATTTTATAATATAATATTAGTTTTATTATTAAAACTCAAAAATAAAAGGAGTTCATTTCAAATAAAAAAGTCTACTAATATTAAATATGAGTCCGTTATAATAAGGCCCATTTGGCCCAAAAGTAAGAACCAAAAAATTCTAGCTGATCTCTTGTTGTTCTATGCGTAGCTCAATCTCGACCGTTGAATCTGTGCAAGATTCAACGGTCCAGATCTGATCCAGGAAGCAGCTCACTCTCCCCAGCACGTGAGGACCACACACCTGCCATTCCAAATTCATTACCGCTTGGTTCCCGCGCCTGCAGCGCTGCGCCACTATCGGCCGCCATCCGCTGCCTTGGTCCTCCGTTCTCCACCATGGCCGTTGTCTACCCAAGACGACCCGCACCGCCTCTCCCACCGTAGCTCATGTTTACCGGCGATTCTCTCACCATTTGTAGTCGCCGAAAACAATACAAAAAAATTAATCTCCAAATTTCATAAAATGAAAAAAAAAGAAAGTTTCATGAATCGAATATGAAAAAAGGGAAACCGATTCCAAATAAGTTCAAATCGAACAAAAAATAAAGAGAATCCGAATCAAGCAAATATGAAAGGGGAAAGACCGGATTTTGGAGATTTTTATCTCGATTTATTTTTGTAATTAGGGTATGTAAAACCCTATATAAATGGTTCGAATTCCATTGTAATGGGACAACACACACTACAAATTGTACACCTTTTTTTTACTGAAAATAACAAGGAAGCAAACAACTCTTATCGGTATTTTTTGATCTTGTTCTTTATTTTGTTAGATTTGAATCTGTCGAAGGAAAAGGGACAAAATCTTGTTTTTGAGCCACTGCCACCATAATTCGAAGGGTGTCACCGGATTCTGGAATTTTCATATAAAAGGGGTGGGTTTTGATTTTAAAAAAATAATATTGACTTCTTTTTTTTAAACCAGTTTTGGTATTTTAAAAGGTGGATTTGGGTTGAGGATCGAAAAGATTTTTTTAATTTCTCACCGACGGTAAAGGGCGATCGACGCTGGTAGAAGGCAGCCAGCACGGTGGGTGCTCATCATGTTCTTTATTTGATGAAGAACAAGAAGAACATTTGAGATAAAAAGGGGAGCTGCTTAATCCACTTTTTTTAAGTGTGGGATGATGAAAGTTGTTTATACAAGTTGTGTTTTATACCGATGTGATTTAAAATAAAATGAGTTAATTGGGCTCATTAAATCCTTTCACCTTATTCTTTTTTACTCCGTCGGATACTCAGTTTTAAAAGTTTTCAATTTGGTCCTTTTATTTCAATTTGACCCTTAATTTTTTTAATTTACTTTTTTATTATTAAACCTATTTGGGTTTTTTATTATTTTTTTAAACTAAGCTTCAATTTGCATTTTGTTATAAAATCGGCTCGTACGCCAAGTGTTGACTCGGTTCGGAAAGGATACGTTTTATTTAAAAAGATCGCGTTTTATCCCTCAACCTTGTTGTTTATTTTAATTACTTTCTTGTATATTTAATTTCATGTAATCAAGTTTCCCTTTTATGTTTTATTAATTTTGTTTGTTTAATTAATTTCCTTTAATAATTTAATTGAATATGCTTATGTGATGCCATGTTTAACAGGATATATAAATTGCAATGTGGTGTCCTACTAAAAGGAGGTAATGGGTTAGCACCAAAAATGTTGGTGGTAATTAGAGTTTACTCTCTGGATGGTGGATCGTTAAAATGGAATCATATTCATGAATGGAAAATAAGTTAAATTTTATACGAACTTGTAAATTCCGACATTAAAACGTTTTGTAATCGGCTAGGTACCAATTTTTGGGCGTTGTGGGGTGCTAACCCTTCCCCAGGCGTAAATAACTCCCGAACCCGTTTTCGTGTTTTCGCAGACCAAAATTGTTGTTTTAATAAAACACATTGTTTTTATTAAAATAATCTATTTTAGGTAATCTAATTACATCTCGAAGAAAGATTGGTGGCGACTCTATTTGTTTTTTACGTCGATCCCAAAAAAAGGTTGCGACAACTTGGCGACTCCGCTAGGGAAACTTTTTGTTTTTACAAAAAGAGAGTCAGACCACAAGCCGGTTACACTTTGTTTTAATGTTGAAATTTGTGAAGTTCATGTAAAATTTAACTTAATTATCCATTCATGAATATGATATCATTTTACACATTTATAGCTTGGTTATAAGTTCTATACCCGAGCTTCATCCCGATCGTTTAAGTGAGGGGGAAATGCTATTGTTCTCGTGGGAATATTGATTCTCCGTATAGGCCTAGCAAGTACCTTCGGGGCTCATATGCCCTACGTCTTCGTGAGGATACTGATCCTTTGTATGGACATAGGAAAATGAGTCCCCTGAGTTGAACTTGATTCGTTTGAAGCCTATAATGAGTTAGAATCAGGGTCCTTGCTACCCTTAGTAAGGGACAACGAGGACAACTCGGGAACCTCTTTAGAACCAGACCTTTGTTTGTGAATCTAGGAGCCCACCCCGTTAGAGCCATGTGGAAAACCATAGAAGTAGAATTTGGTCAAGATTTTTTTCGTAAGAATAGTCCGAGGAAAAGCGTGTCCTGAAATATTGGAATGTGCTTCCCAGTTATTATTCCTACAATGAAATTATTTTGGACCTTTTTTCGGTTTTTTTCAAGAGTACTATATTTTCTCTTTCTGTTCTATTGTTTTGTATATTTGATTTATTGCATGCATCTCATATCTAGAAGGGGTCGAGTCTAAAGCACGATGCTCAAGTAGAAAATAGTTTTTTCGCAATGGATAGAAGACTCCTTCAGAAAGAGAAAGATAAATCGAGTGTACGTCTCTAGTCCGAGGTCAACCAACGGGTACATGGAGAATATCATTCAATAATACATGACAAAGATCTTGGTCCTTGAAGATATCAAAGAAGGGGGCAATGACTATTGGTCTTAGGGACAATGCCATGAGATTCCAAGAGCGGGACGAGTTCGACAAGAATGTCATGGTCCAAGTCCAGGATGTAGCTAGACATGTGATGATGTTGGCTAAAGAAGTTGAAGCTCTGCGCCAATATGGTAGGCCAATTGAGGAGGTGGGGTCGATACTCATGTGGCTAATAGAAGAGATAAAAGAGCTGGGTGCTCGAGTTGAGATGTACTTGTGATATAATTCAGAATCTTTTATAATAAGGAGCTTTGGCATCCAATGAAAAACTACTTCTAGAGAAATACCTTAATGGAGTCGATGGCCCTTCGCCTGCATTCATGTATTTGCATTTTTGTTTGTTTTTTAGTTTACATCATTTCATACATTCATGCTTAATAAGTAATTAGTTACAATAAATTACATGACAAAAATTTCAAAATAGCTAAAACCTTACACAAATACGGTACTCATTCCCAAACTCGAGCCATGGCCACAGAAGATACGTAGACAACCTTAGAAATAAACCACAAGAGTACCCTAAATTGGCTCGATAAAATAGAAAATGACTTGAAAGAAGAAATTACACAAGCTCAAAGAAACACTACCAGCCAGATAGCGGCCATGCTGGGATTCAAGGACCTAGAAAGTGGAAAGACGGTTGAAGTCGTTGATGTTTTGTTGCCCTAACCCGAGATGACCTGTGAGACATTTAAACCAAATGAGAGATTCCAGATCCATGTAGTAGGAACCTCAGCCCATATTTCAGTAGAGTCTAGAATAAAACATAGGGGAAACCAAGGCATTGAGGTTTGAGATTTCTATAAGGCAGCAGATAGGGCTAGAGTGAATAAGAGGCTAGAAGATCGTTGTGACAAGCTCGAAGAGATCATCAGAGCCTTGCAAGGAGGAACATTTATGGTGGCTAAGACCCTAAGGATCTAAGCCGAAGGGCGCACTTGACCATGTACTACCGAAAAATGTCACTACACTTGGAAAACGATAAATTACTCATCTATTGTTTCCAATACAATCTATCAAGGTCTACTACCCGATGGTATACCGAATTGAGCCAGGTCAACATACGAACCTAGAGAGTTCTGTCAAGAGCTTTCCTTGAACAGTGCAAGCATGTGACAAACATGGTCCTAAGCAGGATCGTAATGTAGGGTATGGAACAAAGGCCTAACGAAAGTTTTCGCCAGTACGCCTAAATGTAGCGAGATGTGGTAGCCCAAGTTCAACCTCTATTATTGGAAAACGAGGTTACTCCAATGTTCGTGGAGACTTTAAATGGTCCTTTCTACGACCGTATGTTAAACCATGCCACAAAAGGTTTCGCAGACATGGTCATGAACGGGGAGTTGATATTGGCGGCCATTAAAAGTAGGAGACTCAAGGAAGGAGAATATGATGAGCGCCTATAACCTGAACTACTCTAGCAATGGAATCTTGTCGCGAAGTAGACAGGTCGAGCTTGGCTGGAGTTCATCCATGCCTTCTTGGAATAAAACTTAATTTTCCTACACAATGTTGGGGAAATACGACCCTTGTGCTTTTACCTTATGAGCAATATAGATCTTTTGTAAGGGCATTTATGTTAATTTACTTGTTTTAAAGATGCACTCTCTTTATTTTCTCAAGTGGCAAACATTTCATTTTTTCCATTTTTCATCCATTTCTCTTCCAAGATACATCTTTTTGGCAAAGCCCCTACTATTGATAGTATGAATGATTCTTGAATCTAATCTCGATATAGAAGGGAAATAAAGTGTGCTTAGGATTAATGGTTAGATCCGATATACAGATTTTGAGTGAATTTTCCTCTTAGACATTATTGTTAAGGTCTTTGAATGAAGTGATAGCTCTAAAACATCTATCAATTGAAGACTACTTCTGCGTGACGATATTTATGTGTGAAATAACATTTGGTATTTCTTCACGTCCTTCCAAAATAAGAAAAAATCCATTGCTATCCCATTTGAGCCTGATATTTTTTGTCATTGAAACCTAACCAAGGATCACTCCCCACACTAGGGGCAAGAAGGATGAAAGGTCGTTTTGCAAATGAGAAAAAACATATTTGAATGTCCTAAAATGAAAAGAACAAAAAAGAAAAAGGAAGAAATAAAGCTGAAATACGAAAGAAAATTTGAAACAAGAGAAAATCATCCTTCAAATGATGATATATGCCATAAAAAAGAAATGAAATCTAGGGTGAAAACCCAAAATAGGCAGTCTAGAGTGATCCAGAGAATAAAAGAAGAACAAAATTTCATCAAGAAAGGTTGACCCTTGGTTTAATCACCCTTAAACATGTATTTGGGACTATATATCTTTTTCTTCGTAACCTGAGCCTAGCCTACATTACAAGCCTTTAAAGACCATTTGGATCACACATGAATATTTGAGAAAAGAACTTTGTTTGCAGAACACATTCTGCCTAATTGAGTTAACCTTTCTTCAAGGATCTCTAAATTTCTAATGTCTGTATGAGATTAGAAAAGAGGGAAAATGAAATTTGGGGAGTTAGTGAGTTAAAGAGAGCCACCTAAAAGTGGGACACTATTTTGTTGATGTATTCATAAATCATTCATACTATGAACTTTGAGGCATCTGACTTTGCTCTATTTCCGTGTTTGCCATGCCTTCCTTTCTTTAAATTCTCATTTCTAGCCTTTTCTTGCATCTATCAAGTAGATTGGAATAAATTCATGAAAAACAAAAAAAAACCTCGGTATTGATCCCAAATGTAGGGAACCAGGAACAAAGGTTTGCCATCGCATCAGGAATTAATGAAGTGGCTCGCCGATAAAGAGGATGCAAATTGAACCTTAGATCGAATGGGGGCATTACCTTGCACGAGGAAGGTAAAAACGCATGTATTGAAGAGTGTAAGGTCGA
Source organism: Hibiscus mutabilis (assembly GCA_019671005.1). Classification (NCBI taxonomy): domain Eukaryota; kingdom Viridiplantae; phylum Streptophyta; class Magnoliopsida; order Malvales; family Malvaceae; genus Hibiscus; species Hibiscus mutabilis. The sequence goes on along the minus strand of CM033735.1, from coordinate 33,308,685 downwards.
CCATGTGTCAAGCAAGAACCGCACATGAGATGAAAATCCCTAAAACAAGAAAGGGGATAAAGTTGTGTTGTAACGCCTCAGTTTTGGGCCTAGGAGTTTTTAGGTTGATTAGACGGTCCGATGGACCGAGTTAGAGATTTGAGTCAGTTTCAGGATTTAAATCAGAATAAATAATTTTGGTGCGTGGAAAATATGGGAAAATATCTAAACATTATTATTTAATAATTTAATTATAGAAATTGGTTAAATCAAGGTTTAATTGATGAGATTAGGTGATTTTCATTTTGGATCTGTTTTTCTGGGTTCTTGATTGAATATAATCATGATTGTGATGTTTTATAATGTTAATAAGTTGGTTTTAACATTCGAATCCCGAAACTATGTGGATCTCTAATTTCCTAGGTTACTAGTGTGATGTTTTTGGCGAGGTTTGGTTGTTTAATGAATGCTGGAGGTATAAGAATGTTAATAGGGTGTTTTTGGATGTTAATTGAAGTTAATTGATGGATCAAACCTTTTGGTTTTGGCTGGGTTAAGTGTGAAAGGTTTTTGATGTTGTTTTTGGTTGTTGCGGAGGGGTTTTTAGATAGCGATGTTGAGGATTAATGTTGTAGAGTCTTTGAATGCATTTTGATGCATTGAATCCCTTGTTTTTGTATGGTTAAATTAGGGGCAATTTATCCTCAAGCTCGTGGCACCGTTTCAGAAGTTTTGGAGGAGTAGTTCACTTTGACGAGCGAGGCTTTGTGAAGTCAGTGAGTGAGAACGTGGATTTTAGCTTTGAAATGGTTTAAAGGTTATTTTGGTAGTTTAAATTAAGCTTGAAACATTGGTTTAAACTCAAAAGTAAGTATGATGAGATTTTCCCTCTGTCGTGCTTTGGCAGAATTATTTTCATGCACTTGTTTTTTATTACATAGAACCTACTATTTATGCATGATTTAAAGTATGTTTTATACTATTTTTGATCATATATTGATGATGGATACATTGGGAAAATGATCCATGTAAGTATGTGGAATACTTGTGAATGCATGGTTTAATGTATTGAAAATGGTTTTGATGTTGTATATGAAAATAATGAGGTACATGGTTAATAATGAATTATATTGTCAAGTGATGTGGTTTAAAATGTTATCAGATATAGTTGGCCGACCAAAGGATTGATAGTGCATTATAAATAATTAGTCTCGGGTGTTGAGGGGTTGTATACCAAATACTCTACCACGAGTACCCTAACAGTTGAGGGGTTATATGGTACTAAAAACACTCGTTAGTGGATTATGCGTCTAACTGATGATTGGGTTGATGGTACCCGGTTGTGAATGTACCTTGAATTTCGGTTGAGATGACATGAAATGTTGAGAGGACACTTATTAAATCTGTGTATCTGATGTAATATTTTGGGATGTGGTACTTGGTTAATGATCACCTGAAAGCCAATATAATTGTTAATGTATCATGTTGATGGATGTTGATGTATAACGTAGGTTTATACGTGTTTACTCTTTAAGCTTTGTATATGGGTTGTTATGCATGGGAAGACTTAAATTGAGGGTTAGCAAATAGGATTTGTTGTTGATCCATAATACATGTTGCATATGGTTTAATATGCTGGTTTTTGAAAGTGTTAAGTGCATGGTTTTCAAGGCATGATGTTTTGTAAAACGGTTGAAATGATGATTTCAATGTGTTTTTGGAAAATGGTTTTAAAATGCATTGATGGTGTGTTGTTTGAGCACTCCTCACTAAGCCTAGTGTCTTATGCTCTTTTTGTCCATCAATACAGAGAATTAAGGACTACAGGCAACGAGCAAGCGAAGGAAATCCAAGGACTTTGGCAATTGGAAAGTATGATTTCAATCTAGACTAGTAGTAATAAAGGAAATGGGGTTCATTGTTGTCTTCGGAGGGTTTTTTTCTATACTCCCTGTTTATGAAAGTTTATATCATTGTTATAGGTTTGTAATTGGCCTTATTTGATTGGTTGATGTTTTGGATTTAAGTTTGGTATGATGATTGACTTGGTTTCTAGGAAGCATGCCTCTAGACTTTCATTTGAAGTGTGATGCCATATTTAAGCATGTTTCCTTAATATCCTGGCATGGTTTGATCCCTAGAGCAATGATATACTTGTTTATGGTTTGTTAATGCATGTTTGAACCCATGTTCGAGTGAAAAACCAGTAATTTTGGACATTACTGGTCCAGGCGTACCGATATGTGGGGCTTCATATTTGTACAAACCAGTATATTTTGGCTAGGTGTACCGATATGCGAAGAGCTATATCGGTATGGTTTTGAGCTACTAGAATTCTGGTTTTGCTCCTTGTAGCACATGTACCGATACGCCTTGGGACTGTATCGGTATGGCTAGCTGTTATGGTAGTTATGGACTGTTTATATTTTGAGATTCTTTCGTTTTGGTACCGAATTGTTTTGTATGCAATTGAATGAGTTTGGATGGTCGTATCAAGCTGAAAATTGACAAGTGAGCTTGAAACCTGGCCAATTAAGGATTGGTAACTTCAAAATGGTAGAAGTCCCTATAATTCTCTAGAATTGCAATTTGGTCCCTAATTGCAATTGGATGTCGATTCGACGCCCGATCAAGTTGATATTTCACTCGTTGCCAGTATGCACAACATATGTTATAATTTTGCATCTAGATAAGATAAAAGAAAAAAATGGACATAATTCGAGTTAAATCTTTGCGGGTTTGTTTGGCAAACCTTACTATCATTTCAAGAAGAATAATTTTCACAAGCATTATCATTTTTGTAGGATTTTTGAATTATCCCGCGATGAATACATGAGTTCGTTACGCCCCATCCCTTACTATTTAAAACGATAAATTGATTCTGTTCCTATCGCTACCTTCCGAAGATGGCATTAGTTGGTTAAGTCCCCATGCCGCTTCGTTTTCAAGCTAGAGGCATTAGTTGGTTACGTCCCCATGCCCCTCTTTTTAAAGTGATTAGTTGACTCTGTTCCTGTCATTATCTTCAGATGATGGCATTAGTTGGTTAGGTCCCCATGCCACTTCAAGTAGAAGGCATTAGTTGGTTAGGTCCCCATGCCACTTCAAGTAGAAGGCATTAGTTGGTTACATCCACATGCCCTGCTATTTAAAGCGATTAGTTGACTCCGTTCCTATCGCTACCTTCTGAAGATGGCATTAGTTGGTTATGTCCCCATGTCGCTTCGTTTTCAAGCTGGAGGCATTAGTTGGTTACATCCTCATGCCCCACTTTTTAAACTTATCAGTTGACTCCGTTCCTGTCACTATCTTCAGATGGAGGCATTAGTTAGTTACGTCCCCATGCCACATCAAGAAGAAGGCATTAGTTGGTTCCATCCTTATGTCGTGCTATTTAAAGCAATTAGTTTACCTCGTTCCTATCGCCGCTTTTGAAGGTGACATTAGTTGGTTACGTCCCCATGTCGCTTCATTTATCAAGTTGGAGGCATTAGTTGGTTACGCCCCCACCCTGCTATTTAAAGTGATTAGTTGACTCTGTTCCAATCGCTACCTTCTGGAGACGGCATTACTTGGTTACGTCCCCATGCCGCTTCGTTTTCAAGCTGGAGGCATTAGCTGGTTACGTTTCCATGCCCCGCTTTTTAATGTTATCAGTTGACTCCGTTCTTGTCACTATATTCAGATAGAGGCATTAGTTGGTTACTCCCATGCCACATCAAGCAGAAGGCGTTAGTTGGTTCCATCCTTATACCTTGTTATTTAAAGCAATTAGTTGGTTACTCCCCATGCCACATCGCGTGGTTTTCAAGCTAGAGGCATTAGTTGGTTACGTCCCTATGTCGCCTCGTTTTTTGCTCTATACCTCAATGCTACTGGACAAAGCTACAAATTTTGATTTGTGCATCGGAAGGTATAATCGATGACTTTTTGTCCTTTTCTTTATCCCTATTTCATAGGAATAAGCAAAGAAAATGCAGTTGTTGTCACTTGTCGTTCTTGTATTTTATTCTTATAGTTGCCATTATTATTATTACTAATAATTTTATAATATAATATTAGTCTTATTATTAAAACCCAAAAATAAAAAAGTCTATTTCAAATAAAAAAGGGTCCGCTAATATGAAATAAGAGTCCATTAGATTGGTGGCCTATTTGGCCCAAAAAATAAGAACCAAAAAACCCGAGTTGATCTCTTGTCCAGTAAGCAGCTCACTCTACCCCTGAGAGCGTGACGACCACGCGTCTGCCCTTCCAGATTCCATACCGCTCGGTTCCCGCGCCTACAGAACTGTGCCATTGCCAGCTGCCTTCCACTGCCTTGGTCCTTATTTCTCGCCATGGCCGCCATCTGCCGATGACCGCCCGCACTGCCTCTCCCGCTGTGGCTCCTGTCCGCTGGCAATTCCCTCACCATTTTTAGTCGCCGAAAATAGTACAAAAATGAATTAATCTCCAGATTTCATGAAATAAAAAAAGAGGAAAGTTTCATAAATTGAATATACGAAAAAGGGAAATCAATCCCAAATCAGTGCAAAAATGAATTAATCTCCAGATTTCATGAAATAAAAAAAGAGGAAAGTTTCATAAATTGAATATACGAAAAAGGGAAATCAATCCCAAATCAGTGCAAATCGAACCGAAAATAAAGAGAATCCGAATCAAGCAAATATGAAAGGGGAATCACCAGATTTTAGGGATTTTTATCTTGATTTCTTTTTGTAATTAGGGTATGTAAAACCCTATATAAACGGTTCGAATTACATTGTAATGGGGACAACACACACTACAAATTGTACACCATTTTTACTATAAATAACAAGCATGCAAGCAACTCTTTTTGGTATTTTCTGATCTCGTTCTTTATTTTTTTATTCAAATATATTGAAGGAAAAGAGAAAAAATCTTACTTGTTTTTTAGCCGCCACCATCGAAATTCGAGGGTGTTGCTGAATTCTGGAATTTTTAGATAAAATAGGGTGGGTTTTGATTTTTAAAAAATGATTTTGGCTTCGTTTTTAAACTAGTTTTGGAATTTTAGAAGGAGGATTCGAGTTTAGGATCGAAAAGCATGGTTTGTTGCTTTGGATATGGTTTGGTTTGATGCATATAAAAACAGTGAGGTACATGGTTAATAATGAATTATATTGGCAAGTGATGTGGTTTAAAATGTTATTGGATATAGTTGGCCGACCATAGGATTGATAGTGCACTATAAATAAGTCATCTTGGATGTCAATAGGTTTATACAGTGTACCGAATACTCCATCCAAGTACCCTAATAGTTGAGGGTTTATATGGTACTGAAAACTCCTATTAGTGGATTATGTATCTAATGATGATTGGGGTTGGTGTCCCCGGGTTGTGAATGTACCCTTGAATTCTGGTTGAGATGACACTTGTTGAATCCATGTATCCGATGTAATATTTTGGAAAGTGGAACTTGGTTTATAATCACTTGAAAGCCAATATAATTGTTGATGTATTATGTTGATGGATTTTATGTATAATGTTGGTTTATACATGTTTTCTCTTTAGGCTTTCCATATGGGTTGTTATGCATGGGAAGGCGTAAATTGAGGGTTAGCAATGAGATTTTCTGTTGATCCATGATACATGTTGCATATGGTTTAATATGTTGATTTTTAAAAGTGTTAAGTGCATGGTTTTCAAGGCAAGATGTTTTATAAGTTGATTGAAATGGTGATTTCAATATGGATCTGGGAAAACGGTTTTAAAATGCATTGATGGTGTGTTGCTTGAGCACTCGTCACAAAGCCTTGTGTGCTTACGCTCTTTTTGTCCATGAATGCGGAGAATTAAAGATTGTGAGGCAGCGTGTGGGCAAGGGATTACCAAGGACTTCGAACATTGAAAGTATGGTTTCAATTTAGTCTTGTAGTAATAAAGGCAGTGGAGGTTCGTTGTTGGTTTGGGAGGGTTTTTACTTAACTCCCTGTTTAAGCATGTTTGCAATGTTGCTTTGGATTTTTAAATGGTCTCTTATGTTGGTTGTGGCTTTGGATTTATGTTTTGAATGTTGAATGGTTTTGTTGCTAGGAATCATGCCTCTAGACTTTTATTCAATGTAGGATGCCATGTTATGATCATGTTTCTGTGATGTTTTGATAAGGTTTAATCCTGAGAATAGTTGATTATATGTTCGGGGCATGTTAGGATAAGTTTGAATCCTTGAAAGCATGTAAAACCAACAATTTGGGACATTTCGGGCCAAGCATATCGGTACGCGTATACCTGCATCGAAACTCTTAGGCATAATCTGGGATGGTGTTTCGAAATAGGTGTACCCGTATCAGTACAAGCTAGTGCATTTGGGCTGAGCGTATCTGTAACCCTCTTGACCTGGTCTAACCTCTATACCGAGTTGAGTGAGCTACACTAGGCTTTCTGAAGAAAACCTGTGAAGGCCCACCTTGATAAACGACCATTTTTTCTTTATCTTATCTAGATGCAACATTATAACCTATGGTGTGCATACTTGCAGAGGGTGAAAACTCAAGTCAATCGGGCATCGAATCGACATCTAATTATACGTAATTGCAATTTAGGGACTAATTGCAATTTAGGAAAAATTTAGAGACTTATACTATTTTGAGTTTACTAATATTTAATTAAGCTCATTTAAAACATGCATGTGAAATTTTGTCTCAAACCAAGCTCATTTGCATCATCAATTAAGCATTGCCAATATTTAGGGACCAAAATGTAAAATTAAAAAACTAGAAGGACTTACTTAAAATTAGATTCACCAATCCTCAATTATTCAGGTTCCATACATGCATTTCAAATTTCCGTTCAAACTGATCATCCAAACTCATCCAAATGCATAGATAACAACCAGGGACCAAAAATATAACTTTAGAAACCATTTTTCAACATAACGGGGAGGGGGGGTCCCCGCGATAAATATCAAACCATTCAAGGTGGTTTCGAAATCTACACTCCAGTAGCCAAAATTGGCTAGCTGGTTTCATAACCCAGGGGTTAGTTTCGAAACCTACCTGTAGGTTTACAAAATCTGCACATTCGAAACACTTTAGAACCACCCTAAACACGTCCGAATTAACCCCAAACATCATTTAACACTCAAGCATCATACCACAACAGTTATATAAACATCATATGAACCAATGACCACGACAATATAAGAGCATAAGATTTACGACAACAAAGGTAATCCTATAGTCATGATTTCTACCCAACATGCTTATATTTCCCCAAAGCCCCAAATCAAAGCATAAACCATCATGAAAAACAATCACCAAACTATTAAGGCCTTTTACAACTCCAAAACATCAACTTGCACAAACATGAAGTTTATCAAAACACACTCCCAAACAACAATGAGTCCCCATTGCCTTTATTACCACTTGTTCTAGTTTAAAACCATACTTGTGAAAATTTCAACTCTTGGAATTCCTTTCTTGATCTTTTGCTGCCTCAGAAACTTTACTTATCTGCATTGATGAGAAAGGAGAGCGAAAGCATAAATGATTAGTGAGGGACGATCAATAAAAACACTCAACAATGCTTTTAAAATCATTTCTCTAGTTAATAAATTTTAAAACATGCTCAAACACATCTCATGCTTCATTCTCTTTCTAAAAGAAGTTGGATAAACCATTTTCTAAACATGTATCATTGACCTCTAGCTTTTTCAAAAGCAAACCTCAATTTAAGTCTTCACATGCTTGTTCATCTATTAGCAAATCCTAAAGAGCATCTCATGTATAAACCATATTATACAAATTCTATTCATGAATCAAGATACATTATTTCTCATATATTGGCATTTGAAGTGACCCAAAACAAAACCATTTCTATTAGCAAAAACACATCAGATACACGGATTTCCCAAGTGGCATCTCTACCACTTGCTACATACATCCTCGAACTAGAGCATCAAAACAATTACCACCTCAACGGTTATGATGTATAAATCCACCAGCGGGAGAATTATAAGCATTCTATCCCTCGACCGCTACGGTTCCTATAGGGGAGCTACCTCTAACCCACATGAGGTGACTTATTATAGTGCACTTTAAACCCTATGGCTAGCCAACTATATCCGATAAAATTTAACCATTGTCAGTTGCCAATATATAGTTTCAAATCATGTTACCTTACTGTTTTACATATGCATCAATCAAATAAATTTCCAACATTCCATTTTTGGATGCAATAAACCATGTATATAGCATTTTCTAAATCATGTTGCAAACCATTTTATAAACTCATAAATCATCAATATGGGATCATTTGCAACCTATTTCAATTCTAAAACATGCATATAACAGTAGGTAATCAAATTTATTTCAAGAGCATGAGAATGCATTTAAATGAAACCGAAAACGAGAGCAAAATCTTTCGATACTCCTTCCGAGCTTAGATCAGTGTTTCAAGCTAAATATAAACTCCCAATATCACTTCCAAACCTTTAGAAATCTGAAAACCATGTTTCCACTCATCGACAACACCAAGCTCTACTCGTCGATCCAAAAATCAAGTGTCTGAAGCTAATGAAACCTCGTTGAACAATGAAGGATCAACCGCCCTTATTTTATCCACATAATAACAGAGGATTAATGCATCGCTATGCTTCTAAAATCTCAGCAACAACAACTCCTCACTTCGCCTAACCAAAATCCATCATTCGTCTTCCAATAACAATCGAAAACATTGCCAAATTCTATCTAAACATAACTCAGCCATAGCCCAACGATTTGATCATCAAATCAATATCGTTTAACATCTAAAAATATCATCATAACCATCATATAGCTCCAGCACCTTCTAAAAACATAAACACCCCAAGATCCAACTATTCTCAACCTAGAAAATTAGCAATTCACATTGTTTCGAGATTTCTTTTGTAAATGTATTTTCATGACATTAAAACACACTTTAGATATGATCTAAATCAATAAAGATCACAGCCATTTCAATCTATAAACAAGATCAACTAATTTCCTCATTAAAACTCAATAGTTCATCATTTAATAATCAAATCATCATAATAAATCAAATCAAAAGAGTGAAGAACTTGAGAATTTCAATAAAGAACCTTACATTAGAGGAGAAAAATGTAGCTCACCTCTAATGGATGTTTTTCCCCTTAATCAGATTGATACATGTAAAAACGAGATCCAAAACAATAAGGTTTTGATAGGAAACCAATAGGAATTCATTTAATAACAATATATTAGAGAAAACAAGAATTTACCTTAAGATTTTGAAGGAGTAAAGAGTGTTTGGCTTGAGAGAATTTGAGAGAAAGTAGTTACGTAAACTTTTGTTTTAAGTAATTAATTATAAAATAAATTCTCTCAACCTATTTATGTTTTCCAAAACCATTTTAAAATAGCCAATTAAGGGATAAAGTTTGATATTAGACTTTGGGAAAATAGCTCCTTAAAGATTCAAAGTTTTGACTCTTTTACAAAACAGTCACTAAAAATAGTTTTTAAACTTTACATTTTGGTCACTAGCGAAAATGTCACATTTCCAAAACTTGTTTTCCAAAATTGATCTCACCAATAATAACTATACATTATAATGATTTTTAGTCGTTTTTCCACATTTTATTTCCACCAAAAACCATTTAATTTGAATTAATTCTCGAAACTAGTCTGAATCGCCCAATCCGGTTCACCCGAACCGTCTAGTCTATCCGGCTAAATTCTAGGCCCAAATTCAGGGTGTTACAGTATTGAAACACGAAGAAGTGTATCGGCACGGTTTTGAGCTAATGGAATCTAGAATTTGAGAAAAAGTAAAGGTGTATCGATACACTTGCCCGTGTATCGGTATAGTCAACAGTTAAGTTGGTTAAAGTGATGTTTGGAAGTTTCTGCTTCTTCCGTTTTGGTCCCTAAATGATATGTATGCAATTACATGAGTTTGAATGATCGATTTGAGTTGATTTTTGACATATGAGCATGAAACTTGATTAATTAAGGATTGGTAACCTTAAAATGAGTTAAGCCCTTGTAATTTTCTAGAATTTCAATTTAGTCCTTAAATTGAAATTGAGCGCAATTGGATGTCAAACTGAAACTCGATTGAGTTGAGTTTTCACCCGCTACCGTAATTCACACCATAGGTTAATATGTTGCATCTAGATAAGATAAAAGAAAAAAATGGACATAATTCGAGTTAATCTTTACGAGTTTGTTTCGGCAAACCCAATGTAGCTTGCTCGGTTTGGTCTTGTGACTTACATCTATTGTTTCCAAGATAGTCTATCAGGTCCTGCTACTCGATGGTATGCCCAATTGAGCCGGGTCAACATACGAACTTGGATAGATCTGTTAAGAGATTTCCTTGAATAGTACGAGCATGTGACAGACATGGTCCCAAGCAGGATTGTAATGTAGGGTATGGAACAAAGGCCCAATGAGAGTTTCTACCAGTACGCCCAAAGGTGGCGAGATGTGGCAGCCCAAGTTCAACCTCCACTGTTGGAAAATAAGGTTACTCCGATGTTCGTGAAGACTTTAAATGGTCCTTTCTACGGCCGTATGTTAAACCATGACACCAAAGGTTTCGCAGACATGGTCATGAACGGGGAGTTGATATTGGCGGCCATCAAAAGTGTGAGACTCAAGGAAGAAGAATATGACGAGCACCTATAACCTGAACTACTCCAACAATGGAATCTTTTCACGAAGTAGACAGGTCAAGCTTGGCTGGAGCTCATCCATGCCTTCCTGGAATAATGCTTAATTTTCCTAGACAATGTTAGGGTCATACTTAGAACCAACCCTTGTAATTTTGCCCGTGAGCATTAGGGATCTTTTTTAAGGGCCCCTATGTTAATTTACTTATTTTAAAGATGCATTCCCTTTATTTTCTCAGGTGGCAAACATTTCATTTTCCATTTTCATCCATTTCTCTTCCAAAATATATCTTTTTGGCAAAGCCCCTGGTGTTGATAGTATGAATAATTCTTGAATCTAATCTCGAGATAGAAGGTCATAACGATCTTTTTTCCTTTTAATGTTTGAAACTACGAGGGTATCCCCATATTTCTGAAATTTGGGTTTAAGGGGAATTTCTTTCGAAAATTTGTATTTTGTTGAAAATAATGAATATTTGGAGTCGCCACCGGCCACTTGGGTAAGGTGGGTCGGACACCATAAAAAACCAGAGATTCATTTTGAAAGGGTTCGGGAGTTGGTTACATGTGGGAAAGGATTATCACCCCTATCACGCCCAGAAATCGGTACCAAAATATTTGTTGCTTTTAAATGGATGGAAATTGTTGAAATTTAAATTGATTTTAATTAAGTGTACTTAATTGAAAATTGACCTTAATTAGACGGGCTTTATCAAATTGGTAGGTTCAAATTAATTGTACATTTAATTAATAAGGTTGACGATACATCAGACCATAGATTAAACCGACATCATATAAGCCTGACTACCGTGTTAATTTATGGTTCGAATTTCGTACGTCACCTTTATGCATGGTGCAAGTAGTTAAGACATGATGTGGTGATTTGTCAATTTTTAATTATTATTTACTTTGGGACGGTAAAGATTAATTCCAATATTTGGTCAACATCCTTTAAGCTCAGGCTGTTACGACACAAATATTGAAATTAATAAATACCTCCCTTCTATGGTTTAGGTTAATTAATTCAAAATAAACAGGTGACATGAATGACAATTAAAGATGAATGGCCAATAATAGCTTAAAATTAAGCATACAAAGGTCCACTAAAGCCCTAACCTAAAAGGCCCAAATTATGGAAGTTTAATTAATGATCTAATTATTAACTAAATGAATCTAATATTAACCTTAAATTAATTAACCCTTAAAAACTACAAAACCCTAAAAAATTATGAATTATCTTAAAACATGATAATTAATTTGATCGGTTTTAAACTAGTATTCCAACAAGCGAAGGATACTATTCAAAATAGATCAAGTTAATTAATCATGGTTTTGAACTTAAATGTCAATCTAATCTCAATATCAATTTTATCTCAAAGGTAATTAAGAGATGTTCAACTAGTTTAATGAATTTAACATTTAGCCCAATAAGCCAAGGGTAAATTTAAATTTAGTAAACTAATTCGAACCTTAGGTCTAACTACGACTCTAAAAACTAATCCTAGATTAATTTAATTAATTTAAAGATTATGCCCCTATGAGACGGGCGCACAATTTAAATTAATTAAATTAATCTTGCCCTAATATAATCTAAGATCTTAACCTAACAAGCCCAAAGCCCACATAAACTAAACAAGCCCTAAAACCACCTAAACTAAGCCTGTACTAAAAACCATATACAAGTATAAATATATTCTATACTATATATATAATAACATACTTAAAACTATATTATATATGTCATAACCTATGTATTATATACATTATAAAACCTTTTATTATATCATTAAAAAACTTAATGTATGTATATATATGTTATAAAAACCTTATGTTGTATATATTAAAGAAATGCCTATATTATAAAAAAGTGTAATACACATTAAAACCATATATTATACTCATATATACCATATACTATACTACATGTTACACACATCAAACAATAGATTACGCACATAAATCCACAAACCAAACCACAATAAACACACGAATTTAAACGAATACTAGGCAAAAATACAACTGAAAATTAAAGAGATTAGATATGCATGGATTAAAAGAGACTTTTTGTTACTGGATTCAGGACCAAATTGAATGAGAACAAACTTTGGGGATGATTTTAAAAGAGACAAGACTAGGGACGAGATTGAACAAAACCTTGAAATCTCGAGGACCTAAGGTGTGATTTAGAAATGCGGAAGGACCGCGATGGGGATTGTAGGAATGCAGAAGGTTTTAAAACAAAAATAAACCATTAATCTTTTTTAAAACAGGTATAAAAGCCATTCTTTTTACCAAAAGCAGCAAAAAACGTTTTAACCTAAACTCTCTCCCACTCTTTCTCTGTTCTCTCTGAAACAGGGATGAACACCACAGTGTGTCCATCCCCAAACCCAGATTCCAGCCACCAAACCCAAAAACCACCGCGAATCTTAGTTCCCAGCGACTCCTCTACAGCGTCGGCTATCGCTCGCCGGCGGCTGGTGAAATTGAAAACTAACCAGAAAAAACTCTTTTCACCCAGAACCTAGATCTAAAACCACCTTTCTCTTAAAAAGATAAAATCCCTTTGTTTTTTTGTAAAAATAGAATCCAAAACTCATTTGCTTTGAAAGCCTAGACCCAGAACTAACCCCCTTTTAGGTTACCACTCTGTCCGACTCACCGTTCGCTGCCTCACAAGAACCGATAGACTTATTGTCGGTTAGGAGTGTCCCCGATCGCGTAGAAGATGAAACGTCCGAAGACGAATCGAAATGAAAGGAGACTTAAAACCGAAGGTGAAAACCAAAAACCCTAATCCTTTCATGCTTATGATGATGATAATGATATGAAAAGAAGAGAGAAAGGCTACCTCCAAAAGCTTTGAGGCTTTCTACTTTTTGTTCTCTATTCCTCTACTTTCCAGAATGGTTACAATAGCTTAGGGTTTTGTTTATATACCCCAGATATTACATGTTTTAGGAAAAAAAGAAAATTACAATGAAATTCCCTATTGGCTGTTGCATTCCTTTGTCTTGATTCATGCGCATTTCTGATTATGCCGGCTAATTCCCCAAATTTGTTTGTAACAAATCTGACATTTTCTTTTGTGTCTTTGTGGCTGTATGCGAGGAGGAGGGGACCAAAGGGCTACTGGTTGATCAAGGATGAATGATGGGGCTCAATTTTGGATCAGATGATTAGAATGCCGATGTGAGAATTTGGACGGTCACAAGGGGTCCAAAGAGGTGCGCCTGAGCTCCACGCGTGCGTGGGGCGATCGAAAGGTCACGCGTGGAGCGCGTGAGAAGTTGGAAGGGCATCCTTGGTTGCATCATGGCCGTTAGATCAAATCTTGAGCTAACGGTGGAGATTGGGCTGTGCCAAAGAAACATATACCATTAGGGTTTTGTTTGATCAGATTAAGGCTTTAGGGTTTGGGCCAAATGAGCCCTATGTAATATACATGTATATATTTTTGTACATGGGCTTTAAATGGACTGTTAATATATAAATTAGGGCTTTGTTTACTATTAATTGTTATATTCATACATATTTTAGGCTTTTTAATATATGGTTTAGAATAGTAATAATAACAATGACCAATCATAGTATTATAAAACATGTACTATTAATACGTAATTTGTAGCTTGGGAGTATGTTACTAAGTTTGCTAGTGCTAATTTTGATTTAAGGTATCTATGAGGAAGCTATTAAATGAGTTAAGGGCTAATAAGAGAATTTGTAAAATATGATAGTTAAATTAAAAGAACTAAATTTTAAATCTTGATATCTTCAAAGCTTGCATGTAATTTTGGGATGAAATCAAGGATTGTAACACATGTCATCTAGTGAAGAACATGTGTCTTGAGGGGGAATCGGCTAAGGGGAAGAAATCAACCATTTCCCCTTTCTCCTTCATTAGCAGGATACACCCCAAACTAGAGAGAGATGAGAGATTGCCATTGTTGGGAGGAAGTGAGCTCATTTTTTTGGTTTAAGTCTTGAAGATTTGTAGATTTTCACAAAGAAGAAGATGAAAAACATCTCCCTTCTTTCTATTGAAATGAGTTTTGAATAAAAAGTTATTGTAACTTAGTTGTGATCAAAGTTACTACTAGAATGGTTAGAGTTGAATGCATGATAGGAAATTCATAGTGCTTGGAATGATAAAATGATGATTTGTCATGCTAACATCAAGATTAACTTGGTTAGATTGTTGAATTGTGAATCATAGGTTTTGGGGAAGTTTGGTAATCGAACAGTATTAGTAAAATTGAGTAGACTATGTTCAAATTTGATTAATGACTCTGTTAATTGATGGAAACAATTAGGTGATTGTGTAACAAATTTAAGAATGAGTTTGGGACTGATTTACGTACCAAATTGGACTGTTTATGTATTTGAATGTTTATAAATATAGGACTGTTCTGGCTGTATAATAAATGGTTTTGAGACTGTTTTTGAATGAATTAAAGTACACATGATTAATCTGCCCAGAATTGCTTGAACGAGAGAGTAAATGGACTGATTTTTGGCTATGTATTTGTGTATATATGTCTAATTGGACAAGTTTTGATGTATAAAAGAGCAATTATGATACATGTATGGGGACTAAGATGATGCATTGTAGCCAAAGAGTTGGAGTCTACATGTCTTCTTCAAACATATTCGTATGTCTCTTAGCTTTCCAGCGCATCTTGAAACGCATCAATTCGACGTCGGGAGCTCAAGTTATGTATGTTTTAGTGAAGACTATGCTAGCAGAAATCTCTATACGGATTTATTACGGGAAATATTATTTATTACGAATTTTCAATAATTTTATTAATTATTTGTATTTAAATTTAATCTAGGATTCTTTATGAAGATATTTAGATGATTTAAGATTAGATTTGTTACTTATTTATTAGTTTTTAGGTTAGATAAAATATGTTTATTTATTTTATTATTATCTTTACTTTTCCTAACTTAAGTTGAACTCTTTATTTGTAGCCTATTTAAAGGCATATTTGCTTCACTAATAAGAACAACATCATGAGTTTATGAGTTGCAAAAACCTTTGGACATGGGCCATTTTATTTTCAAGGTAGATAGATTTGCCTTGTTATTTTTCGTATCAGAAGTCTTCTTCAACGTAAGTTCGTCAAGTTCTTGTAATGGAGATCATCTTCACACTCTTCCTTGCCTAGATAATTGCATCTAGGAGGGTGGGTTAGAGCCGCTTGAGGTTGCTTGCTTAGATAATCGCGTCTAAGAGGGTGCCGAGGACAAAATATCCTACAACATCTATCTCGTCATCATCCATTCATCGGAGAGATTCGTGCCGTTTGTAGGTGTTTGCCTATTCAATTGCGATTAGGAGGGTGCCAACGACAAATCTATCCAACACCGCCACCATCAAATTCATCATATCTCGTTTTCTACATCAAGATCATGCTTTATTATCGGTTTGCTGAATGTGGAGTTTGGGGTTTTCTCGGATCATATTAGTGAATTTGCTAGATTAATTGTGATCTGAGGGTTCCTAGATTTTGAGGTAATTCTTGGATCCTGGTTTCCATATCAATTGGTAATCAGAGCCTTGGTTTAGGTGTTTGAAACAATTATCTTTACTGTTGCTTTAGTAGTTGAGAAAAAAGAAAAAATATATAATTCTCTATATAGATCCTAATTTTAATATTTCATTCCTGGAGACATCTCAAGAGACTTGAAGGTTGTGATCAACAACACTTAAGATTCGGGACGAATCGTTTTCAACAGGGGGAGAATGAAAATGTATGGGGGGCTAAAATGATGCATTGTAACCAAAGAGTTGAAGCTGTTTTATAAGTCTGGAATTTCAGCCGACTTGCATCGAATTTTTGGATGGGATCTGGGCACTTCTGAGTCTACATGACTTCTTCAAACATATTCGTATGTCTCTTAGCTTTCCAGCGCATCTTGAAAAGCATCAATTCGACGTCGGGAGCTCAAGTTATGTCCGTTTTAGTGAAGACTATGCGAGCAGAAATCTCTATACGGATTTATTACGCAAAATATTATTTATTACGAATTTTTAATAATTTTATTGATTATTTGTATTTAAATTTAATCTAGGATTCTTTATGAAGATATTTAGATGATTTAGGATTAGATTTGCTACTTATTTATTAGTTTTTAGGTTAGATAAAATATGTTTATTTATTTTATTATTATCTTTACTTTTCCTAATTTAAGTTGAACTCTTCATTTGTAGCCTATTTAAAGGCATATTTGCTTCACTAATAAGAACAACATCATGAGTTTATGAGTTACAAAAACCTTTCGCCGTGGGCCATTTTATTTTCAAGGTAGATAGATTTTCCTTGTTATTTTTCGTATCAGAAGTCTTCTTCAACGTAAGTTCGTCAAGTTCTTGTAATGGAGATCATCTTCACACTCTTGCTTGCCTAGGTAATTGCATCTAGGAGGGTGGGTTAGAGCCGCTTGAGGTTGCTAGCTTAGATAATCGCGTCTAAGAGGGTGCCGAGGACAAAATATCCTACAACATCTATCTCGTCATCATCCATTCATCGGAGAGATTCGTGCCGTTTGTAGGTGTTTGCCTATTCAATTGCGATTAGGAGGGTGCCAACGAAAAATCTATCCAACACCGCCACCATCAAATTCATCATATCTCGTTTTCTACATCAAGATCATGCTTTATTATCGGTTTGCTGAATGTGGAGTTTGGGGTTTTCTCGGATCATATTAGTGAATTTGCTAGATTAATTGTGACCTGAGGGTTCCTAGATTTTGAGGTAATTCTTGGATCCTGGTTTCCATATCAATTGGTAATCAGAGCCTTGGTTTAGGTGTTTGAAACAATTATCTTTACTGTTGTTTTAGTAGTTGAGAAAAAAGAAAAAAATATATAATTCTCTATATAGATCCTAGTTTTAATATTTCATTCCTGGAGACATCTCAAGAGACTTGAAGGTTGTGATCAACAACTATTAAGATTTGGGACGAATCGTTTTCAACATGGGGGAATGATACTTGTATGGGGGGCGAAAATGATGCATTGTAGCCAAAGAGTTGAAGCTGTTTTATAAGTCTAGAATTTCATCCGACTTGCATCGAATTTTTGGATGGGATCTGGGCACTTTTGAGTCTACATGACTTCTTCAAACCTATTCGTATGTCTCTTAGCATTCCAGCGCATCTTGAAACGTATCAATTCGACGTCGGGAGCTCAAGTTATGTCCGTTTTAGTGAAGACTATGCGAGCAGAAATCTCTATACGGATTTATTACGGGAAATATTATTTATTACGAATTTTCAATAATTTTATTGATTATTTGTATTTAAATTTAATCTAGGATTCTTTATGAAGATATTTAGATGATTTAGGATTAGATTTGCTACTTATTTATTAGTTTTTAGGTTAGATAAAATATGTTTATTTATTTTATTATTATCTTTACTTTTCCTAATTTAAGTTGAACTCTTCATTTGTAGCCTATTTAAAGGCATATTTGCTTCACTAATAAGAACAACATCATGAGTTTATGAGTTACAAAAACCTTTCGCCGTGGGCCATTTTATTTTCAAGGTAGATAGATTTGCCTTGTTATTTTTCTTATGAGAAGTCTTCTTCAACATAAGTTCGTCAAGTTCTTGTAATGGAGATCATCTTCACACTCTTACTTGCCTAGGTAATTGCATCTAGGAGGGTGGGTTAGAGCCGCTTGAGGTTGCTTGCTTAGATAATCGCGTCTAAGAGGGTGTCGAGGACAAAATATCCTACAACATCTATCTCGTCATCATCCATTCATCGGAGAGATTCGTGCCGTTTGTAGGTGTTTGCCTATTCAATTGCGATTAGGAGGGTGCCAAGGACAAATCTATCCAACACCGCCACCATCAAATTCATCATATCTCGTTTTCTACATGAAGATCATGCTTTATTATCGGTTTGCTGAACGTGGAGTTTGGGGTTTTCTCGGATCATATTAGTGAATTTGCTAGATTAATTGTGATCTGAGGGTTCCTAGATTTTGAGGTAATTCTTGGATCCTGGTTTCCTTATCAATTGGTAATCAGAGCCTTGGTTTAGGTGTTTGAAACAATTATCTTTACTGTTGTTTTAGTAGTTGAGAAAAAAGAAGAAATATATAATTCTCTATATAGATCCTAGTTTTAATATTTCATTCCTGGAGACATCTCAAGAGACTTGAAGGTTGTGATCAACAACTCTTAAGATTCGGGACGAATCGTTTTCAACAGGGGGTGAATTATACATGTATGAGGGGCTAAAATGATGCATTGTAGCCAAAGAGTTGAAGCTGTTTTATAAGTCTGGAATTTCAGCCGACTTGCATCGAATTTTCGGATGGAATCTGGGCACTTCTGAGTCTACATGTCTTATTCAAACATATTCATATGTCTCTTAGCTTTCCAGCGCATCTTGAAACGCATCAATTCGACGTCGGGAGCTCAAGTTATGTCCATTTTAGTGAAGACTATGCGAGCAGAAATCTCTATTCGGATTTATTATGGGAAATATTATTTATTACGAATTTTCAATAATTTTATTGATTATTTGTATTTAAATTTAATCTAGGATTCTTTATGAAGATATTTAGATGATTTAGGATTAGATTTGTTACTTATTTATTAGTTTTTAGGTTAGATAAAATATGTTTATTTATTTTATTATTATCTTTACTTTTCCTAATTTAAGTTGAACTCTTCATTTGTAGCCTATTTAAAGGCATATTTGCTTCACTAATAAGAACAACATCATGAGTTTATGATTTGCAAAAACCTTTGGCCGTGGGCCATTTTATTTTCAAGGTAGATAGATTTGCCTTGTTATTTTTCGTATCAGAAGTCTTCTTCAACGTAAGTTCGTCAAGTTCTAGAAATGGAGATCATCTTCACACTCTTGCTTGCCTAGGTAATTGCATCTAGGAGGGTGGGTTAGAGCCACTTGAGGTTGCTAGCTTAGATAATCGCGTCTAAGAGGGTGTCGAGGACAAAATATCCTACAACATCTATCTCGTCATCATCCATTCATCGGAGAGATTCGTGCCGTTTGTAGGTGTTTACCTATTCAATTGCGATTAGGAGGGTGCCAACGACAAATCTATCCAACACCGCCACCATCAAATTCATCATATCTCGTTTTCTACATCAAGATCATGCTTTATTATCGGTTTGCTGAATGTGGAGTTTGTGGTTCTCTCGAATCATATTAGTGAATTTGCTAGATTAATTGTGATCTGAGGGTTCCTAGATTTTGAGGTAATTTTTGGATCCTGGTTTCCATATCAATTGGTAATCAGAGCCTTGGTTTAGGTGTTTGAAACAATTATCTTTACTGTTGTTTTAGTAGTTGAGAAAAAAGAAAAAAATATATAATTCTCTATATAGATCCTAGTTTTAATATTTCATTCCTGGAGACATCTCAAGAGACTTGAAGTATGTGATCAACAACTCTTAAGATTTGGGACGAATCGTTTTCAACAGGGGGAGAATGATACTTGTATGGGGGGCGAAAATGATGCATTGTAGCCAAAGAGTTGAAGCTGTTTTATAAGTCTGGAATTTCATCCGACTTGCATCAAATTTTTGGATGGGATCTGGGCACTTCTGAGTCTACATGACTTCTTCAAACATATTCGTATGTCTCTTAGCTTTCCAGCGCATCTTGAAACGCATCAATTCGACGTCGGGAGCTCAAGTTATGTCCGTTTTAGTGAAGACTATGCGAGCAGAAATCTCTATACGGATTTATTACGGGAAATATTATTTATTACGAATTTTCAAAAATTTTATTGATTATTTGTAATTAAATTTAATCTAGGATTCTTTATGAAGATATTTAGATGATTTAGGATTAGATTTGTTACTTATTTATTAGTTTTTAGGTTAGATAAAATATGTTTATTTATTTTATTATTATCTTTACTTTTCCTAATTTAAGTTGAACTCTTCATTTGTAGCGTATTTAAAGGCATATTTGCTTCACTAATAAGAACAACATCATGAGTTTATGAGTTGCAAAAACCTTTGGCCATGGGCCATTTTATTTTCAAGGTAGATAGATTTGCCTTGTTATTTTTCGTATGAGAAGTCTTCTTCAACATAAGTTCGTCAAGTTCTTGTAATGGAGATCATCTTCACAATCTTACTTGCCTAGGTAATTGCATCTAGGAGGGTGGGTTAGAGCCACTTGAGGTTGCTTGCTTAGATAATCGCGTCTAAGAGGGTGTCGAGGACAAAATATCCTACAACATCTATCTCGTCATCATCCATTCATCGGAGAGATTCGTGCCGTTTGTAGGTGTTTGCCTATTCAATTGTGATTAGGAGGGTGCCAAGGACAAATCTATCCAACACCGCAATCATCAAATTCATCATATCTCGTTTTCTACATGAAGATCATGCTTTATTATCGGATTGCTGAACATGGAGCTTGGGGTTTTCTCGGATCATATTAGTGAATTTGCTAGATTAATTGTGATCTGAGGGTTCCTAGATTTTGAGGTAATTCTTGGATCCTGGTTTCCTTATCAATTGGTAATCAGAGCCTTGGTTTAGGTGTTTGAAACAATTATCTTTACTGTTGTTTTAGTAGTTGAGAAAAAAGAAAAATATATATAATTCTCTATATAGATCCTAGTTTTAATATTTCATTCCTGGAGACATCTCAAGAGACTTGAAGGTTGTGATCAACAACTCTTAAGATTCGGGATGAATCGTTTTCAACAGGGGGAGAATGATACATGTATGGGGGGCTAAAATGATGCATTGTAGCCAAAGAGTTGAAGCTGTTTTATAAGTCTGGAATTTCAGCCGACTTGCATCGAATTTTCGGATGGGATCTGGGTACTTCTGAGTCTACATGTCTTCTTCAAACATATTTATATGTCTCTTAGCTTTCCAGCGCATCTTGAAACGCATCAATTCGACGTCGGGAGCTCAAGTTATGTCCGTTTTAGTGAAGACTATGCGAGCAGAAATATCTATACGGATTTATTACGGGAAATATTATTTATTACGATTTTTCAATAATTTTATTTATAATTTGTATTTAAATTTAATCTAGGATTCTTTATGAAGATATTTAGATGATTTAGGATTAGATTTGTTACTTATTTATTAGTTTTTAGGTTAGATAAAATATGTTTATTTATTTTATTATTATCTTTACTTTTCCTAATTTAAGTTGAACTCTTCATTTGTAGCCTATTTAAAGGCATATTTGCTTCACTAATAAGAACAACATCATGAGTTTATGAGTTGCAAAAACCTTTGGCCAGGGGCCATTTTATTTTCAAGGTAGATAGATTTGCCTTGTTATTTTTCATATCAGAAGTCTTCTTCAACGTAAGTTCGTCAAGTTCTTGTAATGGAGATCATCTTCACACTCTTGCTTGCCTTGGTAATTGCATCTAGGAGGGTGGTTAGAGCCGCTTGAGGTTGCTTGCTTAGATAATCGCGTCTAAGAGGGTGTCGAGGAAAAAATATTCTACAACATCTATCTCGTCATCATCCATTCATCGGAGAGATTCGTGCCGTTTGCAGGTGTTTGCCTATTCAATTGTGATTAGGAGGGTGCCAAGGACAAATCTATCCAACACCGCCACCATCAAATTCATCATATCTCGTTTTCTACATGAAGATCATGCTTTATTATCGGTTTGCTGAACGTGGAGTTTGGGGTTTTCTCGAATCATATTAGTGAATTTGCTAGATTAATTGTGATCTGAGGGTTCCTAGATTTTGAGGTAATTCTTGGATCCTGGTTTCCTTATCAATTGGTAATCAGAGCCTTGGTTTAGGTGTTTGAAACAATTCTCTATATAGATCTTAGTTTTAATATTTCATTCCTGGAGACATCTCAAGAGACTTGAAGGTTGTGATCAACAACTCCTAAGATTCGGGACGAATCGTTTTCAACAGGGGGAGAATGATACATGTATGGGGGGCTAAAATGATGCATTGTAGCCAAAGAGTTGAAGCTGTTTTATAAGTCTAGAATTTCAGCCGACTTGCAACGAATTTTCGGATGGGATCTGGGCACTTCTGAGTCTACATGTCTTATTCAAACATATTCATATGTCTCTTAGCTTTCCAGCGCATCTTGAAACGCATCAATTCGACATCGGGAGCTCAAGTTATGTCCGTTTTAGTGAAGACTCTGCGAGCAGAAATCTCTATTCGGATTTATTACGGAAAATATTATTTATTACGAATTTTCAAAAATTTTATTGATTATTTGTATTTAAATTTAATCTAGGATTCTTTATGAAGATATTTAGATGATTTAGGATTAGATTTGTTACTTATTTATTAGTTTTTAGGTTAGATAAAATATGTTTATTTAATTTATTAGTATCTTTACTTTTCCTAATTTAAGTTGAACTCTTCATTTGTAGCCTATTTAAAGGCATATTTGCTTCACTAATAAGAACAACATCATGAGTTTATGAGTTGCAAAAACCTTTGGCCATGGGCCATTTTATTTTCAAGGTAGATAGATTTGCCTTGTTATTTTTCGTATCAGAAGTCTTCTTCAACGTAAGTTCGTCAAGTTCTTGTAATGGAGATCATCTTCACACTCTTGCTTGCCTAGGTAATTGCATCTAGGAGGGTGGGTTAGAGCCGCTTGAGGTTGCTTGCTTAGATAATCGCGTCTAAGAGGGTGCCGAGGACAAAATATCCTACAACATCTATCTCGTCAACATCCATTCATCGGAGAGATTCGTGCCGTTTGCAGTTGTTTGCCTATTCAATTGCGATTAGAAGGGTGCCAACGACAAATCTATCCAACACCGCCACCATCAAATTCATCATATCTCGTTTTCTACATCAAGATCATGCTTTATTATCGGTTTGCTGAACGTGGAGTTTGGGGTTTTCTCGGATCATATTAGTGAATTTGCTAGATTAATTGTGATCTGAGGGTTCCTAGATTTTGAGGTAATTCTTGGATCCTGGTTTCCGTATCAATTGGTGATTATCAGAGCCTTGGTTTAGGTGTTTGAAACAATTATCTTTACTGTTGTTTTAGTAGTTGAGAAAAAAGAAAAATATATATAATTCTCTATATAGATCCTAGTTTTAATATTTCATTCCTGGAGATATCTCAATAGACTTGAAGGTTGTGATCAACAACTCTTAAGATTCGGGACGAATCGTTTTCAACAGGGGGAGAATGATACATGTATGGGGGGCTAAAATGATGCATTGTAGCCAAAGAGTTGAAGCTGTTTTATAAGTCTGGAATTTCAGCCGACTTGCATCGAATTTTTGGATGGGATCTGGGTACTTCTGAGTCTACTTGTCTTCTTCAAACATATTCATATGTCTCTTAGCTTTCCAACGCATCAATTCGACGTCGGGAGCTCAAGTTATGTTCGTTTTAGTGAAGACTATGCGAGCAGAAATCTCTATACGGATTTATTACGGGAAATATTATATATTACGATTTTTCAATAATTTTATTGATTATTTGTATTTAAATTTAATCTAGGATTCTTTATGAATATATTTAGATGATTTAGGATTAGATTTGTTACTTATTTATTAGTTTTTAGGTTAGATAAAATATGTTTATTTATTTTATTATTATCTTTACTTTTCCTAATTTAAGTTGAACTCTTCATTTGTAGCCTATTTAAAGGCATATTTGCTTCACTAATAAGAACAACATCATGAGTTTATGAGTTGCAAAAACCTTGGGCCATGGACCATTTTATTTTCAAGGTAGATAGATTTGCCTTGTTATTTTTCGTATCAAAAGTCTTCTTCAACATAAGTTCGTCAAGTTCTTGTAATGGAGATCATCTTCACACTCTTACTTGCCTAGGTAATTGCATCTAGGAGGGTGGGTTAGAGCCGCTTGAGGTTGCTTGCTTAGATAATCGCGTCTAAGAGGGTGTCGAGGACAAAATATCCTACAACATATATCTCGTCATCATCCATTCATCGGAGAGATTTGTGTCGTTTGCAGGTGTTTGCCTATTCAATTGCGATTAGGAGGGTGCCAAGGACAAATCTATCCAACACGGCCACCATCAAATTCATCATATCTCGTTTTCTACATCAAGATCATGCTTTATTATCGGTTTGCTGAACGTAGAGTTTGGGGTTTTCTCAAATCATATTAGTGAATTTGCTAGATTAATTATGATCTGAGGGTTCCTAGATTTTGAGGTAATTCTTGGATCCTGGTTTCCGTATCAATTGGTAATTAGAGCCTTGGTTTAGGTGTTTGAAACAATTATCTTTACTGTTGTTTTAGTAGTTGAGAAAAAAGAAAAATATATATAATTCTCTATATAGATCCTAGTTTTAATATTTCATTCCTGGAGACATCTCAAGAGACTTGAAGGTTGTGATCAACAACTCTTAAGATTCGGGACGAATCGTTTTCAACAGGGGGAGAATGATACATGTATGGGGGGCTAAAATGATCCATTGTAGCCAAAGAGTTGAAGCTGTTTTATAAGTCTGGAATTTCAGCCGGCTTGCATCGAATTTTCGGATGGGATCTGGGTACTTCTGAGTCTACATATCTTCTTCAAACATATTCATATGTCTCTTAGCTTTCCAGCGCATCTTGAAACGCATCAATTCGACGTCGGGAGCTCAAGTTATGTTCGCTTTAGTGAAGACTATGCGAGCAGAAATCTCTATACGGATTTATTACGGGAAATATTATTTATTACGATTTTTCAATAATTTTATTGATTATTTGTATATAAATTTAATCTAGGATTCTTTATGAAGATATTTAGATGATTTAGGATTAGATTTGTTACTTATTTATTAGTTTTTAGGTTAGATAAAATATGTTTATTTATTATATTATTATCTTTACTTTTCCTAATTTAAGTTGAACTCTTCATTTGTAGCCTATTTAAAGGCATATTTTCTTCACTAATAAGAACAACATCATGAGTTTATGAGTTGCAAAAACCTTTGGCCATGGGCCATTTTATTTTCAAGGTAGATAGATTTGCCTTGTTATTTTTCGTATCAGAAGTCTTCTTTAACGTAAGTTCGTCAAGTTCTTGTAATGGAGATCATCTTCACACTCTTGCTTGCCTAGGTAATTGCATCTAGGAGGGTGGGTTAGAGCCGCTTGAGGTTGCTTGCTTAGATAATCGCGGTCTAAGAGGGTGCCGAGGACAAAATATCCTACAACATCTATCTCGTCATCATCCATTCATCGGAGAGATTCGTGTCGCGTTTGCAGGTGTTTGCCTATTCAATTGCGATTAGGAGGGTGCCAAGGACAAATCTTTCCAACACGGCCACCATCAAATTCATCATATCTCGTTTTCTACATCAAGATCATGCTTTATTATCCGTTTGCTGAACGTGGAGTTTGGGGTTTTCTCAAATCGTATTAGTGAATTTGCTAGATTAATTGTGATATGAGGGTTCCTAGATTTTGAGGTAATTCTTGGATCCTGGTTTCCGTATCAATTGGTAATCAGAGCCTTGGTTTAGGTGTTTGAAACAATTATCTTTACTGTTGTTTTAGTAGTTGAGAAAAAAGAAAAATATATATAATTCTCTATATAGATCCTAGTTTTAATATTTCATTCCTGGAGACATCTCAAGAGACTTGAAGGTTGTGATCAACAACTCTTAAGATTCGGGACGAATCGTTTTCAACAGGGGGAGAATGATACATGTATGGGGGGCTAAAATGATCCATTGTAGCCAAAGAGTTGAAGCTGTTTTATAAGTCTGGAATTTCAGCCGGCTTGCATCGAATTTTCGGATGGGATCTGGGTACTTCTGAGTCTACATATCTTCTTCAAACATATTCATATGTCTCTTAGCTTTCCAGCGCATCTTGAAACGCATCAATTCGACGTCGGGAGCTCAAGTTATGTTCGCTTTAGTGAAGACTATGCGAGCAGAAATCTCTATACGGATTTATTACGGGAAATATTATTTATTACGATTTTTCAATAATTTTATTGATTATTTGTATATAAATTTAATCTAGGATTCTTTATGAAGATATTTAGATGATTTAGGATTAGATTTGTTACTTATTTATTAGTTTTTAGGTTAGATAAAATATGTTTATTTATTATATTATTATCTTTACTTTTCCTAATTTAAGTTGAACTCTTCATTTGTAGCCTATTTAAAGGCATATTTTCTTCACTAATAAGAACAACATCATGAGTTTATGAGTTGCAAAAACCTTTGGCCATGGGCCATTTTATTTTCAAGGTAGATAGATTTGCCTTGTTATTTTTCGTATCAGAAGTCTTCTTTAACGTAAGTTCGTCAAGTTCTTGTAATGGAGATCATCTTCACACTCTTGCTTGCCTAGGTAATTGCATCTAGGAGGGTGGGTTAGAGCCGCTTGAGGTTGCTTGCTTAGATAATCGCGTCTAAGAGGGTGCCGAGGACAAAATATCCTACAACATCTATCTCGTCATCATCCATTCATCGGAGAGATTCGTGTCGTTTGCAGGTGTTTGCCTATTCAATTGCGATTAGGAGGGTGCCAAGGACAAATCTATCCAACACGGCCACCATCAAATTCATCATATCTCGTTTTCTACATCAAGATCATGCTTTATTATCCGTTTGCTGAACGTGGAGTTTGGGGTTTTCTCAAATCGTATTAGTGAATTTGCTAGATTAATTGTGATATGAGGGTTCCTAGATTTTGAGGTAATTCTTGGATCCTGGTTTCCGTATCAATTGGTAATCAGAGCCTTGGTTTAGGTGTTTGAAACAATTATCTTTACTGTTGTTTTAGTAGTTGAGAAAAAAGAAAAATATATATAATTCTCTATATAGATCCTAGTTTTAATATTTCATTCCTGGAGACATCTCAAGAGACTTGAAGGTTGTGATCAACAACTATTAAGATTCGGGACGAATCGTTTTCAACAGGGGGAGAATGATACATGTATGGGGGGCTAAAATGATGCATTGTAGCCAAAGAGTTGAAGCTATTTTATAAGTCTGGAATTTCAACCGGCTTGCATCGAATTTTCGGATGGGATCTGGGTACTTCTGAGTCTACATGTCTTCTTCAAACATATTCATATGTCTCTTAGCTTTCCAACGCATCTTGAAACGCATCAATTCGACGTCGGGAGCTCAAGTTATGTTCGTTTTAGTGAAGACTATGCGAGCAGAAATCTCTATACGGATTTATTACGGGAAATATTATTTATTACGATTTTTCAATAATTTTATTGATTATTTGTATTTAAATTTAATCTAGGATTCTTTATGAAGATATTTAGATGATTTAGGATTAGATTTGTTACTTATTTATTAGTTTTTAGGTTAGATAAAATATGTTTATTTATTTTATTATTATCTTTACTTTTCCTAATTTAAGTTGAACTCTTCATTTGTAGCCTATTTAAAGGCATATTTGCTTCACTAATAAGAACAACATCATGAGTTTATGAGTTGCAAAAACCTTTGGCCATGGGCCATTTTATTTTCAAGGTAGATAGATTTGCCTTGTTATTTTTCATATCAGAAGTCTTCTTCAACGTAAGTTCGTCAAGTTCTTGTAATGGAGATCATCTTCACACTCTTGCTTGCCTAGGTAATTGCATCTAGGAGGGTGGGTTAGAGCCGCTTGAGGTTGCTTGCTTAGATAATCGCGTCTAAGAGGGTGTCGAGGACAAAATATCCTACAACATCTATCTCGTCATCATCCATTCATCGGAGAGATTCGTGCCTTTTGCAGGTGTTTGCCTATTCAATTGCGATTAGGCGGGTGCCAAGGTCAAATCTATCCAACACCGCCACCATCAAATTCATCATATCTCGTTTTCTACATCAAGATCATGCTTTATTATCGGTTTGCTGAACGTGGAGTTTGGGGTTTTCTCGGATCATATTAGTGAATTTGCTAGATTAATTGTGATCTGAGGGTTCCTAGATTTTGAGGTAATTCTTGGATCCTGGTTTCCGTATCAAATTACATAATAGGCTGGCCTTTTGTATGTGTATGTCGTTAGGAGGAATGTTCTAAGGGAAATAAAATGTATATGCAAGCAAATTGAAATGTTTTGTAAATATGTACATATGTACGAGTATTATTGAGTGACGATAACTATTTTAGCATGCTCAAATATGAACTCTTATGTAAATGGATTGTTTAAGTGTAAAGAATTTATGTATACACATGATTAAGTTGAGTAGCAACTTAAAATGGGATGTAGGTACGATATATGGGGCTGTTTTGCAAGTTTAGGGACTGTTTTTCATGAATAAAAATGTGTAATAGGTTGCCTTGGTAATAAACATGTATATGTGTATAATAGGGATTGTTTTGCTTCAATATAAATGCTTAACAGGACTGCCCTATAAATTAAGTTTAAGGACTGTTTTAGTATGAAATTCTCCATGCATTGTAAACACTGTTTTTGGACTGTTCTTGTCAATGAAAATATGTTTTAAAGCTGTTTTGAAGTGATGATATTAAAACAAGCATAATTGTCATAAACATTATCGTTTCTGCAGGATTTTTGAATTATCCTGCAATGAAGACTTTAGTTGGTTATGTCCCCATCCCCTGGTATTTAAAGCGATAAGTTGATTCCGTTTCTATCGCTACCTTCCGGAGATGGCATTAGTTGGTTACTTCCCCATGTCACTTCCTTTTCAAGCTGGAGGCATTAGTTGGTTACGTCCCCATGCCCCACTTTTTAAAGTGATTAGTTGACTCTGTTCCTGTCACTATCTTCAGATGATGGCATTAGTTGGTTACCTCTCCATGCCACTTCAAGCAGAATGCACTAGTTGGTTACATCCCTATGCCCTGTTATTTAAAGCGATTAGTTGACACCGTTCCTAATGCTACCTTTCAAAGATGGCATTAGTTGGTCACGTCCCCATGCCGCTTCGTTTTCAAGCTGGAGGCATTAGTTGGTTACATCCTCATTCCCTACTTTTTAAAGTTATTAGTTGACTACGTTCTTATCACTATCTTCATATGAAGGCATTTGTTGGTTACGTCCCCATACCACATCAAGCAAAAGGCATTAGTTGGTTATGTCCCCATGCCCTGTTATTTAAATCGACTAGTTGAATTTGTTCCTATCGCTACCTTTTGAAGGTGACATTAGTTGGTTACGTCCCCATGTTGCTTCATTTTCAAACTGGAGGCATTAGTTGGTTACGTCCCCATGGTCTGCTATTTAAAGCGATTAGTTGACTTCGTTCCTACCGCTACCTTCTAGAGATGGCATTAGTTGGTTACGTCCTCATGCCCTGCTATTTAAGGCGATTATTTGACTTCGTTCCTATCGCTACCTTTCGAAGATGGCATTAGTTGGGTACGTTCCCATGTCGCTTCATTTTCAACCTGGAGGCATTAGTTAGTTACGTTCCCATGGCTCGCTTTTTAAAGTGATCAGTTGACTTCGTTCATGTCACTATCTTCATATGGAGGCATTAGTTGGTTACGTCTTTATGCCACATCAAGCAAAAGGCATTAGTTTGTTACATACCCTTGCCCTGCTATTTAAAGCGATTAGTTGACCTCATTCCTATCGCTACCTTTCGAAGGTGACATTAGTTGGTTATGTCCCCATGTCGCTTCGTTTTCAAGTTGGAAGCATTAGTTGGTTACTTCCCCATATGGCCTCGCTTTTCTGTCATGATACCTCAATGCTATTAGAAAAAGCTACGACTTTCGTTTTGTGCATTGGACAATATAATTGATGTCTTTTTGTTCTTTTCTTTATCCCTGTTTCACAAGAATAAGCAATGAGGGGGCATTTGTTGTCACTCAATTTTTTGGTATTTTATTCTTAATGTTGCCATTATTATTATTATTATTATTATTAAAACCCAAAAATAAAAAAGTCCATTTCAAATAAAAAAGATCCACTAATATTAAATAAGAGTCCATTACATTGGTGGCCCATTTGGCCCAAAAAGTAAGAACCAAAAAACCCTAGTTGATCTCTTGTTGTTCCATGTGCAGCTCAATCTCTACCGTTAGATATGTGCAAGATCAAACGGTCCAGATCTAGTCCAGGAAGAAGCTCACTCTCCCCCCTGAGCGCGTAAGGACCATGCGTCTACCCTTCTAGATTCTAGACTGCTCGGTTCGCTCGCCTACAACGTTGCACCACTGTCGGTCGATGTCCACTACCTTGGTCCCCCATTCTTCGCCATGGCCGCCTTCCGCCGATGATCGCCCGCACCGCCTCTCTCGTCGTGGCTCATGTCTGCTGGCGATTCTCTCACCATTTGTAGTCACCAGAAACAATACAAAAAAAGGGAATTAATCTCCATATTTCATGAAATAAAAAAAGTGGAAAGTTTCATAAATCTAATATGGAAAAAAGAGAAATCAATCCCAAATCAGTGCAAACGAACCAAAAATAAAGAGAATATGAATCAATCAAATATGAAAGAGGAATCACCAGATCTTGGGGATTTTTATCCCAATTTATTTTTGTAATTAGGGTATGTAGAACTCTATTTAAACGGTTCAAATTCCATTGTAATGGGGACAACACACACTACAAATTGTACACCATTTTTCTACTAGAAATAACAAGCAAGCAAGCAACTCCTTCCGGCATTTTCTAATATTGTTCTTTATTTTTTATATATTCGAATATGTTTAAGGAAAACGACAAAATCTTACTTGTTTTTGAGCCTCTGCCACCGGCATTCGAAGGGTGTCGCCGATTCTAGAATTTTCATATAAAAGGGGTAGGTTTTGATTTAAAAAATTTATTTTTTTGGCTTCGTTTTTAAACTTGTTTTGGAATTTTAAAAGGGATTCAAATTGAGGATCGAAAAGAATTTTAATTTTTTTTTAATTTTCCACCATTGGCGAATGTCTACTGATGCTGGTAGAGGGCAGCCGACGCCGGTAGAAGACGGTCGGCACGTTGGGTGCTCAACATGTTCTTCATTTGATGAATAACATTTGAGAGAAAAAAGGGGAGGTGTTTAATCCACTTTTTTAAGTGTGGAATGATGAAAGTTGTTTATACAAGTTGGGTTTTATACCCATGTGATTTAAAACAAAATGGGTTGATTGGGCTCATGAAATCTTTCTGCCCTATTCTCTTTTACTCCGCCGGATGCTCAATTTTAAAAATTTTCAATTTGGTCCTTTTATTTCAATTTTACCCTTAATTTGTTTTTTATTTAGTTCTTTTAATTCTTTTTTATTATTAAACTTTTTGGGGTTTTTATTATTTTTTTAAACTAAGTTTCAATTTTCATTTTCTTATAAATTCGGCTCGTATACCAAGTGTTGACCCAATTCGGGGAGGATACGTTTTATTTAAAAAGATCGTGTTTTATCCCTCTACCTTGTTTATTTTAATTACTTTCTTGTATATTTAATTTCATGTAATCAAGTTTCTCTTGTTATGTTTTATTAATTTTGTTTGTTTAATTAAATTCCTTTAATAATTTAATTGAATCTGCTTCTGTGATGCCATGTTTAACAGGATATATAAATTGCAATGTGGTGTCCTACCAAAAGGAGGTAACGGGTTAGTGCCAAAAATGTTGGCGGTGATTAGAGTTTACTCTCCGAATGGTGGAGCCATTAAAATGGAATCATATTCATGAATGGACAATAAGTTAAATTTTATACGAACTTGTAAATTCCAACATTAAAACGTTTTGTATCAGCTAGGTACCAATTTTTGGGCGTTGTGGGGTGCTAACCCTTCCCCACACGTAACCGAATCTCGAACCCATTTTTGTGTTTTCGCAGGCTAAAATTGTTGTTTTAATAAAAGAAATTATTTTTATTAAAATAACTCGTTTTTATGTGATCTAATCACACCTCGAAAAAAGATTAGTGGCGACTCTATTTTTTTACGTCGAGCCCGAAATAAGGTTGCGACATCACTAAAAATAGTTTCGCCTATTGGTGCACTCTGACTAGCATCGACCAAGGCATCTATGACTCGGTTAGACTCACGGCCTATCTTACTGGTCCGAACGTTCCAATCCAAGGCAAGCATTTGACGAACAGTGGCGGCTAGAGTGTTACCACGGAGAGCATCATGTTGACAGACCACTAAAGCAATCACATCCGCGCTATCGGTTTCAATAATAAGCTCTCTATAGCCCAAATACCAAGCTTGCTTGAGTGTATCATGTAAACCCCCATAATTTTGCATATAAAACAGGACAACACCCAAGGCTTCTTGAAAAATCCAAGTAGCCACCTTCCTGAAGAGTCACGGATTAACCCACCACATGCGGCAGCTTCATCTCCCAAGCGAACTGCTCCATCGACATTAGCCTTAACCCATCCCTGTAGAGGAGCAGTCTATTGTGGTGAATTTAATGGAGGAACCTGACCATTGATTTCCTTAGCTTGTATGTCCGATAAGATCCGTGTACACTCGTTTAACACTGAATCGAGTACTGAATTCTCCTCATCAAATAGACTTTTGTTACGTCGGGACCAAAGGAGTATAATTAACACTAAATAACTCCTTCGCTTCGCTATTTAACCATAAACTAATATTATTTAAATTTTAAATTTATATAATAATGTAATTATATTTGTACTTATGAATTAAGATGTTGTTACACTTTGTTAATTAAATAAGTCTAAAGAATTATAACTCCTTGTAAAATATGTGAGTATAATTTATAAGGTAGTAATTATAATTTCATATTATTGCAATGAGTACGCACCATTAATATATATGTTCTCTTGTACTTTATTTAAATTTTCTATTTGAACCGATACTATTTTTTTCAACTATCTTGTAACACTCTGATCTCAATCCGGATCCGAAGTACTAATCATACACTTCATCTTTATCAAAAGTTTTAAATTACCCCGATTTCCAGATCCGAAGTACTAATCATGCAACCAAAAATCAGAGTAATTTAAAACTTTTTAGACATTTGATAGGTCTAACCTCATCTTTAAATCATGTATAAACAAATTTACATGCATAAGCAATATACTTCAACCCCTAAATCGAAGCATGCCCTTATATCTTACGTACTTCAGCTCACAAGTTCTTGCATACTTCTACTATCACATAAAATTTCTTTTCATTCATACACCTTATTAATCTTAGACCGATTACAAACTTGCATATCTCAACCCATTTCTAAAACATATCAATCAATGCTTTAAGATTGTTCATGGAAGTAGAAAACCATTGATTAATGATCTTTAAGCTTACATGTTGTATTATTAAAAGTCAGACTTATTATTCATGATTACTATCCAAGCATCACGTATCACAATCGAACATATAATCGAAGTAACAAGTATTCGGATATCATGTCTAACCTAGCTTTACCAACAAGCAAACATTCGAACTTCATATTTAACATAGCTTAACAAACCAGTAAACGTGAGGCATTAGAGACCATTTACAAAAAGGTGATAGTTACTTTCAAATACTAAGATCAAGGTTATTCCAAAACTTGAACCCAACATATTCAGTTACATATAACTTTCGCATAACAAAACTTTACACGTATTCGTTGACATGTTTACCGATTGTTTATTTTAACCATCAATCTAAACATACAAACTATGTTATCTTTTTAGGGTTAGCACATGTGAATAGATATATATATCATCCCACAAGCACGCATGACATCATAGTGGTCTAACAACTTAAGGCACATATAGTTATTAAACAACCATACACTTATACAAACTATTATAACACATATAGCAAGCAACTATAAAATAATTAAAGGCCCATTACAAAGCTTTAAATACTTATAAAGCTCATACACATATGAATTCAAACAGGAATCCTAATGCAAAATGCATTCTTAACAACTATATGCCACCATCTAGAAGTTCTTAAAGAGAATATGAACATACACCTTGATACTCGTGATCTCATCCGAGCTCAGAAAGTACTCATAAGCTACTTCGACCTGAAATGTATTAAAAGTATAGAGTAAGCATAGGCTTAGTGAGGTAGCTTAAGGTGACTATTAGCATGAAACAATAAGCTTTCATTTTACCAAATTCTTTACAACCCAATTTGATACCCAAATATCGATAGAAAGACAATGAGCATAACATGGCATAACCAGGAGTTGCTTAACACTTAAGATATTACACGTTCCATATCAAAGTCATGGTTTCTTATTGCACAAGTTATCCAACATAGCATATTATAGTCAGGTGATACTTGTCACACAAGCTATCTAACATAGCATCTTGTTGAACAAAGTTACTTGTCTTATAAGTTATCGAACTAGCATATGAACAAGCAAGTTACTTGGCACATAAGATTTCAGACATATCAGGTCATTTTCATGAAATACTCGTATATGTTTAGAACATTCCAAGACATGTTCATTTCTATCAAAACAGTCCATAAATCATGTATATACATTTATACGTTGCAAAACAGTCCAATACTCATTCATTTCAATCAACACAGTCCACATACTTATTCATTTCAATCAAAACAGTCCATGAATTATTTTTATACAGCTATACCTTGCAAAACAGTCCAAAATTTATTCATTTCAATCAAAACAGTCCATGAATCATGTATATACAATTACATCTTGCAAAACAGTCCAATATTTATTCATTTCAATCAAAACAGTCCATGAATCATATATATACAATTACACCTTGCAAAACAGTCCAATATTTATTTATTTCAATCTAAACAGTCCATGAATCATGTATATACAATTACACTTTGCAAAACAGTCCAATATTTATTCATTTCAATCAAAACAGTCCATGAATTATGGGCATACATATATATTTGATCCCAATCAGTCCATAGAGTTTAGAATCATAGCATCTCGTATACATATGTGACTTATCATATAAATTATCAAGCATATGATATTATAAGCATGACTTGCTTATCACATACTATTAAACATATCATATCATAGATATAGTTTACTTATCTTATAAGCTATCAAAACATAACATATCATACACATAGCTTATTTAACTCATGGGTTATCAAAACAATTCACAAGTTTAATTTACAAATTTCATGT
This sequence comes from Hibiscus mutabilis, assembly GCA_019671005.1. Classification (NCBI taxonomy): domain Eukaryota; kingdom Viridiplantae; phylum Streptophyta; class Magnoliopsida; order Malvales; family Malvaceae; genus Hibiscus; species Hibiscus mutabilis. Next base: position 33,273,095 of record CM033735.1, on the reverse strand, counting down.
TCAGTATTTAACATAGCCTTGAGATTTAAGTAGCCTAGGTGCACGAATCTCCAACCAATTGTCGCCAAACAAATTGGTACTCAAGATACCGGTCAATCCCTCCTACTGTCGCCAAATAAGGACCGCAGTCCAGGACCGTAGTCCACCCCAAACATGAGCTCTATGGACTTTATGGCATGCCAGCTATACTTATGACTAACTCGAAACCAAGGCTTTTCAATTATTTCATATCTCATTTGAATCAAAGTTGAGCTTAGTTCCTTATTCAGAAAATCAAATAAAATATCACATTGCTTGACTTATCAAGCCCATATACAAATATGACTCTCAAAATGAGCATAGTTCCAAGGTCATTTAATCAAAGAGCATATATTAATTCTTATGACTTTATGGCATGCCAGCTATACTTATGACTAACTCGAAACCAAGGCTTTTCAATTATTTCATATCTCATTTGAATCAAAGTTGAGCTTAGTTCCTTATTCAGAAAATCAAATAAAATATCACATTGCTTGACTTATCAAGCCCATATACAAATATGACTCTCAAAATGAGCATAGTTCCAAGGTCATTTAATCAAAGAGCATATATTAATTCTTATCAAAGGTGATCATAGCTTCAAATTCATCCCATTACAACCATGTTTGTATCTTACCATAGCAACACAAATCATAGTTTTTATGATTACATAGCAAAACTTAGAACTTATAACATCAAGAACATGTGTTCTTATAATCAAAAGAGCAAAGTAAAAATTATTTTCATCAAAAGCACGCCATCATATTCAAGAATAGAACATCGCATGATCCTTACCAATTAAGTACTTACCTTGCTTCTCCTTTGAGCTTAATTTAAGCTTAACTTAAATTAAAATACAAGGAAAAACAAAAACGAATAACATGCTCGAGATAGCTTCAATCTATCCCAAGACTTTAAACTACACTCACATGTCGCTTCGAGCTAGTTTTGTTCTCGAATCACGATCACCAATTTGCTTATCTACAACTTGTTCTACTTTAGGCCTTATTTGCTCAATCCCCTCATTCTTCTAATTATAACAGAGAATTTAGCTATACGTTAGAAGCAATCCATGACTTTTAATTATTTACAAAACGCTCACCAACCATCATATTGATACAAAACAATCCCTAATTACATGTAGCCATTTTTTATTCATAAAATAGTCCATCATCATTTACAATGAAGCAAAACAGTCCTCTATATGCATTCTTAAAGTATTTCGCTTGCTTAATTAATCAAAGCAGGGCAGCATGCATGCATGTACCTACAAAACTATCCGATTTACATATATATTTGTTGTTCATTCCAAAACAGGGCAGCATGCATATATGTACTTATAAAACTGTCCAATTCATATACATATTTGTTGTTCATTTTAAAACAGGGTAGCATGCATACAAGTACTTACAAAGCATCAAAATAGTCCTCTAAGTTTCATAAAATCGAAATTCTGTCAAGCTTTCATAAATACTCAATTTCATGCTAAAATCAGTTTATTAATGTATACATACCATCACACAACAGCCCTCAATACACCTATTTTCACATTTATAACCACAATCCAACTTAAAATGCAAGGACAACCCCTAAACGTTTATTTCTATACCATAAAAATCCATAATTGTTTATACCAACCCATGTAACCACAAATCCAATGCAAGCATGAACTACTCACCCAACAAGTACATGATTCGAATGTCCTATCCAACTTAATCAACCATAGAACTTCATTTCCTGCCCCACTTTTTGACAATTCAAGCTATCATACAAATCACAAGAGAAACATGATATATATATATATCATTCGGAGACTCAAGAAACTTTCTAACATGAATTTTGCTCTTCAAACAAATCTAATATCAAGGTAGCATGTAGAGAATTTATAATCTAATTCACCATTAAACATTGAATCAAAAAGGGAGGAAAAGGATTTCTTACTTCTTTCCTTAAGCTAACCAATTAGAGACTTTAGAAATGGATCAAGATAGAGCAATTTTTTGTATAAATTCTCTACTCTCTTACTAGCTAAGAGTCTTAGTTCTTCTTGGGGAGAAAGAAGATGAAGATTGATTGCCCCCTACACACATTACCGTGACTCGCCACATGAGCTCCCTAAGCTCTTGACAAGTGTACAAGTCCACTCACATAATTAGTTTTAGCATGCAATTCTCTTATTTATCAAAATGATCTTTTTAATCATTCTTTAATTAGCTATCACACTTTCCAAGCTCAACAATTTGGTCCTTAAACTATTTAATTAATCCTTCATGTAACATAATTTAATGATTAACTTATTATTCGAATTAATAAAATACTTCTAGACCCATTTTTGGGATGTTATAGTAGTACTAACTCTAGGAAATCCGGATTCCTTTACCATAATCAGAAGATAATACATGCTCCCCAAGCATTTGTACACCTCACCATGAGGGTTAAAACTCAGTTTCTCAGTTTTATTATTCATTTTATCACATTTGAAGCCCATTGAACCTTAGTCCTTGAATTATAAGGCCCTTAAACTCAAAACGTATTTTTTGGGCAAATTGCCCAACGGGTACTGATACCCACCCAAGAGTATCGATACTGGTCTCTAGGTACCGATACCCAGACTAAGCGTATTGATACTCAGCTTCATGGAGAAATGGGTTGACTGTTGACCCGTACTGATCACGGTCCCTCGTACTGATACCCTCTAGGTATCGATACGGCTCTAAGCATACCGATACCATTTTAAGCTACTAGAATTTCAATGGAACAATGGGTATCAATACCCTCATTAGGCCTATCGACATACCCTTTAAAACTCACCCGTGTTCATCATATATAACATAGGGTATCAGTACGGGCTCCCCGCGTACCGATATCGAAGCCCATAAATGGCTTACAAGGCTCGAGAAATCCCTTCCCAAGCCCCCCAAAACATAACCTTTAACCCTCTAACTTAAGCCTACGTCTTATGGGAGTTGATTAGAGTGATTTGCTACCATTTTTACACCTTACTAACAGCTAAACCGAATTTCACCATTAAAGGGCTCTAAGCTACCAAACACCTAACTAGCAACAATAAACCACAATACTAAGCAAGGCAATCATTTTATGATCTTCAAGAAGAATAGGAGTTAGAGATATATTGACTTTAAAGCCACTAACCCAGATTAGCTTCACAATCTCACAAACCTTAAATTCTCCTTTTTGGCTTCAACTTAAGTAAACCCCAAAACACCTCCTTATTACCACAGAACCAAGGAAACGAATCAAAACTTAAACCAAAGCTAGGAGAAAATTTAACTACACATTATCAATCTTTAAAACATGAGAAAAGCCCCAAAAGCTTAAACCGCTTCAAAAACCCATTAAAGAGAAACTTACTCTTTTAAGACGAGAAGACCACTTTCATGAAGCTTAGGAGGAGATTAACATATCTCAACCTTGAATCTTGGGTGAAAGAAAATGTGAATAAAGCTTGAGCCTTTAAGCTTAGAAAATAGGGTTTGAGGATGAGAGAAAATTAGGATATTTGGGATAGATGAAGAGTGACAGAGGGTGATATCCCAATGTCTCATCTTCCCACGTGATAGCCAAAAAAAACTAAGGGGATTTCAAAATTTATTTGAAAAAAGGTATAATTACCTCATAAAATGCTCTACTTTCTCCTTTTTACAAAATGGTCACTTGCCAAACCTAGAAAGCTCAATACACATCCGACAAAGCCTAAACTTGGCCCAATGGGTCCTAAAGCCCAATCCAACATAAGGGTCTATAACCTGGGTAATCGTCCAATCGTTGACTCAAAAATTCGAGTCGTTACATATCTCATATATTATTATTTTATCTTTCACTTTGTCCATGGTTGTTTTAGAATAGAAATCATTTATCACTTTTTGTGCCTCTATTTATGCCCCAACCTAAAAATTAGGTTTAAAGTTTAAGATTAGGGTTTATGGAATTTGGGGTAGGGTATATTTTTGTTAGGATGATCAATCAATTGAGTGTGGCCAAGATAGGGATGAATTGGTAATTTAAAAAATGTGTGGAAGCAAATCAGAAAGTAAAAAGATTGAGACACAAGGAGTTATAGTGGTTCAACCTTCTAACAAGGTTTACATCCACTACCTTAGCTTCCCACTAAGGATTTTCCTAAATTCACTAAAAATTTATTCCCTTTTTCTAGGCTCAAGAGGAAAAATTTACACAATCAAAACTTATACCCCAAAGCTTTGATAAAACACTCTTTTACAAGAAGAGAAATAGAAAACTGAAAAAATCCTCTCAATAGGTGGAATGTTTGCCTAAATACAAGTTCACTCAAACCCAAAACTTGAATCAAAATATTACAATTTAGCTCTCAAGTGAGTTACAAGAATTTGACTCTAATAGCTCAAAGAATGTTGGATATATGCTTGAATGCTTAAGACTTGATCAATAGTTGTTGTTGTAGCTTTGGAAACTTGATTATATACCCCCTATTGATTTCTAACTGTTTGGGTAGTTGAGATCATAAATATAGTAGTTGGACTTCATTTTCCCCGTAATAAATGTTGTCTGCCAACATTTGGTATCAGTACGCGGACTGTCGTATCAGTACCTTCCAAAAGAAGAAAGAGTCATTGTACAAATGGGTATCAATATGCGAGAGGGCGTATCGGTACGAAAAGTGTATTTTACAAAGGGGTATCAGTACGGGCTAAGTCGTATCGGTACCAATTTTGCTCACTGGAATATGAGAAAGTTGAGAATGAAAAAATGTATTGATACGCCTAAGAGGGTATCGGTACGCTATAACAACTTTTCAAACTTACGGTTCCAATAAACTAACAAGGCAACGGTCAAAATTTTTATTACAAAAGATTTTGAAAATCATAAAACCCCGTATCGGTACGTATAAAGCCGTACCGGTACGTATAAAGCCGTACCGATACTCAAAGGCAAATATGGTTTCCAAGTTGAATGGCGTATTGATACAGCTACACACGTATCGATACCCAATAGCCATTAATTATAAAAATGTTTTCTAGTAGCAAAAATCTATATCAATACGGCTAAGAGCGTATCAATGCTCCTGGACCAAATTTGGCTATTTGAGTACAAAAACACTTGAGCATAACAACTTTCGGCTGAAATATATTCCGCCTCAGTGGTAGATAATGCTACACTATTTTGCTTCTTGGAAAACCACGATATGAGCATAATACCTAGGAATTGACATGAATCGGAGGTACTCTTTCTATCTATCTTACAACATATATAATCTGTATCAGAATAAGCATGCAAAATAAAGGAAGAGTTTCTAGGATACCAAAGACTTAGGTGTGTCTCTAAGGTATCTAAAGATTCTCGTAACGACTTATAGGTGTGATTCTCTAGGATTAGCTTGAAATCTAGCACACAAGCAAACACTAAACATGAAATTTGGTCTACTTGCGGTAAGATAAAACAAAGATCCTATCATTGATCTATAAAGCTTTAAATCAACACACTTACCTTCTTCATATTTGTCAAGCTTTGTATAAGAGCTCATTGTTGTGGCTTGAGGTTTCACATTCTCCAAGCTAAACTTCTTGAGCATATCTTTGATGTACTTAGCTTGATTGATGAAGATGGAATCCTTCATTTGTTTGATTTGGAGCCCCAAGAAGAATGAAAGCTCTCACATCATGCTCATTTCAAACTCACCTTGCATCAACTTAGCAAAATCTTGGCAAAGCAATTCATTAGTAGAACCAAATATAATATCATCAACGAAAATTTGCACTACTAAGATGTCTTTGCCTTTTATTTTTAATAAAAAGTGTAGTATCCACCTTTTCTTTGTTAAAACCTTTTTCAATCAAAAAATTTGACAATCTTTCATACCAAGATCTAGGAGCTTGTTTCAAACCATATAAAGCTTTTGAAAGTTTAAAAACATGGTTTGGGTATTTTGGATCTTCAAAACAGGGTGGTTGTTCTACATACACTTCTTCATGATAACATGAAAATGCAAGCAACATACTAATAGCTTCTATTCTAGCTACGGGTGCATAGCTTTAATCAAATTCGATTCCTTCTTCTTGAATGTAACCTTGAGCAACAAGTCTAGTCTTATTCCTCACTATGTTACCACTCTCATCTAGTTTGTTTCTAAAAACTCATTTAGTTCCTATGGTAGGTTTATTACTAGGCCTATCAACAAATGTCCATACTTTACTTCTCTCAAATTGATTTAACTCTTCTTAGATATCCAATAATCATCATTTAATGCTTCTTTTATATTTTTAGGCTCTATGCATGAGATAAATGCAACAAAATTATAAGTATTTCTAAGAGAAGATCTAGTGGTTAACCCTTTGGATGGTTTACTAAAAATTTCACCACCTTTGACATAGTTGAACTCTCTTGGGTAGGTCACCTCCTTTTTCTCTAGAGTCATGTCCTTCAAGGCTTCTAGAGGTGGGTCTTATGGTTCGTCTTTTGATGGAATTTCATCTACCTTTGATGATTGTCCTCCACCATCATTGGCATAAAAATCCCTACATCATCATCATCACAAGTATCCTTCCTCGGAATGAGGTTATCATCGAAAACCACATGTATAGACTCTTCAACTACTAAATTTCTTTTGTTAAATACACGATGGGCTTTAGAGTTTAAAGAGTAACCTAGAAAAATAGCTTTATCATTTTTTGCATTAAATTTGCCTAAATTATCTTTATCATTGTTTAAAACAAAACATTTACAACCAAATAGATGAAAATATCTAATGTTAGGCTTTTTATTTTTGAAAAGCTCATAAGTTGTTTTCTTTAAAATAGGTCTAATCATTACTCTATTTACAATATAGCAAGCCGTATTAGTGGCTTCTACCCAAAAATATTTAGGCAAATTATTTTCACAAAGCATGGTTCTAGTCATTTCTTCTAAAGTTTGATTTTTCCTCTCAACAACCTCATTTTGTTGAGGTGTGCGAGGAGTGGAAAATTGTGGTTAATACCATTTGAGTTAAAAAAACTCTTCAAAACATAGATTTTGAAATTCGGTTCCATAATCACTCATAATGTGAGAAATGGAGCAACCAACAATGTTTTGATTTGCTTTTGAAAATGTGATAATTTTTCTAAAGCCTCATCTTGGTACTTAAAAAGAGAACCCCGAGTAAATCTAGAGTATTCATCAACTAATACAAATGCATATGATTTTCCACCCAAACTCATCGTTCTAATAGTTCCAAGAAGATCCATGTGGATCAATTATTTTATGTTTGCCTTTTGCACAAGCATCACAAATCTTGTCATATGAAAATTTTATTTTTGGCAAACCTCTTATAAGATTATTTGAAATCAATTTTTCCAAAACACTCATGTTTGCATGCCCTAGTTTTTATGTTATAACCATGAATCGTGCTCATCTTTTGCAACAAAACATGCATTAGAAATATGAATGACATCTAAATGCACCATGTATATGTTTCCTATGTGATGACTAATAAGCACAATTTTGTTAGTTTCAATGTTGTTGTCAGAAGTAAAGGCCATGGCTTGATTGTTGATTGTTCAAAACTCTTTTGAATCGACTCAAGAGGATGTTAATCCTTCCAATAAGTGTGACTCTGATACCAATTGTTGGGATGATCAATCAATGGAGTTTAACCAAGAGGGGGTGAATTGGTAATTTAAAAAATGTGTGGAAGCAAATCAGAAAGTAAAAAGATTGAGACACAAAGAGTTATGTGGTTCAACCTTCTAACAAGCTTTACATCCAATACCTTAGCTTCTCACTACGGATTTTTCCAAATTCACTAAGAATTTCTTTCTTTTTTCTAGGCTCAAGAGGAAACCTTTACACAATCAAAGCTTATACCCCAAAGCTGTGATAAAATGCTTTTTTACAATAAGAGAAATAGCAAACTAAAAAAAATCCTCTCAATAGGTAGAATGTTTTCCCAAATACAAGTTCACTCAAACCCAAAACATGAATCAAAATATTACAATTTAGAATTTGACTCTAATAGCTCAAAGAATGTTGGATATATGCTTGAATGCTTAAGATTTCATCAATAGTTGTTTTTGTAGCTTTGGAGAGTTGATTATATACCTCCTCGTTGAATTCTAACTGTTTGGGTAGTTGAGATCATAAATATAGCCGTTGGACTTCATTTTTCCCGCAATAAATGATGTCTTTCAACAGTCGGTATTGGTACGCGGGTTGTCGTATCGGTACCTGCCAAAAGAAGAAAGAGTCATTGTACAAAGGGGTATCGATATGCGAGAGGGCGTATCGGTACGAAAAGTGTAATTTACAAAGGGGTATCGATACGAGCTAAGCCGTATCGATACCAATTTTACTTACTGAATCTGAAAAAAGTTGAAAATGAAAAAATATATCGATACGCCTAAGAAGCTACCGGTACGCTATAACAACTTTTCAAACTTATGTTTCCAATAAACTAACAAGGCAACGGTAAAAAAAATTATTACAAAAGATTTTAAAAATCTTAACACCCCGTATCGATGCACATAAAGCCATACCGATACTCAAAGGCAAATATGGTTTCCAGGTTGAATGGTGTACCAATACAGCTACACGCTTATTGTACCCAATAGCCATTAAGTATAAAAACGTTTTTAAGTAGCAAAAATCTGTATTGATAAGACTAAGAGTGTATCCCTAGACTAAATTTGGCTATTTAAGTACAAAAACACTTAAAAAATATTTGGGGTTTTAGTTTTTGTCTTAAAAATAATTTAAAGTTCGAATTCTTATCATTTTGTGAGCCTTTTTGAGTACTTAAAAATTTATCCAATTTTACAAATTGGTCATTGGAATCCTAGTTATATAAAAATTGAGTATTAGTTTTACAATTCTTAGGGTGTTGGGTTTAAGACTTAGAATTTAGGGTTAGGGCTTAGAATTTAATTTTTTAGTGTTTTTAGTATTGGGCATAGAAAATGACATGAAAAATGGGAAGAGGAATTTTGTCTATTGTTTTGATAATGTTTAAAAAATTAAAAACCCCTATTAAATTATATATATATATATATATATATATATTAAAAGAGTAATTATACCATGCACTAACGATGGAAGCATTTTGTTTCCACAAGCGCCCTAATTTTAAGGGTTAGGGATTTAGTTTAGGGTTTATAGTTTAGGGGCTTAGCTTTATATGTTTAGAATTTAGGGGCTGTGATTTGAATTTAGAGTTTAGGATTAGAATTTAGGGGTTATAGGTAAAAAACTAAATCTCTACCATATTATCCTAAAACATAAACCCTAACATCTAAACCTTAACAATAAACCCTAAATTCTAACCACATACTCTAAATTCTAAACCCCTAAATATAAACTTTAAGTTATAAACCCTAAATTGAATCCCTAACCTCTAAAATTAGGGTACTTGTGGAAACAAAATGTTTTCACCGCCAGTGCGTCATATATTTTCCCATATTAAAAAGTTACAATTTTTAAAATTTATGTTTTTGATTTTCTAAAAAAATATAGGTCATGTTTGGTAAAGAGTAGATTGGGGTGAAACCTCTAAATTTAAAAAAATGGTAATAGGAGCTTTTTGAAATTAGAGGTTTTGGCATAATTGTTATAAAGACCCTTTTACCTTTAACAATTATAAAAAGTCTCCAAATAATTTAAATTTTAACCTTTTCTATTTACATTGTGACATTTGTAAACTAATATTTTTTTCTTTTTTTCTTTTTATTCTAGCATATTTATATTTGTATTTAAATTTAATAATTAATTAAATTGTACTAAAAATAAATATATAAATAACAAATTAATATATATACCCTTCAAATATGCTTAGTAATGTTATATTAAAAATTATTTTTTATAATCTAATTAATATTAATAGATACATAATATTGATAACTAATAAACTATTCAAACAAGTATCGAATATAATCATGTCCTTATATGTCATTTTGCTTGTTTAAATAACCAAACAACTATCATCTATTAGTTAATTTTACCAAATACTTTTATACAATCAATTAATACAATCCGTTAGTCAAATCAGTTAATGCAATCAGCTATCAGCTATCAACTAATATAATCCGTTATCAGCTAACAACTATTCGCTAATTGTCAAACAGGGTCATAATTATGGTTAATTTATTTTTAAAGATTAAAAATTTATAAAAGTATTACATAAAAATTTGAAAAGTTCGAAAAAAAAATCTTAAACAATTGAAGACTCTTTTAAAGAATACATTTTAGATTTTTTAAGAACATTTTAGTTTTTCTTTTAAGTTTTTATCACTTCATTTAAATTTTATGCTTTTTAAAAATATATTTTTTAAAAGTTTTTTTTGCATGTGATAGTCTCGAATTGTACCATATTAATTTTTTAATGGTAATCATGACGGATAAAATGAAAAAAGAAGAAGAAGATAATGATATATAAAACAAACTAAAAAATAATTCATATGTCAAATTGAGAATTTAGATGAAATAAAGAGAGAGAAATAACCAAGTGTATACAGTCTGGTTCTACTAGTTTTTTCTCTCTAGTTCTGCCAGTTTTCTCTACTTTTAGTAGCCCATCGCCGTCGTTTTTTTTCACAATTTTTCGCTGCAAGTTTTCCTTTTGCTTTCTTTTCTTGTTTAATGGCTTCTGTTACTGATGGCCTGCCTGATTTGTCTTTTGGTGAAGAGGATGAGATTGCAATTGAAGTGGAGGACGCACCCGATGAGCAAACCATTTCCTTTGATCTCTGTTTTGTTGGCTCTTTTCTGACGACTAGTATGATTAATTTTCAGTCGATGCGTTCGACGTTCGCCAACGTATGGCACCCAATTGGTGGTATTTCCATCTCCGATCTAGGCTCTGGGCGTTATCTGTTTCGCCTCTATCACCCTGTGGATGTGGATCGTATTGAGGCTAAGGGACCTTGGTATTTCAATTCTCATTTATTGGTTTTACATAGGCTTCAATCTAGTGAGGATCCTTTGGGGATCACCCTTCAAACAGTGGATTTCTGGTTACTTATTAATGATCTACCCCGGGCTTTGTCAAGGAGTCGGTGGGCAAGCAGCATGGTAACTTGATTGCCCGGTACCTACATTATGATACTAAGGCGCTTTCTCTTGGACTTCGTGGGTCTATGCGAATACGGGTTCGCTTGGATATTCGCTTACCTATAAAGAGCAGAAAAAAATTACTTTAACCGTCTAGTCAGAGTGGTTTTGTTTCATTTCAGTATGAACAGTTGAAATTGCTTTTTTGCAGATGCGGCAAGCTAGGCCATGGTAAAGGTTTTTGCCCTCTCCGAGTATTGCAAGAACAACAAGATGAAGTTCTCCAATGGGATGACTCAATTAAGGCTCTGGTGTATCGGAGGAACGCGCTGGTTAGTCCCTGGTTGCGGGAAGAGGATGGTGGTCAATCCCTTAATTGGTGGGATCAGATTAACGTTAAATCTGGAACTGAAAATTTGCCTTCATCAAATCGTAATAATCTGGCACAAACAACGCCAACATTGAATTTGGGTGATACGGTTTCAAAAGGAAAGAATATGTTGCACTCGAAGCGTTATGGAAAGGTTTTCCAGTGGCCTCTGGCTTCTATAGGCCTAGGTTTTGGGCAGCCGAGTGGATACATGTTACCCACTTTTGACATTAATATGGATTTGGGAGATGAGCTTTCTCCGATAACTAATCAAGATGGACTGAAGAGTCCACGATAACTGTAATGCCCCTGTTTTGGGCCTAGGAGTTTCTAGGTTGATTAGATGGTCCAATGGATCGGGATTAGATAATCGAGTCGGATTCGGGATTTAAATCGGAGTAAGTATTTTTGGTGTGAAAAAAATATGGGAAAATATCAAAAAAATAATTATTTAATGTATGGATATTTTTGGTAAAGTCAATTTTGGAAAATGGAATTTGGAAATTGGACATTTTGGCTAGTGTCCAAAATGTAAAGAATGGAACTTGTTTTAGTGACTATTTTGAAAAAGGGTTAAATCTTAGAATCCTTAAGGAGCTATTTTACCTAAAGTTTTTAATCTAATTTTCCTCTTAATTGGGATTATTTTAATGAGCTTGAATTAAGGAAATTGAAAAGGGAATTAACTAAAGGATGCAGCTATTTCCTACAAACATTTTTAACATAACTTCTTTTCTCAAACTTTTCTCTCAACTTCTCTTCAGCCAAACACTTTCTTTTGCATCAAAGGTTTGAGGTAATGTTCTTGATTTCTTAAATCATTGATTTCTAATGGATTCTTCAATCTTATTTTCCAAAATCTCATTGTCTTCTTTTGTTTTTCAAGAGTAAAACATCCAATTGAGAAAAAATTAACTCATTAGAGGTAAGGTTCATTCTTCTCCTCTAATGAAAGGTTTTTTTATTGAAAATCCCAAGTATTTGATCCTTGTTTAATGTTTTCTAATGATTTTTAATGATTTAATTGTGGGAATTGGTTACATCAAAGTTTAATTGATGAGATTAAGTGATTTTCATTTCGGATTTGGTTGGCTGAGTTCTTGATTGGTTATAATCATTATTTTGATGTTTTGGAATGTTAATAAGTTGGTTTTAACATTGGAATCCCGAAACTATGTGAATCTAATTTCTTAGGTTGCTAGTGTTGTGTTTTGGTGAGTTTTGGTTGTTTAACGAATGCTGGAGGTATAAAGATGATGTTAGATTGTTTTTGGATGTTAATCTAAGTTAATTGATGGATTAAACCTTTAGGTTTTGGCTGGTTTAAGTTTAGAAGGTGTTTGATGCATTGAATCCTCTATTTTTGTATGGTTAAATCAATGGAGGTTGATGCTCAAGCTTGCAGCTCTATTTCAGAAGCTTTGGAGGAGAATCATCGGCAAATGAGGTTTTGCGAGTTCGGTAAGTGGAAATGAGTTTCAAAGCTTTATAAAGGTTCGAAAGTGATTTTGGGAGTTTAAATTAAGCTTGAAACACTGGTTTAAACTCGAAAGTAAGTATAATGAGATTTCTCCCTCAGTTGTGTTTTGGCGAATTTGATTTTATGCACTTGTTTTTTGAATTACATGGTACCTACTATTTAAGCATGTTTTGAGTATGTTTAATACTGATTTTTGATCATATATTGATGATGGATGCATTGGGAAAATGGTCCATGTAAGTATGCGTTATACTTGTAAATGCACGGTTTAATGCATTGAAAATGGTTTTGTATATTGCGTATAAAAAGTGAGATACATGGTTAATAATGAATTATATTGGCAAGTGATGTGGTTTAAAATATTATCGGATATAGTTGATTGGCCTTAGGATTGATAGTGCACTATAAAAAGTTGCCTCAAGTGTTGAGGGGTTTATGTGTACCGAATACTCCACCACGAGTACCCTAACGGTTGAGGGGTTATATGGTACTGAAAACTCCCGTTAGTGGATTATGCATCTAACCGATGATTGGGTTATGATTGTACTCGGTTGAGATTGTACCTTAAATTCGATTGAGATTGCATGAAGTGTTGAGAGGACATTTGTTGAATTCGTGTATCCGATGTAATATCTTATAAAGTGGAACTTGGTTTATGATCACTTGAAAGCCAATATAATTGATAATGTATCATTTTGATGGATTATGTTGTATAATGTTGATTTATACATGTTTACTCTTTAAGCCTTGCATATGGGATGTTATGCATGGGAAAGCTTAAATTGAAAGTTAGCAAATGAGATTTTGTTGTTGATCCATGATTCATGTTGCATATGGTTTAATATGCATGTTTTGAAAATATTAAGTGCATAGTTTGAAAGGCGTGATGTTTTGGAAAGATGTTGTAAAATGATGAACTCTTGTAAGTTGGAAACCGATTTTAAAATGCATTTATGGTGTTGTGTTTTGAGCACTCCTCACTAAGCCTAGTGTGTTTACGCTCTCTTTATCCATCAATGCAGAGAATTAAAGTTAGAGGCAACGAGCAAGCGAGGGGAAATCCAAGGACTCGAATAACTCGAAAGTATGGTTTTTGAACTAGACTAGTAGTAATAAAGGTAATGGGGTTCATTGTTATTTGGGAGGGTTGTTTGCTAAACTCTCTAGTTGTGCAAGTTTATATTGTTGTTGTGGTGTTGTATGAAGCTTTAGTTCAGGGCAGTATGTTCATGGTAGAGTATAAGGTACAGTTTGTTCGGTTGAGCCAATATGCTCCTAAACTGGTACTGGATGAGAGGCGTCGCTATGGCCGATTTTATTACGGATTGCTACAGGACGTTAAGACATATATGTTAGCTTCTAACTACACTAATTTTGACGTGTTGGTAACACAGGCGAAGGACATTGAGCAGAACATGGGTTTATCGAATTATGCGGGAGGTCCTGGCTCTGGCAAGAGAGAGTTGCGGTCTCTGGTTTTGGTGGTGGTCAGTTTAGGAAATAACATGACAAAAGGTATCTCCTTGAGTTGAGGTGAGGTTGAGGTAGTGCTAGGCAAGGATCACAGGGTCAGGGTACCCAGGCTATGGCAGTACATGATACTTTTTCGGTTTGTGGATCACGTGATCACATGAGGCGAGGCTGTCTACGTTTGGCTCGTGAGGGACAAGCTCTTGCGCTTGTTGTTGCTAATTTTTGTTGGAGTGTGGATCGAGCAATCGTCTCAAGAGTGTTAGATGTGGGTACGCAAGTAACTAGTTATTTTTGCGAGACGATTGTTACGAGAAGGTTGTTAAAGAGATATCATTTGATGGTTCGAGGTCATGTGTTTGCGGTTGATTTGATAGAGTTGTCATTTCACGGATTTGATGTAGCCTTGGGCATGGATTGGTTGTTTGAGCATAGGGTTGTGGTTGATTTTGAATCCAAGCGAGTTTCCTTGAAACTCCCTGATAACTACGGAGTGGTAGTTGTGGGTGAGAATGCTAAGTCTTGCCTAATGATGTTTCAGCTCTGAAAGTGAGTCATTTGATGGATTATGGATGTTAGGAATTCTTAGCCTATATTATTAATACGAGATCAAAAGAGGTGTGCGTTCAGGACATCCGCACGATATGTGAGTTTTTTAGTGTTTTTCCGAAGGGGTTGTCGGGTTGCCACCATATAAAGAAGTTGAGTTTATCATTGTGTTGTATGAAAATACAGCCCTGGTGTCTATTGCTCCCTATCGCATAGCGCTGAAGGAGTTGAAGGAGTTAAAGACACAACCTCACGAGTTTTTTGATCAAGGGTTTATTAGGCATAGTGTTTTGCCGTGGGGTCTACCGGTGTTGTTGTAAAAAGAAGGATGGCATGATACAGATGTTCATTGATTATCGGCAACTGAACAAGTTGACAATTAAGAATAAGTATCATGTCTCGTGGATTGATGATTTGTTCGATCAGTTTATAGGTGCTTCAGTGTTTCCTAAGATTGATTTGAGGTCTAGGTATTGTCAGTTGAAAGTAAAGGATGTGGATGTGCCTAAGACTGCTTATTGTACGAGGTATGGGCATTACGAGTTTTTGGTGATGCCGTTTGGTTTGACTAATGTGCCGGCTGTGTTCATGAATATGATAAATCAGGGATTCCACGAGTTTTTGAATCAGTTTGTTGTTGTGTTTATTGATGATATTCTTGTGTGCAAAGGTACCGAGAAGGATCTTGATCAACATGTATGAATGGTTTAGCAGGCTTTTGTAGAGAAGTGAATGTTTGTTCTTTATTTGGGGAAGTGCGAGTTTTGGCATGTTGAAAGGAATTCTGGTACTGAGAACGTTATTAGTAAGTGTCAACAATTAAACATGCACAGTGCAAAAACACTTATATGTATATATTTAAATATGCAATACATACATACATTTGGGCATGACATTAGAGGTTTTGCATACATATACGTAGACATCTATGATGGTATATAAGTAATCATGTATACATATGTTCACACTTACGGATGACTTTGGAGTAATGCAGTGGTGTAAGCAAGGTGTCTTATGTAAGTAGCTTTAGTAATGCGGTTCTTTGAAGTTCTCAAAGTTTGTAAGAGGTGTTAAAGGTTGGTTCTTGGAAGTTTGAATTATGCTAGTTTTGAAGCAACCAAGGTTGGTGTTAGAAGTATGTTGGTTTCTAGATTCAGTGGATAAATATCGAGGTTTTTCGAGGAATCTTCTAAGATTGTTGCATCGCTAGCAAAGTTGGGGGCTTATGCATCTAGATAGTTGAAGGTGCACGAGCGCAATCATCTTATGCATGATTTTGAGCTTGCTGCGATTGTGTTTGCTTTAAAATTTTGGAGACATTATTTCTACGGTGAGAAGTGTGTTGTGTACACTGATCATAAGAGTTTGAAATATTTGATGACTCAAAAGGATTTGAGTCTTAGGCAACGTTGATGGTTGGAGTTGCTTAAGGATTATGATTTGACAATTGAGTATCATATGGGGAAAGCTCATATTGTGGTTGATGCTTTGAGTAGGAAAGTTGTGGTAGAGTTAAGGGCGATGTTTGTGTAGTTAAGTGTGACGTGGGATGGAGGCTTGTTGGTCGAGTTGCAAGTAAAGCCATCTTTGTCACAATTGATAAAGGAAAAGCAACCTTATGATGATGTGTTGGTACCGCATGTTAAGAATATCATGGATGGAAATTTGATGGATTTTCACTTTGTTGATGATAGGGTGTTGTGTTTTAAAGATCGGATAGTGGTGACTAGTGATGGTGAGTTAAGGTGTATCATCTTGGCCGAGGCACATGGCAATCTTTTTGCTATGCATCCTGGTAGTACTAAGATGTATTGGGGTTTGAAGAAAGAGTATTATTGGTTTGTATTAAAGAAATATGGGGCTGATTTTGTTGCTAGGTACATGGTATGCCAGCGTGTCAAGGCTGAGCATCAGTTTTCTTCTCTCGTTAGTAGATTATGCATCTAACCGATGATTGGGTTGTGATTGTACCCGGTTGTGATTGTACCTTGGATTCCTGTTGAAATTGCATGAAGTGTTTAGAGGACACTTGTTGAATCGTGTATCTGGTGTAATATTTTGTAAACTAGAACTTGGTTTATGATCACTTGAAAGCCAATATAATTGATAATGTATCATGTTGATGGATTATGTTCTGTAATGTTGATTTATACATGCTAACTCTTTAAGCCTTGCATATGAGATGTTGTACACGGGAAAGCTTAAATTGAGGGTTAACAATGGGATTTTACTATTGATCCATGATACTTGTTGCATATGGTTTAATATGCATGTTTTAAAAATGTTAATTGCATAGTTTGAAAGGCGTGATGTTTTGGAAAGATGTTTTAAAATGATGAACTATTGTGAGTTGGAAACCGGTTTTAAAATGCATTGATGGTGTTGTGTTTTGAACACTCCTCACTAAGCCTAGTGTGCTTACGCTCTCTTTGTCCATCAATGTAGAGAATTAAAATTGGAGGCAGCGAGCAAGCGAGGGGAAATCCAAGGACTCGAATAACTTAAAAGTATGGTTTTTTAACTAGACTAGTAGTAATAACGGCAATGGGGTTCATTGTTGTTTGGGAGGGTTGTTTGCTAAACTCCCTAGTTGTGAAAGTTTATATTGTTGTTGCGGTGTTGTATGAGGCTTTACATGGTTGGTTTTTTTGTGGATTTATGTTTTGTGATTTTGGATGGTTGGTTTTTAGGAAGCATGCCTCTAGAATCTTGATCGAAGCATGTTGCTACGTTATGATTATGTTTCCTTGATATTCTGGCATGGATTGATCCTTAGTTTAATGGTGTACATGTTTATGGCTTGTTGAAGCATGTTTGAATCCATGTTCGAGTGAAAAACCAATAATTTTGGACAATACAGGTCCAGGCGTATCGATACGCGGGGCTTCATATTGGTACGAGTATGTGCATTTGGTGGCCTCGTATCAGTACACAGGGACGTGTATCGGTATGCCCTTGAGCCACTGGAATCTATTTTTTGCTTGGTGTATCCCGTGTATCGATACGCCTTGGGTCCGTATCGGTACGGCTAGTCGTTATGTTAGTTATGGAGGTTTTATGTTTTGAGATTCTTCCGTTTTGGTCCCTGATGTTCTTGAATGCAATTGTATGATTTTGGTTTATCGTTTTGAGCTGAAATTTGGCAAGCAAGCATGTAATATGATTAATTAAGGTTTGGTAACTTGAATTTTAATTAAACCCTTGTAACTTACCAAATTTGCATTTTAGTCCCTAAAATGTAATTTGCACAATTGGATGTCCATTCGACGTCTGATTTAGTTGAGATTTTACCCGCAGCCAGCATGCTCACTGTAGGTTGTAATGTTGCATCTAGAAAGGATAAAAAGAAAAAAATAGACCTAAGTTAGTTGATCGGTTAGGGTTTTGTTTCAACAAAACCCAATGTAGCTCTCTCGGTTCGGCCTGATGTCTAGGCCGGGTCGAGGGGGTTACAAAAGCACTCAGCGGTTTCTCGTAAAAAGGATTCCAATAAGCTCACTACTGATTCATTGGCAGGCCTTGGTTAACAGGCCAGTCGGGGCCAATAAAGTCCCTTAGCTGAAACGTTCGAGGCTTAGGTAAGCCTTGGGCGAGAAGACGTCTCCAATCAGCAATGCGAGACGCTAATTCATCTGTGATTTTTTTTATTGAAACGAAATTACAGTCGTTAGAGACGGTTAATGTTCGGCGTATATGTGGTTATGTGAATGGTATTGAAGTAAGTTCCTGTGGTCGAAGCGGGGGCCTCTGTCTTGCTTGGCGACATGATTGTGATATGGTGTTTCGCACTTTTTCTGATAAGCATATAGATGTGCATATTACAAGGACTCTAATGGGCATTGTTGGCGTTGTACTAGATTTTATGGGGCGCCTGAAGAACAGTTTCGCCATGCGTCTTGGGACTTACTTAGGCAACTTGATGACATCCCGAATGTGCCTTAGGTAGTCATTGGTGACTTTAATGAGATTTTATTCACATTTGAGAAAGTTGGCGGCAGTATTCGAATTTAGCGGCAAATGGATAATTTTTATTTGGTTCTTGATGACTATAATCTCACGGATTTGGGCTACATTAGCCGTCAGTACACTTGGGAGAGAGAAAATTTTAGTGCTACAAATATCTGCGAGAGATTAGATAAGGGTGTAGCCAATGGGGCATGGTGGGATTTATTCCCATCTTTTCCCCTCACCCATTTCACTCAATATCTGATCATTGTCCTTTATTACTGGACACAGGCGTGAATCCTGCCTCGGTACGTCACTGGCATTTTAAATTTGAGGCGGCTTTGCTAGTAGAGGCCTCGTGTGAACATGAAGTGCAACGACTTTGGGATACATCCATTGGTATCATCCTGGAAAGACTGCAATTTGTGTGTAGGGGCTTGGATTGTTGGTTTCGTAAGCTTTGTTGTCTCAAAAAATTAAAACAACAGCCCTCAAACAAAGACTGGAATCTTTGGCTGAGCTTACTCCTACTGATGACACCCTTGGGGAGATTATTGAGAAGAAACTGGCAATCAACTCTAAGACTAATAAGGCTGAGTTGTATTGGGAGCAAAGGGCCTGAGTGAATTGGCTCCTTTATGGTGATCAAAACACAACATTTTTCCATCGATTTGCCTCCCAACGGAAGCAAAATAACACAATTTCAATATGTATAATCCACAAGGTAATCGTGTAGAAGCAGTGTCGGACATTCATTTTGTTGCTAGTGAGTATTTCTCTTCCATCTTTACTACACATGGGTCTGTTACTATTGATTATATTCTTAATGTATTGTGTCGTGCATCTCCATTGATATGAACACTTTTTACTAGTTGATTTTGATAAGATAGGTGTTTATATTGCCTTACACTCTATGGGACCTCTTAAAGCTGTTGGGGAAGATGGATTAGGTGCGGTCTTTTATCAGAGGTTTTGGCACATCTTGGGGGATGAAGTTTCACATTTCTGTATTGGGCTTCTTAAAGGCGAGTATGAAATACAACCTATGAATCGCACGCACATTGTATTTATCCCCAAAGTAAGTGCTCCAACTAATATGTCTCATTATCGTCCAATCAGCCTTTGCAATGTCATCTTCAAAATAGCATTGAAGATGTTATCTAGTCGTTTTCAAGTAGTTCTTGATCTTTGTATTGATGAGGCACAGAGTGCTTTTATTCCCAGTCACTCTATTATGGACAACGTGATTGTGACCTATAAGGTGCTCATTATTTCCAAAAGAAACGCACAGGTCGTGATGGTTTCTTTGCTTTAAAGCTCGATATGAGCAAGACATACAATAGAGTCGAATGACCCTTTGTTTTAGCTGTTATGAGGAAATTATGTTTCGTTGAAGAATGGATTTTTGTCATTGAAAGGTGTATGACTTCTGTTTCCTATTCTGTGGTAATAAATGGGACAATTGGTGAGCCTTTTCAATCGTCTCGTGGCATACGTCAGGGTGACCCTCTGAGCCCCTATTTATTTCTGTTCTGCAGTGAGAGATTATCATCACTTATTTGGCAATCACTCCATCACCAACATCTTAGTGGTTTTCGTCTTAATCGATATGCACCGACGGTCACACACCTTCTTTTTGCGGATGATTGCCTTATTTTTAGGAAAGCTACTAGTGATGGGGTTGTTCATTTAAAGGAACTACTCCATTCTTATGCTCAGGGTTCCGACCAATTAATAAACTTTGATAAGTTCGGTGTTATTTTTTTCTCTGATGTGAATGAAGAAGATAGAGATGAAGTGAAACAAATCCTTGAGGTGGAAAACACGTTCAATCTAGAGAAATATCTTGACCTTCCAGCTATTGTGGACAGTAACAAAACACAAGCTTTCTGACACTTGGGAGATAAAATGTCTGCAAAAATAAACACATGGAGCATTCAGCCTTTGTCATAGAGAGAGAATTTTTCATTAAGTCGATTCTTCAAGCCATTCCAGTGTATTCTATGGGTGTCTTTCTTTTTTCAAAGACACTTTGCAAGTCTCTTGAGGCTATCATGGCTAAGTTTTGGGGGCAAAAAGGCCAAAACCAGCGAGGGATGCATTGGTGTGTATGGGCAACATTATGCAAGTTAAAGGATGATGGGGTCTCGGCTTCTGTGACCTTTATGAAGTTCAATGTCGTTATTCTAGCAAAACAGGGCTGGCATTTGCTCATGAATCTTTCCTCACTTGTTGGTCGTGTCCTCCGTGCTAAGTATTTTCCAGGTTCAACTTTTCTCTTGGCTCGCCTTGGTTCGCAGCCATCTCTTATTTGGAGAAGCATATAGAGTGGAAGGGGCTTGTTGGAAACAGGGACTTCGATGGAAGGTGGGATTAGGTACCTCTATAAATGTATGGAATGATTATTGGTTGACATTGTCTCTTCCCCAGTGTGTTACTACTGCTCCAGTGGATTCAGTCTTGCGGGTTGCTGACCTTATTATTCCTGGGACAACCACTTGGAATTCTGACTTGATTGGAGAAATTTTTACAGGGGCAGAAGCGGAAAGAATTCTATCCATTCCCCTTTCCCAGTTTGACCAAGCAAATTGCTTAGTTTGGAGTGGAGAAAGCTCTGATGTTTACTCCGTCCGTAGTGGTTATCGGATCCTCCTGGAGCCGGAGTGGTTATCGTATCCTCCTGGAGCTGGGAACTGTGACTCAATCCGATAAGACGTTGTATAAGACCCTCTGAGCTATTGATTGCCCTCCTAAATTTAAACTACAGGTCTGAAAGTTCACTCAAAATTATGCTCCTACTAAGGTAAATCTGTTTATTAGAAAAATAACATTTGATTCAGTGTGTCCATTATGCATCTATACTCCTGATGATATTACCCATGCTATTCGTGATTGCAATAATGCTCAGTCAATTTGGTCGCATTTGGGATATACTTGGCTTATAAAAGTTTTGCAGTTTTATTTTAAAGAATGGCTATCTTGGTTATTTGCTCACACACCACACCAAAAGCATACTGAAATATTGATAACCATTTGGGCCATATGGTATGCACAGAATAAGTATATGTTCATGAAGGATTCCAAAAAACAAGGGAAAAAACTGTTACCTTTATAATCTTTGTGCAATGAACTGAAGGTCTTACCGGTTCAGCTACAGGGTCATCCTCCTCCTCTTTTGAAAGCTTGGACGGCCCCATAGAGCCCTTATGTAAAAGCGAATTTTGATGCGAAATTTTGTTCTGTCTGCACCTCCTGATCTGGCGTGATTATCCGCGATGAATAGGAACAAGTTTTGGGGGCCTGTCATCGCAAGGCTCATCGGATCCAATCTCTGTTTGCGGCTGAAGCTCTGGCACTTGTACATGCAATTTTGCTGGCTGGTGATCTTGGTTTCTTCTCAATTTTCTTTAAAGGAGATTCATTATCAATTATAAAGAAAATGAACTCCGTCGCAGCGGACTTCTCTGTCATCAACGCCCTGATTTGAAAAACTCAAGGACTGGCACGAAACCTTTATGCATGCCATTTCAGTTTTATCCCTCGGGGTGAAAATCAACCGGCCCATGCTCTTGATGGGGACTCTTCATTGGATTCTATGGATCGATTTTGGGTGGAAGAGATTCCTCCAACAATGGTGCGATTTGTGGATGCTGACAGACGAACCACTAATCTCCTATAATCTTCAATCAATTTTCAAATTTTTCTGCTTATAGGCTCTATCTTCTGGTTTTATCCTCTCCTCTCTGTGCCCTGAAACCCTCAATCTTGCCATTATTTTTTCAGAGGAGCTGGTGTGTTGGTTGCTATCTTTGGTTTTTACTTTACTGTTTGTTTTCGTCTTTTCTTTTGACTGTTCATTTTCTGGTTTGTATTGGACATGTAGTTTTTTTTTCAGTTTTCAATAAAAGCAACCAACATTTATTAAAAAAAATAACTAAGCTCAAACTCATTTATCCGATGAATAAAACATGGGTAAAACTTTGATACACATGCTGTGTAAAATTAATTTTACATAAGCATGTGTATTTATACTATAAAAACTTAAATTATAAATTTCTAACCCTAACCTTAAAAAACTAAATCCTAAACCTTAACCCGATACACTAAATTATAAACACGTGTCAAATTTTTTTCCATAAAACATATGTACAGTGGGAGGATTATTACTTTTAGTTTTGAAATTAAGTACATTAAACTTTGTCTCTTAAATTTTTGGTTTCAATTATTTTTATACCCTTTTAATTTTGAAAATATATGAATTCAGCTTTGTTTTTTTTCTTCCATTTTTTGGTTTAAATACTTCTTAAGTTCTTAAATCTTATTAATATTTTACATAAGCATGTGTCAAATTTTTTTCCATAAAACATATGTACAGTGGGAGGCATTATTACTTTTAGTTTTGAAATTAAGTACATTAAACTTTGTCTCTTAAATTTTTGGTTTCAATTATTTTTATACCCTTTTAATTTTGAAAATATATGAATTCAGCTTTGTTTTTTTTCTTCCATTTTTTGGTTTAAATACTTCTTAAGTTCTTAAATCTTATTAATATTTTACATAAGCATGTGTCAAATTTTTTCCATAAAACATATGTACAGTGGGAGGCATTATTACTTTTAGTTTTGAAATTAAGTACATTAAACTTTGTCTCTTAAATTTTTGGTTTCAATTATTTTTATACCCTTTTAATTTTGAAAATATATGAATTCAGCTTTGTTTTTTTTCTTCCATTTTTTGGTTTAAATACTTCTTAAGTTCTTAAATCTTATTAATTTTGAAATTAAATAAATTAAGTTTGCGCCTAATTTTTTGTTTAAATATTTTTTAATTTCCTATCCATTTTAAAATTAGATAAATTAAACATTAATTCTTTCATTTTAAAATTCTAAACCGATGGAATAATAATTAACTATTGATCCTCTTTTTTATTACTATTTGTATTTACACTCTAGAACTTCATCTAGATATCTTTGCATTACAATTTTCTAGAAACCAAAATAATATACATTTACTGTAAACTTTTGGCTTAAATGAAAAATAAGTGTCCAAAGTTTTTTTTTTGTTAAAAATAGGTGTTTAAAGCTTACACCGTTATAATTTTATGTGTTTGATAGTTAACTACTGTTAAAAAATTCGTTAACCAATCAATGCTTGACAGGTGACTTGTTCATTTTATTTTTATTTCAAAATTAAAAATTTAAAACATTTTTTACACAAAAATTTTAATTTTTTAGAAAATCATGAAATTCTTCAATTTTTACAAAACAACCCCTAAATCCCTAAAATTTTCCAAACCCGAACCCTCAAATCGTCACCGCTTCCCCCACCCTTCGGTTGACATACTTACCCAATCATTTCTCCCAACACGGAGTCGTTGGAAATGATAAATGGTGTGCCAGCCGAACGTCGAACGCGAATCGATGTTCGGATGGCACACCGTTCACCGTTTTTGATAACTCTGTATTAGGAGAAATGACTGGCTAGGTTCGACAACCAAAGGGGTGTACCCGGGAGGGGGCGATTGATGGCGAAAATGACGATGATTTAGGGGTTTGGGTTTTGAAATTTAGGGATTTAGGTACTATTTTGTAAAAAATGATAATTTTAGAATTTTCTGAAATATTAAAAAATGATTTTTTTTCAAAATATTAAAAAAATCAAGTAAACATGTTATGTGTCAAGCATTGATTGACTAACGATTATTTTAACGGTAGTTAACTATTGGGCACCTGAAATTGTAACGATGTAAAATTTAAACACCTATTTTTAGAAGAAAAAAAATACTTTAAGCACAAAATGTTTAAAAAATATATATTTTGGACACTTATTTTTCATTTAACCCTAAACTTTTCTAAAAATATCAAAATGAAGGGGTTACAAAGTGTAAAAAAAAGCCATGGATATAGGTATATTTGTCTCTGAGGAAGACCAAAACTTTCTGAGAAAGTACTCTCTATTCACTTTCTGGAAACCGAGTTGAATCCCTCCCAGTTCCAACAACTTCTTTTGTCTCACTTTACACATTTTCACTTTAAAATCTTTGCTTTAGACCCCCCCCCCCAAACCATCCTTTTAGGTTAGAGGTGGCAAACGGGTCGTTTGGTTGGGTTTCGGTTCGGATCGTTTCGGTTCATTTCAGGTTTGTCTGTATTCGGTTTAGATTCGGATCGGTTCGGGCCTGGTTCGGATTTTAGTTCGGTTCTATGATGATTCGGGTCAATTCGGGTATTGGATCAGTGATTCGGGTCAATATCAGATCGGCTGTTTTTGAGTCGGGTCAATATCAAATCGGATATTTTCGAGTCGGGTCAATATCGGGTCGTAGGGATCGGTTCGGGTCGGGTCAATCTTTAAATTTTTGGGCCAATTCGTTTTGAGTTGGACTTGGGTGTGAATCTAATCATGTATATTATATAAAGAATTAATTATAAATTCTTGTAAAAACATGTCTTTTTATTTGTTAATATTATCATTTAGGTTTAGTTCCAATCATTCAATGTTTCAAAATCAACCATCATTGGTATTAATCATTTAACATGAACCTAACGAATCTCGATCCAATCCTATAACTATATATTTTTTTAATTTCATATTCGATGTTGGTTTTTAGCACAATAGAATTTTTTTATATTTTCAAAATACACGTAAAAAAAGAGAGATAATTTTATGGGCATGGAATCAAACCTTATACCATAATTGCACATATGATGAGCATTTTGAAATATTACCTAAAAATTTGACTCGAGTATATGTGTATATATATTATCAAATTTGACTAGAATATGTATATTAGGATTTTACTTTTCCTTTATACTTCCCCATTTCTTTGCAATTGACTATAATATGTATATTAGGATTTTACTTTTCCCTCCTACTTTTTTATCAAATGTAGTGATTAATTAGTACTATTATAATACAAAAAGATAATAAAACATTATATTATTTTGGGTTAAAATCGGGTTGATGTTCGGTTTAGATCGGTTTTGAGCAAATTAATTTCGAGTTACTTTCGGTTCAGGTGAAAATCGGTTCGGGTGAAAATTTGTTCGGGGATTACAGGTCAACATCGGTTCTTCTAGAATTCGGATCGGTTTCGGTTCGGTTCATTTCGGGTTTCGTGTCACATTTGGGTCATCTTGTTCGGATCCATATCATATCTCAATTCGGGTAAATCGGTTTAATTTTCGGTTCCCGGGTCAAGTTTGTCGGGTTTATTTTAGGTAACTTCTTTTTTTCATGTACTCATAAATTACCCAAAGGCACGTTCCCTTTCTCAGAAACCTGACACCTCCCATCAAACAACTTGCCAGCATCCTCTCTACTTAGAGGGATGAACTCTATCGATTCGAATATCTGTAATTATTCGATTTCATATGAATTACTCATTTTGTCCCATAAAGTTTATTTTTTATTGACTTTTTGAAAGTAAATTCTTAAACTTTGACTATAATTATATTAAATATTTTAAATAATTAAATTTTATAAAATATATATTTAAGAACTACTTGATTAGAGGTTTTTAAAATATATTTTTTTATATTTTTATTATTAATAAATTTTAAATAATAATTAGTCAAAATTAAAAAGAATTAATCAAAAAATCAATAAAGAATAACCATCATGGGACAAAAAGAGTATAATGGGATGATAAATTTGTGTTTTACTATTAATTTGTAGATATTAATGATTCTGATTTACGTATTTTGTTGTTCGGATGTCGCTTTAGTCTTTATGTTGAAGATGCCAATTCTTTGGATGCCAAACAAAAATAAAGCAGAAAAGAGGGCTCAGGTTTCTCAGTACGCAATAAAAAACGTTCTTCCCATTCTCATCATGAGATTATTGAAGCTTATGCATGTATTTTTTATTATTAAATATATTATTTTTACATTTCAAATGATAAATATTAAGACTCGAACTTATACAAAATAAAAAATTATAAATATATTTAATTACTGGATCAATTAATTTATTTCACATGCATGTATGTTTTGGATATTATGTTAGGGTGCTAAAAAATTATGAGATTCAATTTCACCAAACAATTAGCGGTCAGAACTAAAATTATTAACTATAAATAAATTTAAGATAAAGTTCATCTCTTAGTAATTTATATGAAATCTTTTTTACTCACACTAGAATTATAATTTATTGAAATATATTTAATTCCTTTTTATTCTAATTCTTATTCCATACAACAAGGAACAAAATTTCATTGACCCTTTTCAGTGACTTTTTTTTATATTCTAATACTAAAAAATTAAATTTCAAGCTCTAAGTCTAAATTCTAAACCTTAAATCTTAAATCCAAGCCTCAAAAAATGCAATATACCCCAATTCCCTAAATCATAATCCTAAACTCTAACCATAAACTTTAACCCTAAACCTAATTTTTAAATATCGAGGCATAAATATATACACAAAAAAGGGGAGAGGATTTCTATTCCACTACAAGTCTACTACCTCCCTTGAGAGAATGCTAAAGTCATCGATAAATAAATAAATTTTTAGATATAAATATCATATTTTTTGTATAATCAGCAATTTCTAATCTACCGATTGATTAATTTGATTGAATATTGTAGATGTTCATCATGGGAGAGACATTTTTAACTCAATTTGCTTCATTAACAACATCAAAATTTAAATATTATACTTTATTTGAAGGGTCTACTATCTCAACCCGATAAACCAACTTATAGTAGATAAATATATCTAAATATTGAACTTATTACTATATTTTTTCGACTCAAAGGCAGAAAATAATTATCTCATAATAAGGCTATTCTCCCGTCAACTACATTTTTTTTTTCATTTCCTGGTCTACCATATTTTTAATATGCAAAATCACAACACCTTTTTGGTCATTTGACTGTTTTAATTATCTAAACCCTGAACGATTGAATGTCCAAAACAAATAAAATTTACAAGTTTAGTGATAAAATTAAAAATTTTAAAAGTGAAATGATCAAAACAAAACAAATTAAAAGTTGGGTGAATGAACATATGGTTAGTTTATCTTGTTTGAAGACCACAATAATTTACTAAGAAAAATAGTTTCAAGCACGAAAAAAATTTCTGCATTAGTTACAAGCAAAAAAGCCAATTATTAAGATTCCCTTTTTTATTACTTTATTGAACAAGAGAGTTATGATGAGGAATACCAAATGTTTACTTTAAAATTTGAAAGCTGGGGGTGGGATTGAATCATGAAGGCCATACCAAATTTCAACCAAAAACTAATTATAATAAATAATAATTTTAGACAAAAAAAGGTAAAATTTCCTTCTAGAACTGATTATGGTCTTCTTGAAAGCGACTAATCTTCCTTTTGACTTTAGAAAAGCAGCTGTCCACAGAAAAATATTATGATACTTTTTTATTTTAAAGAATATGGTTATTTTTATTTTATAGTTTATATATATATATATTAGAATTTGTTGAGGTGTACTTCGGTTCATAATGGTGCTGAGATTAGTGTAGCGTAAAAATTTGGAGTTCCTCTTTATAGACAAAAGTCTCGAGCATTTTTTACACTAAAAAATTAAATTATAAATAATAATTTTAATTTTTAAAATAATTAAACTTGAGTTCTACACCTTAAAAATACACCGTACACTTAATATTCTAAACCCTAATTTTAAACTTCAATATTAAACATTAAATTTTAATCTTAAACTTAACCTTTTAATGATGTGGCATAAGTAGGCATCTACTCCCTCTTTATTGTTTCAAGTATAAATCTAAGGCTTAATTGTCAAATAAGTGCTCAAACATGCTTTTTTTCTATATAGATGCATGGCTATATTTTTTGTCAAATAGGTACTTAACGTTTCATTTTGTGATCCAGTTAAAGTTTTTCCATCAAAGACCGTTAAAAAATTCTTCATCTAATCAAAACATGACACGTGGCCTATTTTTTATTTTTTTATTTTCAAATTTCTTTAGAAATTTAAATTTCTTTAAAAATTCCTAAGTTTTATTTTCTTTTCAATCAAACCCCCAAATCACATCTCCCTCACCGTCATGTATCCCCCACACGTCGGTGGTTCACCGTTCTTCGCCCAAGTGTCAGTATCTAACCGTTCGACATTCCCCACTCTCTAGTCGTCGATCATAACCCAATCGACTTTTTTTCTTCTTTGTTGGGTGTTCGTCGATGGTGAAATCAGCGGTTCATTCGTTGATTTTTAACAACGAGATGATGAGGCTTTCGGTAGAAAGGGTCCGATGAAGACAATGGTGGCCGGTGTTGGTTGAATCGGTGGTCGGAGTGGAGGAATTTAGGGTTTGAGTTTTTAGAGAAATTAAAGATTGTTGGGTTATTTAATATATTTTATTATTTTATTTTTCTATTTTTTGGGTTTTAATTTAAAAAATGATAAAATCATGCCACGTGTTCGAATTTGATTAGATAATGTGAAACTGTCACGGAAAAACCTTAAATGGGTCACAGAATGAAACGTTAGGCACATATTTGGCTCAAAATATAGTTCTGACACCTATATAGAAAGAAAATGTATAGTTTGGACACTTATCCGATTGTTAAGCCTAAATCTAACCTTAATCTTGACTTCTATAATATAAAAATTGACTTTTTTTTTGCGATTTCAACCTCAATACGAACACGCATGGGTGTCGAGCTTTGTTTATTTATTTCTTACTTTTCTTTTAATAAAAATGAAAAAAAATTAAATAGTAATTTTTATTAATGAATGTGTATTATGAAAATTGTGGTATATTAGTAAAATGTAAAGCACTAACCATAATTATATTGTTTGATAACGATGAATTTTAAATTTTATAATCATTGACGAGTGGAATTGTAAAAATAAAGTCAATCTCCAGAGCTATGTGTAGGGGTGGCAATCGAGTGGGGAATAACAAAAAATCGTGGGGATCTTTGATTTATTTGGTGTTTAACTATACTGATTCATTTACAAGTTTACTAGATTGAAATTTTATGATGTTAAAAAATGTATAGATCTCATGTCACATTCAATAAAAATTTATGATACATGTATAAGGTGTACTCAATGTGTCCAAGCCGATGGGTATGGAGAATAATTGAAATCTTCACCCACGGGACATGAATGTGGGAAGTTTTATCCGAACCGTGAGAATAACCAAACCATACCAGTATAAATCACTATAGGGATCCCCGAAAAAATATCCACAAAGATCCTGATATTTTATAAAGTTTGACGGCCATAAGGGTAATTTACCTATTTTTCATCAAAAATCTATTCTCATCTGAGTATGACCGCTTGGAGTAAGTTTGAAAATTCTTCGTAAATTCTATAAAAGTAATTAGAATGTCATTGTTGTAAACGTAATTTAGTCTAGTTTTGTTTAAAATACACGATGGTCGATTTCTATATGTATTCTAAATAATGTGAATATTTGAATGTTGAAATGTCATAAAAATTTGGCAGTAGATTTCTTAAAAAAAGTTTTAGCAATGACTTTGAAAAATTACCAAAAATTCTACAAGATAAATTAGGATGTAAGCCTTATATTTCTATAATCATACGAAAGTATAGATTCGTTTTAAAACAAACGGTTCTTGATTTCTAGTTATATGTTAGGAATTATTAATTTTTGAGTAAGCGAAGCTCAAAAGAAAAGACAACAAACTGTTTCTAAAATCAACAATAACAGTGAATTCGAAAATTTACCATAAATCGTACGAGTAAAATTAGAAGAGGTAATTTATATGGTTGAAAAAATTATCGAATCTAGTTTTTTTTTAGAACAAACAGATCATGATTTGGAACTATAGATTATTAGTCACATATTTTCTTTTAAAGCTAGTGCAGGCTGCCATGTTTCAACGATATTTTTTAAGTCATGTTTTATAGTTTTGAAATGATTTGTTTGTTGTTGGTAAAAGTAAACTTATCTTTTATGTTTTTAATTTTGGAGATTTAATGTTGGATATTTGTTTTAATATATTAAGTTATGTTTACTTTTTGGGTATAAAGATTAACCGAAAAGTGCAGAGATCTGTAAGGAATAAGTATGAGAACAAAAAAATCTCCGAAAAATTTAATAGGAATTCCTCGAAACCGTACCCGTAAGTATTATGGATGAAATGAAAAATACAAAACAGTCTCCAATTCGCCTTGTTGCCACCCCTAGCTATGTGCTGGGATAAAAGGTCAAGTTTGTCGACCATACAATCCCAGATAAACATAAAAATTTTACGTTACATCCATAAATATTAAAGTACATGAATAAATTCGACGAGAAATGTTTAAATATATTTGGTACTTAAATTAAAGATTTTTTATTAAGTTTGTATTTAATTTTTTTGCTTAGACATCTTGGTACTTAGAGATTTTTTCTCCCAATTTAGTATATGAACTAACATTTTATCCCTAATTAGAATCAAAATTTATATATTTTATCAATTTAGTCATACTTCAAACCCAATATCACAAAAATGACCAGATTAATAGGATTTTTTAAATATGAAGGGAGTTAAATATATTGAATTGTTTTGAATTATAACTAAATTGATCAAACGCATAAGTTTTAGCAACTAAAATTATTAATAAAATACCAAACTAATGGATGAAATTAAATTTAAAATACTAATTAGGGAGTAAAAATTCTTTAAGTACCAACATTAATATATTTCACTATTTTTATATAACATTAATGTTGTATCATGAAGTTTGAGAATAAAAAAAATTCAAATACTAATAATCAAGTTTGAGTTAACATTATGTTTAATTAAACAAATAATCTAACTAACGAGGTTTTGGTTGTATTGTTAAAGATCGATCCTTAGAATCTAGGTTTTGATCCCCATTATTTTTTGTCCATTATTATCCGATACTTGTTTAATCACTATTCACAACTTTATTTTCACGTTTAATGAATGAATCCAACGTACTTTTATGATGCAATGCATTGGAAGTTAATGGATAAAAAAGTAATTGAGTAGTTTCCAATCCGGCAATCGAAAGTGTCTAGATTTAAATTTAAATTTAATTTATGTGAAAATTTAATATATCAATTTTTTATTTTCTAAATATCCATTAGAGAGGGGTCAATGTTTAATTGTTCATAATCTGTTAATTTATATTGGAAATAGATATTGATGATAAATTTTAAAATTATTTTATATTCAAAACGAATATCAAACCTTTAATGATTAGTTAAAATAAGAAAGACTCTTAACGAGTATCAAACCATGTCCAAATTTATTTTGGAAATTGTGACGTGAGGGAAGGGTGAGATCACGTGCAAGAGATGTGTGGCTTGCACTTGCAGTGCATATATAATTATATACATAATATATAGATTCATGCAAATTTATTGTGCGATATGGTTAATGAATGTTTGTTGTCGGGATGTTTCTTTTTCCTTTTTGTTCGATGTCTCTGTTTATCTGAATCAGCATCCTACTTAATTTTCAATAATTAATCTTAAGTTCTTTTCATTAAATTTATATTTGTTACTCTTATAGCATATAATTGTGAACCATAATATGCCACCGATTAAAGAATACAAGTTATATTTATTTTTATTTAATTCTTTAATAAGTGATAAAATTTTATTTATGATTTTTATTGATTAATGTCAGGGACGGAAACACATGTAAGGTAGGCGGAGAAATTGCCCTTCCAAATTTTGATGGGGTAATTGTATTTTAGACCCAATAATTTTAAAACTATTGTAACTAAATTTTTATTCCTCCAAAAATTTTATGTTTTATTATTTTTAGGACTCATCATTTAAATTTAATAAAATTAAACTTTGACCTTATTTTTTGGTTTAATTTAGTTTTAATACTTTTCAATTTAAAAATTAATAAAATTAAATCTTAACTGTCGTACTTTTTATGATTTAATTATTTTTTAAGATCTTGTTTATCTTAAAATTAATTGACTTGACATCTCATAGTTCAATTTTGACTCTATTTGGATGTAGTGATAAAATATATCATATATTCAACGTAGATTATAAAAGAAATAAGTATGAATTATTAATAGTAATTAAAAAATAAAAAAGGCAATTGCAAATTCTGAATATAAGAAATAATTTTTTTTTATTTTTTAAGTTAAAATATATACCTTTGTCATATATTTCCATGTGTTTAATATTCATACAAATATTTTAAAAAATTAAAATTTTTCCAAATTTTAATAAGATTTATTGGTTAATACTCGCCTCAACCTTACCCGGGTCTATCAATGAAACAACAAAAAAAAAAAAAAAAAAACTTTTGAGAAAGCTGATCGCAGAAATCAATAGCTCTTCTTTCTTTCTTTCTTTCTTTCTCGGCCCTTTTCCCTGTTATCAGTAAAGCTGAAGCCAAAAGATGAATTGATTTCTTCTCTAAACTTCAATTTCAATTCACCAACACAACAATCTCCATCTCAATATATAATATAATCCAGAATTATTCCATCAAAAGGATCGAACATCAGCAGCAAGCAAGCAATACTATGTTGGATAACACAGCTTCTGTTTCTGCACTTCCATCGTCCTCCTCTGATCTTCTCAGTCTCACTCCTTTCGAAAACGGTGGAGTCCTGAAAAGGAAAAGAAAGCCTGCCGGTACCCCAGGTATACATATATAGTAAACTAAACCTATAACACACACATACATATATGGATATGTTTATAAATTATAATTAATATTTAGTATCTCGCTTTTTGCTTTGATTTTTTGATATTAGATCCAGAAGCAGAAGTGGTTTCATTATCTCCAAGAACACTGCTGGAATCCGACAGGTATGTGTGTGAGATCTGCAACCAAGGGTTCCAACGAGACCAGAACCTTCAAATGCATCGGAGAAGGCACAAGGTGCCGTGGAAGTTGTTGAAAAGGCCGGACACGCAGGAGACGGTGAGGAAGAAGGTGTTCGTTTGCCCCGAGCCGAGCTGTTTGCACCACCACCCTTGCCACGCCCTCGGAGATCTGGTCGGGATAAAGAAGCATTTCAGAAGGAAGCACAGCAATCACAAGCAGTGGGTTTGCGGTAAGTGCTGTAAAGGCTACGCCGTTCAGTCCGATTACAAGGCCCATCTCAAGACTTGTGGCACCAAAGGCCATTCTTGTGACTGTGGCCGTGTTTTTTCCAGGTCAGTTGAAACCCCAAAATAGCTTCTGCTTCAAACCCTAAAAGTACCCACCAAAGCTTTCCTAATAAAGAAGCTCAAAATCCCAGATTCTTGGTATTTTTTTCCCTCTTCTTTAAGTTTTATACTGTTTGAGCATTATTTTCTGTGATTGTTTGTTGGTTTTATTTTTATTTTCCTCACAATCATCTCCTGAGTTAAAGTACTAGAACATACATAAATTATTCAAAACTCCAAGAAATTATTACATCTACTACTGTTCAAAATGACCTCAATGTTCCAATTTGCAGACACAAATACCTCAGACCCCAGTTCATTTCTTTTGTTTAATTTAGTATTAGACTTGATAAATCAATTATACAGTATATTCCTAGAAACACCATGAAATCATTCCTTTTGTTCTTTGTCGTTTCAGGGTGGAGACTTTCATCGAACACCAAGATATTTGCACTGTTCAACGAGTTCAACCTCAATTCCAGGCTCGAACAGCTTCAACCGCCACTCGACCACTCGATGCAAGCTTTCGCTTATCGCCGTTGCCCGCGTTTCCTATACCGAAATCAACTCGAACTCTTGAACTTCAGCTTCTGCCGTCATCGAGCACTCACGTACGGCGGAACTTAGATGAGAATTGCTCCA
The DNA here is from genome assembly GCA_019671005.1 of Hibiscus mutabilis. NCBI lineage: Eukaryota > Viridiplantae > Streptophyta > Magnoliopsida > Malvales > Malvaceae > Hibiscus > Hibiscus mutabilis. Next base: position 33,238,515 of record CM033735.1, on the reverse strand, counting down.
CTCGTTTAAATCTATCCATTGGATCAAACTCGAATGAAATAAGTACTACTTCCGAAGCAAACAAGTCGAATGATAGTGAAACACCGATATTGGAAGAAGCCATTAGGTTGAAAGAGTTTGCGAGCGAGCAGCTGAAGCTAGCCATGGCGGAGAAAGCCTACGCCGAAAAGAGTCGACAAGAAGCAAAACAAAAGCTCGAGATGGCCGAGATTGATTTCGCAGGTGCTAAAAGGATAAGGCAACAAGCACGAACTGAACTGGAGAGAGCTCAAATGTTGAAAGATCAATCGACGAAGAAGATAACATCAACGATCATGCAAATCACTTGTCAAGCTTGTAAGAATCAATTCTTAACATCCATGGCAATGGTCCCGGCTGATGAAACCTCGCTAGCTATGAGTTACATGTCGTCGGCCACAACAGAAGGGGAAGGAGAGTGATTATATATAAACTTCATTCACGCTATGAAAATAAAGTTTGAAAATGGTGGGTCTTTAGCACTTGAATCTCTTCGTTTTTGATCTGCATGTTGGAGTTTTTTTCTTTGCTTTGGGGTTATTGTAAACTGTCCCTGAATTGATACTAAAGGGGAAAAAGTAGATGATGCAATTTAATGGACTGCAGTGAAATGATTCTGAGATGACAAACAATGATCACGCGTTGGGATTCTCTCAATCTTTCCTATACCTGCAAAACGGTACCATGTGGATTTTTCAGCGTTTAGAAAATTTTAGCTTTGTAATTAGCAGTTTTGGTATCCAAAAGCTACATTGAATTATGAATAATTTAGAGTCCAAACTCGAAACTAATTTTATTGGACAAAAATTCTCTCTTATTTTTTGGTGTTTTTTTTTACCCAAGACTAAAAACATTAAATCATAAGCTTTAATTTTAAATTTTAAATCTTACACTCTAAAGATACATCTTACACTCAATACTCTAAACTCTAATTTTAGATCTTAATCTTAAACTCTAAATTTAATTTTTTAATAACAAGTCGTAAATAAGAGCATAGAAAATAGACAAATAAATTCTACTCAATTTTGATTACTTGGAATTATGAGATTGAACAATAGCTGAACTTCATCATCGAACTCGGAATCAATAGAATTTTTTCATATCCGTTTTGAGTTTATAATTATATTTTATTAATGTCATCTTCGAGCTTTATATAAGAAATAGTTACTCAAATTTGTTTTGCTTCGACCTAAAAATTAATTATATAGATTATTTAATCCACAAGACTTTAGTTATTGGCAACTTAGTTTCATTAAATATTATTTGATACACAAAACACCGTTTTAATCAAGCTAGTTACCCAATGTGGACTAGGTATAAGTAAGTCGTCTCAAAATCTTTAGATGCACAAATTATTTTTGTAATCTATTTCAACTATTATTTTCTGATTGTAATTTTTTCCTTTAAAGGGTTTCAACCTATATCTTAGTGGTTTTTTTTGTGTAATCTTATCTTTGTTGTTATCATTATTCTCTTTTATACTTAATTTTACTCTTTGAGAGTATCACTACATCCAATACTTCTTGATAATGGATTATCTTTTAGATTACTATATTTTTTCTATTAAAGGCTTATCCCTCAGTAGTCACTAGCATAACTATACATGAGTTGCATAGGGTACGACTATATGAAGTTGCTCCTTTGGTGTTTACGTTTTTGTTGTGAAGCTTTGAAGTGGATAAATAGTAGGGGTGTTCATAGTTAATTTAAACACTACAACGGTTAACCTGTAAGTTCTATTCTTAGTACAATTAGATGATAATGTGTAAAAATAATGTGCAATCAGATGATTTTGTAAATTGAGAGCTGATACAAGGTTGTTCCTTCTATTGTTAGTGTGTTTGTACCGGTGAGCCTTTGGATGTTGTGTTTGTTTTTCTATCGTGGTGTCGTAGTTTGGTAGTTGTTATGTCCGTTCTTTAGGTGAATTCAGGATTTGGCTTTATGTTTTCATTAGAGGGTGTCTAACTCTATAATTTTGTATTTCCTCATAGGGATTTTCTATAATTTTATTAAAAATTCCAATCAGCTTATCAAAAAAATTCATCTTCAAACAACAATAATTAAAATACTTTATTAAGGTATCTCCCGATAATCGATATTTTGTTTTTAGGATGTTCATACTTAACTATAGTCTTAAAATTTGACTCTCATACTCTTAAAAGAGTGTTTGGAGCATCCATCAATGTAATAAATCATACACTAACATGGTATCGAATACAAGTCTTATTGTTATTTTCCCTAAATAAGGTTTTATCTTTCTAATTGAGTATGGTACCACAAAGGGGTAATATTAAAAAGGGTTGTTTAGGCAGCAAGTAATTTGGTAAAAAAGGAGCAAGTGATGTGAATGAAATGGGATAATTGAGTTTGGAATTTGCATTTAATGGGACCATTGGGTATTTAGCTAAGAGAAGAGGAGGGAGGCAGTGAATGGTGAAGGGAGACTGACACATAAGAAATGAATGTGAGGGAAAGGGGGGAAAAGGAATGTCGTTTTCATGGCATTTGTATCCTTTTTAAATGCTTTATAAATATAAACAACACACCATGTTTTTCAGTGCCACAGTTGAAATGGTTATGTGCAGGCAACCGTCCTTCTCAAACTCCATCTCTCTCTCACTTTATCAGATTCAGAGCCTTCAGATCCAGAAGTTAAATCACAAGCTAATTTCAAAATATTTTCAATTTTATCATTTTATTCTATCATCTTTTAGTTTAAATAGTTGGGGTGAGTCGAATCCAATAAGTGTCCCAGTGAAGAAGTGAATGATGTTCATCATAGGAGACACGTGTTCAAATTGCTTTGTTTATAAGGTGTATGCTCATTGTCAAAGAGTTAAGATTATGTATGAACATATACTACCTTGTAATCACTTTTAGACCATTCAAAAAAAAATTGTTGGGGTGAATCTAGGGTACAACATCCTAATTTAAAGCTAAAAATGATACAATCGAAATGTTAGAAGATGCATAACTCAAAATATTGTTGGCGGTTTTTTGACAAGTTTCGAAACTTAGTTTGCGGTTTTATGACAAGTTTCGGAACTTGTCGTGAAAATATGGAACTCATAATATTATCGAAAAGTATAACATTTCGATTGTGTAGTAGCATTTTAGGTCGCATGTTTTTTAACATTTTAAATTGCGCCCATTTTTAACCTTAAATTAAAGCGCCACATTAGACTCACCCAAATAGTTGACAAAAAACCTTGAAAATTTTGGGGTTAACATGGAGAAAAAAACAAAATAGGTGGAAATTTTGGGGATAACCTGGTCATTTTATTCTTTTAGTAGATTTAAACCAACAATTTTATCTATATATATTTTTAATTATATCAATTTTATTTTTAAAATTATTTATTTTTGTCAATTTTATCATTTGACTAATATTTATAGTTACGATGTTGATATGGTAGTCTATTGTGTTAATATGGTACCTCATAATATTAACGTTAACCCTCGGAAATGTTGAAGAAGTTAACCGAAAGAAAAAATAATTAGGTGCAAAATACAGCTTTTTAGTTTTATTTTCTCATTTTCGTGAATTGATTTATTTTTTGTTTTTAACAACCAACATTCAACCTTAATTACTAACAGACTAAGAGTGAGAATTGAGTGAGAAATATTAAAAAGCGTAGGAATCTGAACCGACGGGATAGGAAATAATTGAAAATTTCACCCATGGGGACGGGGACGAGGGAAGTTTTATCATCGAAGCTCAAATGAGGATGGAAACGGGGATTGCTATATCAGAACCGTGGGGATAACCGAACCGTAACCGTACAAATAACCGTAGGAATCTCCGAAAATATCCGCAAGGATCTCCGATATTTTACAAAAATTAAAAAAAATATATACTTAACTCCTATTTACTTGTATAACATATCTTATTATCAATATTCCAAGTCTATCGAGATATATGTACCTTTTTTTAAACCTTATTAAGTTTGGGTGACCTCTCTAGTAGTTTACCCTTTTAGTTTCTACTTAATTCTTGTATTATTGATCCATATGATTCTATGATATTTACTTTTTATATTAGTTGATTATGACATTTACTTTTATATTATAGATTGATGACAAGAAGGATCAAAACAAGAATACAAGAGCATCATCAAGTACCACATGCTAGATTGTTTTGGCTACAAAAAAAATCTTTACATGTTAAGTTGTTACTATAACTTTTAAATAGTTTGCTTACTGTTTGTAAAACTAATTTATCATTTATGTACATAATTTTAGAGATTTGATGTCGGATATTTAATGTTGAGTATATGTTTTAATATGTGGGATAATGTCACATTTGCCCTATGTACTATACAAAATTTGCCAATGTGGGATCTGTATTTTGTAAATGTTCAATCAGCCCCCTGTACTTTCCTTCCGTCATATAAAGTGCCCCTTACCCCTAATACCGTTAGGGTATTTTGTATGATGGAAGGAAAGTATAGGGGTTGATTGAACGTTTACAAAGTACATACATAACATTGAAAAATTTTGTATAGTATAGGAGGTATTTGTGCCTTTATTCCAAAAAAAGAAATAATTAGGAAGTCCATGGGGTTCATAGCAATAAATCTATTTTTTATTTTTGTCCAAATAAAGTTAAATGTTTTTTTATTCATCTCTTTCCAGTGAGATTTGCGACTCTTCTCCACCTCCATTGATGTCATGGCCGCCGAAAATAATAATAATTTCTCCTTCTTTTTCCTTCTTTTCCACCATGAAACTTAGAGTCGTCATCCATTACCACCGTTTCTATGTCCTAACGACCTTAGACTTCTAACACAAAATTTAGCATCGATGACATTAGTAAAAATTCTATAGAGATGGAACCTTGGTACCACATAATTTGTTCAAGAGGCAACCCAGAGGAAACACAAAACACAAACCAGTTTTTCAAGGTTTTTTCAATCTGAATTCGGACTAAGAAAAATAAGTAAGAGTCGCAACAACCAAGCACTAGACTAAGAAGATCCTTGTGTTAGTGGTTCGAATCCACTTCTAAACCCAGAAAAAGAGGACCGCCTTGCATCAATAAGAAAAACACAGGAAAATCAAATTAAATATCTCATTATTTTAAACCCAAAAAGGAAGAAGACATTGAAAGAAATACGGATTAAAAGTATTTATTTTTACCCATCTCAGTTCATTGAGTTTGAGGTTGTTCCACTCAATCGGACAGTGTGAAGTGAAAAAGAGCTCGTGGCGAAAAACATATTCAACTGTGGATCGATCCAACGGTGATGCACAGAGATTCGTCGATATTTTTTTTGAAATTTTAGATTTAATTTCAAGAGGTTTTCGGATGTTTTAGAGAAAGCTAATGCGATAGAACAATAGAAGAGTAAAACGCTTCAGTTTAGTGGTGGTTATTGACCGAATGATGAGAAGAATCCTTGACGGCGAAGACAACAATGGTGGAAAAGAAGAGTTGCGGGTTTTTTAAGAAAATGAATGAAAAATATAGTCTAATTTAATCTAGAAATGAAAAGGAGAAATTGTTCTCGTGCCCTATAGTTTATGTTATTTTGTTTTTTTACATGTAAAAGAAAAAGGGATAATGGCACAAATGCCCCTGTACTATAATTTTTTTAATGTGGTTATCACATCCCTAAAACCGGCCTAGTCGGAATTTGGTTCTGGTGACCGGAAATTTTGTACTAGATATGCTCAGAAATGTAATCTCCCAATACTTGTACCCGATTTTGTAACAATGAAAGTTAATTGGGCTTGATTTAAGTTGTGGGGGTCTTTTTGTAAGAAATTCAAAGATGAGAATGTTGATTTTGAACAAGGCGTATCGGTACGGCTGGACCGGTATCGATACGGTTTGAACTAGGCGTTTTGATACAGCAAAGACCTGTATCGATACGGCCTAACTGCCATAACGAACTTACCTATTTTAGCCTAGCCGTATCGATACGAACATAAGGTGTATCGATACGGGTCCCCTGTTCGAAGATATTTTAATAGCCAAATTAAAAAAAATGGAAAGCAAGGTGCTGATCACCTCTTTGCTTGCATACCCCACATGATTGGGTCACATTTTGTGTTGAAGAGATGATAGCTTGATATCTTTAATTCATGAAATGATATTGAATTGAGTTTAGCAAACCCTCAAAGGTGGGTAAGCCTCCTATTGGTTGTTAAGACGGCGGGGAATAAGTAAGTTTGGCTCTCTTAGAATGGATAAAAGAAAGAAAGCTTTGGTCTTGTCATGCAACTCCCGAAAGCTAAACTCACCATTTTCCATCCAACAAGCAAGCACCACCATTGTTGTCTTCAACCTTAAGCAAGCTCACACCTCCCTTATTGACTACCTTAGGCTCAAGCTTTCTTTGAATCGAAACCTCCAGAGCAAAGCTATCGATCGGCTCGAAAATTGGAAGAAAACAATCCATCATCTTCAACCAAGCATAGAAGCAAAGAAATTGAAATCCAGGAATCCTAAAAGCTTCTGTAAATTAGGTGAGTGTAGTCGTGTCAAGGGATAGACAAGGTGCCATCCCATTGCAACCGTTTTGTTTTATAATTTGCATTTTTGTTTAAGGGCTCAAGTAGAGCAAGCTTGTGTGGATGCTAATAGTAAGCATGGTAAGTTTTCGACATGGATTAATATGTGTAAGTTCATATACGATACTTGAATTTTGCTATGTGTGAATTTGATATGGATATGCTATGATATGATATGTGGAGCTAAAGCTCAATTTGACGTCCGATATGATATGACTTACGAGCACAAAGGTAAGTTTATGTTGTGATATATGATCTGAAAAGGTAAGAATTATAATTAAATATGATATGGACATTGGACATTTATGACCTATATGTAAGGAGATAAGGTTGGTTTGTGTAAGGGATATTTTCCAGAGCTACGGCTCAAGGCTACAACCTATTTTTGATATGTGTGGTGTACAGGGGAATTCGCGTATCCATTGGTTATCATGTCCAAGGAAAATGATATGTTTATATGATTTATAATTGCTACATGGAATTGTGACTAATGGTTTGAATATGATCTTATATGATTGACGCTATGTAAAATGTTAACCAAGCATGCCTATATGTCATTCATGCATTTGATGAATTTACTGTGCATTTTTATGACTACCTCACTAGGCTATGTAAGCCTAGCATTCGTGTGTCTCATGCATTTCAGGATCTTGAAGTATTCCGAACTCTGATTGTGTAATTGCGGTTGCAAGTCGCCTCTACCAATCATATGTATGCTTAACTTTTGCCTTAAACTCCTAGTAGGGTGGAATATGGCTTAAACATGTCATAGATGCATAATTTGATGTGTGTGTAATAGCCTAATAGTGCCTATGTGTTGTATGTGAGAATTGGCATGTTTTGGAATGGCTAAACTAGTCAAAACGAGCTTAAAGGCACCAAAAGGTAAAATCCTAGTAAATGAAATCGAAATGCCCTAAAATTTTGTATGCTATTAAAAATATGGATATTGAACTTGCTGGTAAAATTTGGTTAAGTTTGGACAACGTTCAACACGTCAAATTGATTTAAAACTAGCTAAAATATGTCATTACAGGACAAGCGTATCGGTACGTGTGATGGCGTACCGATACAGCCTTGCATAATTGGATTAAGTAAAACAGGGCGTATCGATACGCAAAAGGGGGTGTATCGATACAAATTTGGACAGTAAGGTCTGAAAATTTAATTGTATCGATACAGCCTTAGGCTATACCGAAACGGGTCAACTTTAGTCAATGCGTATCGATACGGGCTTAGGGGTATCGATATCGTCTTGTTACACTTTAACCTTGAATTTAGGAAATCAGCTTAGCGTACCGATACGATCTTAGGCGTACTGGTATGGAGTTAGTTAATTCTGTTAAAAGTCTAAAATTACAGTTTTAAATAGATTATGAATTGGTCACTAAGTTTTAAATGGCCTAATTAGATAGGTAAACAATCTCTGTTAGTAACGAAACTTCATAGGTTAATAATTGGTAAGTTTAATTGTAGTTTAGTGAAGAAATCCCAATAAGGATCTCTAATTTGTAAAAAAATTATGATTTAGTCCTTAAGTTTGAAAAAGTTTAAAATTGACCCTAAATCGAATAAGTAGTCAACAAACAGAGCTGCTAAGCTTTAAAAAGTTTAATAAAATCACCAAATAAGTCTCTAAACTCTGAATTCAACTCTAAACCTCCGTTATGTTTTCCGGTAGCACTTTTCGACCCAATTCTCTACCAGGCTGGGAAGGGGGTGTTATATTTGTGGTATCGGAGCCTAGGTTTAGTCGGTTCTAGGACTAAACTGAAGTTTGTTATGAGTCTGCATCTGCAAATGCCACCTATAAGTTTATTCGTATATGTCATCTGTGACTTGCGACTTACACGATTAAACATTTTCTGTATGATTAGACCTAAAAATGTCTGCACCTACTGATAGACGTGCTGTAAATGAACCGCACCCCGGTTCTTGTTCAACATAAGGGGACAATCTAAGGGCAGAAGTAAGGCCTGTACAAGTGGGACAGAATAACCCACCTCATCCTCCTCCGATGCAAGAACTTTGATAATCTTGAGATAGTACAGTATTGGTCATGTCTCTCAAGCAAGAACCACCCTTTCAGCTTGCTGAAGCACCATCATCGATTTCGAGAGCCCCTATTGACAAGCTCCGTTAGTATCTAGTTTACACCTTCATTGGGAAGGACCTGGATAATCCTGAGATAGCAGAGTATTGGCTAGAGAATAATCTTAAAGTTCTAAATAAGCAAATGAGGTGCCTTGATATACATAACCTGGAGTGCGCTCTGGCACTGATTTCTGAAGAAGCTTAGAGTTGGTGGGACACTGTGACAATCACTGTACCCGAGCATAAAGTTACGTGAGACTTATTCCTTCAAGAGTTCCGTAAGAAATACATCAATGATCACTACATTACTGAAAGACGTAAGAAGTTCCTCCACCTGAAACAATGAGGAAGGCCTGTAGAGCAGTATATCCACGATTTTTGCAAGTATACGAGGTATGGTGCTGAGATCATACGTACGGAAAAGGAGAAATACATAATATTCATTGATGACCTCTATGATGAACTGCGTCATCTCTTCGCTGCCTTAGAGATAGGGGACTTCCAGACCTTGGTCAACCGAGCCATTACTACTGAAGCCTCCCAGAAGGCTTATGAAAGAAAGAAGGAGAACCAATCCAGATCCAACAAGAGATTATGAGACGATTCTAGATCTCAAATGCCTCAGAATAAAGGTAGACAGTGGGACCAGAAGTCTGCCACCTTTCAACAACTACCAAGATCAGGATACGTGCCATAGTCTCAATCTTCAGGGACATCTGCTGCTCGTACAACTTTAGTTGATAGTACGGGCAATTCCGGAAGAGGTTCACAGCTTCCCTTGTGTAACTTTTTTCAGAAGAGGCACCCTAGACAGTGCCGCAGACAGTTGAGATCCTGTTACCTCTATGGTGAGTCTGGCCACTTTATCAGGCAGTGTCCGCAGAATCCAAACGCTCCTACCTCTATGACTTCTCAGAATAATCCGAACAGGGGAAGAGAAGCAAAGAAAGTACCGTCTGGATCAACGGGGAGACCTCGTAACACCAACGTTTTTTTGGTTGGACGTGACCCTCAGACCTCAGCCCAGATGTACCATGTTTAAGGCCGAGAGCGAACCAGGAGAGGTTCACGGCCATATGAACAAACCCATGAGAATCAAAACCTTTCCAGAGATATATTTGTGTGAGGTATATTATCGTTTACATAAACGACAAAATAGTTTAAGGAAATCATGTCTACTGGTCAGTCAGTAAAGTAAATATACTTTCACAAGGGAAGGTTGAAGGGTTGATGCCTACCTATCCTATGCAAATATCGAACCTAGACTATATCACCACTCCGTGTCATTGATCTGCCAATTTCATTTATGTGGGAGATTGTTAGAAAATAATGGATAATTAGTGACTTTGAGGCATATTAATTATTTTTAAATTTAGAGTTTTGAATAATAAATATTATGATTTATATTATAATCCATGAGGCATTTAAAATGATATATAATACGCTCAAATTGGTTGAATGATGAATAAGAAATTGATGCTCGAAGTGAGCTACTTGCAAATGTTGTTGAGAAAAATATAATGCTTAAAACACTCTATCCCACATCAAAAATGTATGGGAGTTTGAAAGGCACTTATTAGAAGGAACTAACTTGTTGGTTCGTAAATGTGTAAGCCAACTGAGGCTGGGGTGCACTTGCATAATATGGGCGGCATGAATGTTTGGACCAGTTGGGCTTAGTGGACTTGCTAAAATATTGTTTTGCCCATGGAAAAATATTTTTCTCAACAAGATGTCTCTTGGTATTCCAAAGACAAGTTTAACATTTGGATTTAATTGTTCAAATTAAAATTTGATTTAATTATTAAAATAAAATCTTGAAAACCCGTCATCTGCTCTATTAATTCCTTCTAGTCTCTTCATATGCCTCTTCATATATAAATAGGATGTCATTTCTCTCATTTGAACACACCAAAAACATTTCATCCCTCCTCTCTCTCAAATTAGTTCTATTTCGGTGATAGTGAAAAGCATGGTTGAATTCGTTTGTTCACTGAAATTGTGATACTTACCGTGAACGCTTGTTGTTGTATCTTGGGAGATATAAGTCTAACAATTCTCTAACACCAGGGAGAGGATGAATCTATATTAAAGAAACTGTTTATACAGGCCTCAACATCTACTCTCAGTTCGTCTCAGCCATAAGTTTAGCATAACATTTATGTTCATTTTCAAATAATTATTTTCGTTATATTGTTGTTCTAAATATATATATATATTCGATTATATTTTTGTATATTGCCTTATTTTTAACACTCATTTTTGTATGCTACTCTAAATTTGTTTATATGGTGGTGTATGCTGCTCTAAACTTGTTTGTATGTTCATCTAAATTTTGACTATATTTTGTTTGATTCTAAATGACAATTGTAAGCAGGGTCATAGCTGGGCTTGGGCAAGAGGGTGCACATGTCCAGGGCCCATAATTAAGAAGTTCAAATATTTGTTATTAAGAGTACAATTTACAAGTAAATTAATTTATTTTTGTCTACTCTTAAAATTTTAATTTTTTCATTACTTGTTATTAGAGGTCCAATTTACAAGTAAACTCTAAAATTCAATTTTTCTTCCAATACTTGTTATTAGGGGTCCAATTTACAAGCAACATATTTTTTCTACTTAAAATTCTTTTTTCAATACTTGTTATCGGGGGGCCCAGTTTACAAGCAAAATAATTTATTTTTGTATGCTCTTAATATTTATTTTTTTAATATTTGTTATTAGGGGTCAACTTACAAGCAAGTTAATTTTTTTCTAGTCTTAAATTTAATTTTTTCAATATTTTTTTATTAGGAGCCTATTTTTTAAGTTCGCCCTTAGGCCACCAAAATATAAGTTAAGTAAGAATGATCTTGATTGGATGCATATTCAATGCCGGTATGTGTTGTCAAAAGTCGGTAAATATGATAGTAAGAAATGTATGTATGACAAATGGTGATGATTCATGAGTTAGCTTAAAGTAAGCTAATTGAGTGTGAATTTTATTCAAACGTAGAGGCTTGTGCCAACATAAAATCAGGATGTGATTATATTATACATCTGATATCTATTTGATTTTAAAAAAATGTACATCTTTTATTTAAATTAAGAGTAAATGAATAAAAATCTTTATATAACACTTGAAAATTGTTCATATGTAGTTGACACGTCATTGGACTAGAGATTCCGTTCGTATGTTATGTGTAATTTATGTGCTTTGATGTATTATGGATATATTTAAATACATTGACACCTTGAAGTGCATTTGTTGGTTAAGATATTCTATGCATGCATTGGAGTTGTAAGCTTTCTTGTTTAACCTCGTATTGTAGCCCCATGTTATTCATAAGCTAGGATATTTTATTGAATTGTACTTTTTTTGTGAAGACGTGTTATACGAGCAAAAAAAGTATAAGCTTACTCGCACAACCTCGTATTAGATACACATTGTTCACGAGCTAGGCCCAATGATTAGAGTCCAGGGATGTAATTTGTGTATTCAGAGTGTCCAAATGTATCACTCGGACTTAATGACTCAAAGTAAATATATTATATTATGAGCACTGATATTATTGAGACATGAATTAATATTGTGTGAGCGAATAAAAGTTGATAAATTAATGAGTAATGCAATATGATATTGTGACGTGAGCATGTAGGTGGAATTGAGATTGTTGAGCATGAATTACTAAGTTTAAATGGTGTCAAGGTGATTACTAAATCATGCCAAGTGTTAATATCATCTTTACTATTGTTTTGATAGGACTTGAGGATTTATGAGACTTTGTTTTTTATTCAGTTCAAGATGGCTACTTAAGAAAATATATAAACGTGAATTTATCTATGAATTGCACATATTGTAAAATGTAGGCACTAAAATGTGTGTTGTGTGATAAGAAAGTTAAGTGTGTTTACATACATGATCTCATTTAGTTGCATTTAATGATTTATTAAGTTTAGAGTGCTATGAATTTTCCTTAATGATCCATCTTGTAATTGTTATCGTAGAACACCACTAATCTTTCATTTGCTCAACATTTGATTTTTATCCATGGCAGGCAATATGTGAATTATGGATATTGAGGTTGTGGCTTACAAATTAATTTGATGAAACTCGATTTTCAAGCCTTGTAATGAAACTTTACACTTTTTCTAATTGTGGCACTAAGGACTTGGTTAATTGTAATGTTTCATTTTGAATTTACTTATAATAAGGTATATTTGTTATGTTTTTAGGTTAAGATGGATGATATTATTATGTTTTCATTTGTGGATTAAGTATGAAATACCTCTAGATGTTTTTTTGTTAACTTTTGGCTTAAAACAGGTGAACACGTCATTTTTTATAAATGGTTAATGCTTGTGTTAATGAGATTACTAAGCTTTCTTTGGTCATTGAATTTTACTAGAAATAGTTTGATTCATTAATCTTTTAATTTGGCAGGTTTAGATGTTTATTTAAGCAAGTCAAAACATTTAAAAAATAGTAAATTTACCAATGAGACTAAATTTTATATATGATGGCCTATTAGTGTGTTAAGCAGTCTTACAAGTTAATATAGGTAAATAAAACTAATTATAAATGTGTGCATCACATATTGATATGCTTAAGGTATTTTCTACATTTTGGTAATGGATATTTTGGTCTTAAACTTGGCATAGTCTACTTAGATAACTAAATTTGACAAATGTGCTTGTTTGACATGTCTATAATGACTTATGAGTACAATTTTCATATATATGATGTGTTGATAGAATTTTAGATTATGTTTACATACATTTAGGTATGATTTGCTCATGTTAAAGTTTTCAAATTTGCATTGTATATTTGTTTTCTGTGTTTTTATTTATCCTTTAAAAAAGAAATCCTTTCCCCGTTGGTGGTTGGATAGTATTCTATATGGCTAAGGATCGATCACTTGGGCCACATGATAGAACCCATGACCCTATAATCATTTGAATGTATCTCAAAACTTGTTTTTAAGGTGTCTTTGAGTTACAAATTGATTTAACATGTTTGAATAGGACTAAATGCCTTATGAAAGTAGTTAAAAGTGATGATTAACAATTTTTCCTAATGAATTCTTGAGTTTAGCTTGTAGTATGTGATGTGATGCTTGTGTGCCAAGTAATATATGTACGATTATGTATTATTGGTATGCAATGATGATTGATTGATTAATTTTGGATTAACTATGAGTTAAACATGAATTGTTATATGGTATATATGATTAAATTATTGAGTTAAATTGGTTTCGATGATCTAGGCCAATCAAAACTTCTAAGCCAAGTTTGTGGTGTCATATTTAGTGATAATAAAGTCATGTTTATAATGTTCAGATTATGAGGATTTGTAAGGTCCACAAACCCCCATGATTGAACAATCATAAATCTAGGCCTAATCGATCTTGATTATTATTTGTAATTGTTTGAAGGTAATAATGGGTCATGTGCTATTGATTCTAAATTGATTTTAATGGGATTTACTCGAGACTCAGATATATTTTCTGATATATATTTTGTTTGTTATAAATTATGATAAATACTTTATCTCATGTGTAATTTATGATGTGTTGCTGATGATTATGGAGAGAGTTATACATCTTTCCTTAAGAGTATTCTCGAGCAAGTATTGAATATGAATTATTATTCGATTTATGATATAGATTAGAATAAAAATTTTGTGAGTTGTGCTTCTGAAGGCAATAGATGGATCAAGATCAATATCTAGTAAAATGATGATGATTCTTAGAAATATATATATGGTCATCTCTTTGACATTATTACCGTGATTGTCATTCGAAAAACAAAGTTTAAAAAAATGATTGTGAAATTTGGTTAACCTACATTTTGGATATAAGAGTGTGTAACGGATACAAGGAACTTGGTGTTATTTTTAAAAAAAGGATGGGTCTTTTGGACTCTACATTGAATATAAGAAATTAAACAAACTTACTACGAAGAACATGTAGACATTACTAAGAATTGATAATTTGTTTGGCCAATTGAGATGAGCTATAGTGTTTTTCTAAAAATTATTGAAGGTTATGTTATTACTAGTTGAAGGTGAAAGAGACTGACATCCTTAAATCTTGCATTCATGACTCGGTACAATCACTATGATTTTTTTATAATGTTGTTCGGACTAGAGAACACCCCAACAATATTTATAGACTTAATGAATAAGGTGTTTCAATTGTACTAAAACCAAATTATGGTAGTATTTATCAATTACATTCTTATTTACGCTAAAAAAGATGATCACGATATGTATATAAGGATTGTTCTGCACTTGCTCTAGAAGAAAATGATGTACACTTGTTAAACCTATATTTTGATTTTGATATAACAAGGGCTTAATTGAAAACAAATAAATTTTTAAGGTACTTAAATTTACTCACAAATTGACAAGCATTCGAACCAAAATAATTTTCTAAGTCAATATTTTCAATCCTTATATTTTTCTAAGTATTTTGATACTCAAACCAGCCATTTTGGTAAATGAGTACCAGTAAGGCTATATGTGTACCGGTACAAGTTTTTGAAACTGTAAAAGTTTTAATTCAATATGACATCTAAGTACCGATACGACTATACGTGTACCGATACAACATTTTGATACTGTAATTCCATATGGCTAACTGATTACCAGTACGCCAAAGGTTGTACTGGTATGGGGATTAAAAATTTTCATATTTTTTAACCGTTAAAGCCTTGTCAAATTTTGGAGCCAAACTTATTTTAATATGAACGGAGTACTGTTACAACTACATGCATACCGATATAAAAGCTTTATAAATTTCTTTTAAGGATTCAGTGAGTAATCTTAGTACCTGTACAATACATTTCGTACCGGTACCCTTTTTAATTTCATCAATCCGTACAGATATGCTAGCTCGCGTACCGGTACTCCTTTGTTGCAACGATTATTTCTATTTTGAGTAGGTACTGATATGGAGATCCGCGTACCGATACCCACCCTTGCCAGACAACATTTAAATGCAGGAAAATTGCAGTTCAACGGCTCTGTTCAATTTCTCAACAATCCAAACGGCTAGAAATCAATGAAGGGGTATAAAAACAAGTCTCCAAAGCTTCTTCAATAATAGAGACAACCATTCTAAAGCATTCAAGCACATATCCAACATCTTCGAGCTTTTATAGTCAAATTCTTGTAACTCACTTGATTGTTCTTCATTGTAATTTCATTTTTCATTTAGGAGTTGGGGTTTAGTGAACTCCAATTGTGAAAACACATTATCTTGTAAGGTTTTCATAGTTTGCTTCTTTGTCTCCAACTTTAGGAAAGGGAAATTGCTAGACTTTAGGGTATAACTCTAGGATTTGTAAGGTTATCTCTTTTAGCCTAAAAGAAAATACAAATTAGTAAATTTGTGGAAATCCTGAGTGTGGATAGCTAAGGTAGTGGGTGTAAACCTTTTTGAGCAGGTTGAACCGCTATAAATCTCTTGTGCCATTTTTTCTTTCTTTTACAATTTGCTTCCACCAATTTTTTTAATTGCCAATTCACTCCCTCTTAGTCATCTCCATTAATTGGTTAACTTAACAACACTAAACTCAATATGTGTTTCTTAAGGCTTTATTGTGAAAGAGGCAATGAAATGAAAATATTTATATTTGTTAATAGGAATCTTTTGGTGCTCATTCCTAAAGTTACTTCACCTGAATTTATCAGTCAGTTTTGGCCTATCAGTCTGTGTTCGGTCTTGTACTAAGTTATCACTAAATTGATAGTCAATAGACTCAAACTCTTACTACCGGTTTGGGTCTCGAAGAATCGGACCAACTTTGTGTCGGGAAGAGATATTATCGGTAATATTATCATTGCTAGGAAGTGATACATTGCATGAGAGCAAAGAAAGAAAGGAAAGGTTGGATGGCCATTATGATCGATATGGAGAAAGCGTACAATCGGCTAGAGTGGTCATTCATCACTGATGCATTGTGTGATATTGGGTTGTTGCTTGCGATGCGTAACATTATCATGAGTTGTGTGACTTCGGTGTCAACACAAGTGGTATGGAACGGTGCATTATATGAGGTGTTTAAGCTGAGTCGGGTATAAGACAAGGGGACCCCCTTTCTCCGTATTTGTTTGTGCTATGCATGGAAAGTTAGCCAAATCGATTCACGGTGCGGTACAGTCCAGGTTATGGAAACCAGTGGAGCTTTCTAGATATTGGCTGGGCATTTCTCACCTTTTTTTCACGGATGATATGATCCTTTTTGCTGAAGCTTCCTTAGACAAACTCAATGTTATCTGACAAGTCATGTAGGAATTTTGTTTGGCTTCGGGGCACAAGATTAATGTGGAGAAGACTAGTATTTTCTTTTCTAAGAACGTTGATTTTGGATTGCAGAATCACATTAGTCGATCCTTTGTTTTCACAGAGGTCCCCGATCTTGAGAGATATTTAGGAGTTTCCGTTATTACACCAACACGTTGCTAAGGCTTCTTATCAATACCTTGTTTAGAAAGTTTGCGATAAATTATTCAGGTTGGTCCTCCAAAACGTTATCCCTGGCTGGTAGAATCATGCTTGCCAAGGTAGTTTTGGTAGCGATCCCGTCATACACGATACAGACCTCCTTTTCCCCTAAGGGAACATGTGATGAGCTGGAGAAGATCATCTGAAATTTCATTTGGGGACGTACAGATGAGCAAGGTGGGATTCATCTTGTCAGTTGGAAGGATATGGTAAGCCAATATTGTTTCAGGGATTGAGCTTTCGTAACTTGAGCAATCAAAATAAGGCCTTTATGATGAAGATAACATTTAATTTATTAAGGAAAACAGATCAGTTTTGGGTGAGGATTCTTCAGTCAAAATATAAGTGGGATGGCGATTTGCCAAAATCGATTAATAACAGAAATTTCTCAAGGCTCTAGAAGGGTTTGTCAGTTGTTTGAAATGATGTTCGTAGTAGTTTGGTTCGGAAAATCAGCAATAGAATGACAATAGAGTTTTGGAGGTATCATTAGATTAATGATGTTGGGCATTTAATTACGTTAGTTCATATAGAGATTGCTTGTACTCTGCCGCATGCCTTGGTTATCGAGATAGTTGATGCTCATAGTGAATGGAAATAAATAGAATTTGAGGAGAAGCTACCTGCAACTATTTTGCTTAAGTTACCAGCGATTGAACCCCTATTGCAATCCACACAAGGAGATGATTATGGATGGCAGTAGGGTGTGACTAAGGAATTTCGGTTTCATCAGCATATGCGGTTTGGACTAACCAAGAGCCGTACTCAGAAAGTTCAATGTGGAAGGTGAATTCTAGATTTAAAGGCTGACTAGGCATCAAGATTTTCTTGTGGTTGGCATCTAATGGTAAGATTTTAACTAAGAGTGAACGAGTGCACCGACATTTTGCGGTTGATTCTAGGTGTGGTTTTTGTAGGGTGTGGTTGAATCCTTGGATCAACTTTTTATCGGGTGCCCAATATCAACCTTCATTTGACTGAGTTTAATTAAACATGAGCAATGGGATGAATTTTTCTCCGTAAGTTTTGACGAGTGGTTTAAGTTATCTTATTGAAACCGGGTCATTTTACCCAGCACCATTACGATCGGCACATCCTTTTCAGCTCGATTCTTTGGTCGATTTGGTTGCATCACAATACACTGGTCTTCGATACAAAACTGTTGGCAGGGAGATAATTTTGGAGTGAAGTCGTCAGCTCACAGTGGATGTGGGTTTGGCTGCCATGGTGCTGCGTCGTCCGGAACAGGGTGTGGTAAGTGATCGCAGTAGCGCTTGGTGGATTGCACTAACATCTGGATGGTTTGAGCTGAATGTGGATGGGGTTGTTTGGGCTTCTAGGGGATTTGCTTCATGCGGTGGGGTAATCCGTAATAGTGAGGGCGTATGGATGTTTGGTTTCCCCAAATTGATAGGAATATGTTCAGCTTTAGATGCAGAGTTATGGGGTATATGTGAAAGGTTATCCCATGTGTGGAGATTGGGTTTTCGACGGATTCGAGTCGAGAAAAATAATATTGCACTAGTACAGATATTACAGAGAAGACCCCTTGAGTTCCAGAACACGTTAGTACCTTTTATTGTTTCCGTTTTGGATCGTGACTTGATGGTGAATTTGCCCATGTATTCTGAGAGGCGAATAAGGTTGCAGATAGTTTGGCTAAGCTTACGAGGGATGGATCGCTTTGAGTTCGCAGTTTCTATCAGCCACTCGTGACTATTGCCCTATTGTTTGAGATGGATGCGATATCTGAGGACCCGAGATAGTTTGTCGCTTGGTTTATCACCTTAATTTGCTAGTTAGAGCTAGCTCGATTATAGGGTTGATGTTGGTGTAGTTTGTTTACGATGTGTTTGTTTGTTTATGTTTATTTCTATATGTACTATTTTTCTCCGATTAAATTTAAGGTTTTTTAATGAGGTATATAAAGATATCTCTTGTATGATTCATCGTCAATGGAATCATACATTTTGATCCAAAAAAATGCAATGAATCTACCTTAATGATTTGTTTCTCATAAAACAATGAGATTTTATTAGTTCAACTAGACTTGTCAAATAAATGGGTTGGATTATTTTTTGTTTGGGTCAATACAGATTAAAATTTTTTGAGTTGATCCCGGGCCAAGTCAATTTGAGTCCGAGTTGACTCTAGGCCGAGTCAATATTGGATTCGAGTTGGATCATTTTTGGGTTATAGTCATTTTATGTTCAGTGATTAAAGCATAATTTAGAGAATGAATTACTTTAATTTAAATAATATTAAAATCAAAGTTTTTTTGTAATTTATACTCATATATTTATGGTTTAACAATTTAAGTTATTTGAATCAAATCATATATTTTACACATGAATTATTATGATTTAACATGTAAATAACTATTTTACACGAAACCACTAATCCAATTACAATATGATAGTGAAAATTAATTTATGTGTAATATTTGTTTATATTATATGTATATAAATTTTATAAACATAGAATTATTATATATTTATATATAAATAACAATTTTTTATTTTATATACTAAGCCTTAAATTGTTAATTCTAAATTCTAATTTCCATATAAAGCACAAGTTTTATTTGATCAAATTGATCTACTCTTAAAAAATGTACAAGTTGAAATAGTGGGTTTTAAGTTAATAAAAATGACAATAAATTTAAATTAAATTATATTTTAAAAATTATACTTAGTTTCAAGTTAGTCACTTCAAGTTACTTATTCGAATCAATTCAGATTCGAGTTAGTCTTTAATCTTGCTAGTTATGCGTCGAGTCAGTTTCAAATTGGGTCAAGTTTGGGTCCGAATTCAGCAAGTTCAGATTGCTGACTTTTCTTGATCAAATTGAATCATAGTCAAAGTTAACATATCTTATATTCAGGCCGAAATAAATAAAACCCTAATTTTTTATTTTTTTCTCTGCAGTCGCACGTTTCTCTTTTTTTTCTTTTGATTTTGTCGGCGGAGGTGTATGGTGCTGGTCGCCAACTGTCGATGTTCATTTTTATCATTGTTTTCTCCTATCCCATTTTGGTTTGTTATTTTTATTCTGATTTTTTAATAAAAATCTCTTTTGTTTGATTTCTTTCTTTTCACATATTTTGTGCATGTTCGTCTACCTTTGTCGCACGTTTTAACTCTGCTCTTGTGTCACGTTTCCTCTACCTTATGGCACGTTATTCGCCTAACTCTACGGTAGATATGCGATCGTGTAGAGATTCTCATGTCGCTCGTATCTAAGTTGTAATTGTCGGTGGTCTTTTAGTGGTTACATTCCCTTGTGGTTGTTTGCCGATGTATTCAGATCTATTTTATGAAACAGCCTGCAAGTTTGCTTTGTTTTGTTCGCCACTCCTTCTTCATCCCTAAAGTGTCTAGTTGAATGGAGACAAAGGAGTACTATTGACGATTACTGGGTTACTATAGATGATGGACATCGGATTCATAAGAAGACTTCGATTGTTACTGCGCATTTGGGATTTTTATTTTATTTTATTTTTGAGGTTTTGGTGGACATAGTCTCTAAAATTTTCTCTTTGATTAGTTGCATTGTTAAAGTTATACCAATTTTATCTATGCGTATGTAGTATGTGAATTATGGATATTGGGACTATCGTATATCTAAAATTCTCTCTTTGATCGTAATATTTATTTTGTTGCATTTTAAGATTTACTCGTAACAAGGCTCATTTGATATGTTTTTAGGATTCGGTGGACTATATTATCATGTTTTGATTTTTAAAACTTTGACTTAAAAGATGTAAGCACGTCAAATTTTGTTTAAAATGGTCAATACATGTGCTAATGAGATTACTAAGCTCCATTGAATTTTGCTGGAATAGTTTGGTTCGTTAATCTTTTGATTTGGCAGATTTGGATGTTTATTTAAGCAAGTTAAAGCATTAAAAATAGTCTTACCAGTGACTAAAGATGAATAAAACTTGATGGAAGTGTGTGCATTGCATATTTGTAAGCTTAAGGCGTTTTTGACATTTATGTAATGCATGTTCTAGGCTTAAACTTGGCATAATCTACTTAAGGTAGCAAAAGTTGCTCGTGTTAAAGTTGGAAGAATTGAATTACAAATCTGTTTTCTGTATTTTTCTAGAAAAAAAAAAGATTGATTCCTTAGGGAAAAAAATAGATCCTTTTCCCCTTGGTGGCTGGGTAGATTTTTGTATTTGGCAAAGGATCAATTCCTTGAGCCACAGGAATCATCCCCTGGGCC
This sequence comes from Hibiscus mutabilis, assembly GCA_019671005.1. Classification (NCBI taxonomy): domain Eukaryota; kingdom Viridiplantae; phylum Streptophyta; class Magnoliopsida; order Malvales; family Malvaceae; genus Hibiscus; species Hibiscus mutabilis. The sequence continues at coordinate 33,217,164 of CM033735.1, read as the reverse complement.
CTGACCCTAAAATCGTACGAGATTTAAGATTCTATATAACGAGTCTAAGATGTAGAATTTTGTTGGATGGGTTGTAAGTGTTTATCACAAGTCATTTGCAAGGAGGAGCAAGAAATGAGAGAATGTAGAGGTAGAACCCAAATCTTAATTGAACCGTTCAGTGAAAAATTAGTTTATGTTCGTTTATTTATTAAACGAACAAATATAAATAAGATTTTCTGTTCATTTAATTAAGTGAACGAACATGAACAAATGACTCGTTCGTTTATTTACGTTCGTGAACATTCGGTAATTCATTCGTTTATGTTCGTTTAAATTTATTCACATAAGTCTATTAATATTTATTATTTTTCATAACAAAAGTATTATATTTTAAAAAATTATTCACATATGTTCGTCATTTAAATTTATTTACATATGTCATTTTATTTTCGTTCGTTTACGTTCGTTTATCATTTTAACGAACGAACACGAATAAGCTACGTTCCTTAGCAAATGAACATGGACATGAAATTATGTTCGTTTAGTTATTCGTGTTCACTAATTTATTCGGTTAAAATTAAATGAACGAACATAAATATACTCACGTTCGTGTTCATTCGGTTCGTTTATATGCCTTTGTAGAGGCTTTGCCTTTGAATCGTCCTGTGACAATATCCATCAGCCAGGACTGTAGCAAACGCACAAATTACAATTGGTTGGTACTGACGTTGCAAGCGATCCAGTTTTTCTTGGCAAGATTAAATTATATCTTCTAGGGAAGTGCAAAAGTAATGAGATGTACAGGTAATCTACTGCAATACCGAAATTCAAGTTTCCACGAGAAAAACCTGGAGTTGGAATCTCTCAAGTCAAGCTGGATTGTTGAAAGTCATACCTTAGAATCTGTTAGAATTACAACAAGTAAGATTTTAGGAGAAATATAAATTTTCTGTTTTATTTTAATTTCCTTTTGCTATTTTGAACAAGTTTAATTTTAGATTGCAGTGCATTTACCAAAAACATGCATTTTTCCTTGTTTATTATTAACAACTACTTTGAGCAAGATGAACAGTTGGATTAGCATAGGAAAGAAGATTATACTTGTATAACTATTTTCATGTGTCCAAATATGTGTTTAACACAAAACAAACACTACTACATGCATAGGATGGAAGACCAAGTTAAATCGTATTGGCGTACAGATTCATTCTTAGTTTTACACAATTAAAGAAAATAAATTCGAAATTTAAATATGAATTCAAGTATTCAGCAAAAATTAAGTAAACAACCAAAACAAGAAAGACTTCAAATTTCGATTTTCTAGATATTCATTTCAAATTTCTCACTATCCAAAAGTCATTACCAGAGCATAATTCTCAAATTTTATTCTCAAATTTTATGTCAGTGAAGTTGAAAACAGCACCATATTCTATGATATCAAGAAGTATAAAATCGAACAAAATGAAAAATATATGTGGTTGTAAAGAAATAAAGAAATCTAGTTGAAACATCGAAAAGTAAGCAATTCAAATAAATGTTTATCAACAATATCTGAAACATGTGATTTAAACTCTCAGTTGATACTTAAATTGCGGGTTCAAGACTTACTAAGAGTAAAATTTCTCTTTTCTCTTCTTTAAATAAAAATTATTCAAAAAAAATGAATGCTTTGATTCCTTCACTATTTGCTCTTTTGTTCTCCAAAAACAAAACATAAAAACAAGACGTTTTAAAAGAAAAAACAACTATTATTTTTTATTGGAAAAGGAAAAGAACTAAAAGATGGAGTTTCAAACAACATCAATAGCTAAAACTGCCAGAATTCTTAGCAAAAACATTTAAAATTAAAACAGAAATAATCTTACAATTGTTTACCTTTCGAAACTCGTTTGAAACTGATCTTTATCCCATTCTGCCGACGGTCGAGATTTCTAAAGCTTAAAACCACGAAAATTTCAGAGAGGAAAGGGCAAACAATGACGAGCACTCGAAAACTCGCTTCCAATTACTCAAAACGCAAACAGAAAATTAAGAGCTTAGGATTCTAAAAAAGTATATGATTAAGAAGAAGAAGAAGAAATGAAATATTCAAAAGAAGAATTTGAGGGAAAAGATGGCTTTACTGGTTGAGAAACCTCGAGGGCCAAAGATTGCAAGAGTAGAAAAAGAGAGAAGACACGTCCAATAAAAAATATTATTTGATATGATGACATGGAACCGAGATTTAAAGCTGGGCTGTGAATAGCTTTGGGGATTCACTGGATCGCGTAAAGTGACACGTGGCGTTTTGTGAATTGACTTAAAGATGCTTGGGGAAATTTAGAGTATTGGACGAAGGCATTTTCAAAATCAAAGGTGACCACAGTGTGGCTGGTTTCTAACTAATGACGACTACTTTATTATAATATGACAATAATACCCTAAAATGTTCTTCATTTTACGTGAGTCGGTCCAGGGATTGTGCCATGTAAGCAAGAAAATATCTTCACTAACTTGGCTGGCTTATTTATTTATATGCAGCTCGTCCTGAGTTGAACCGGTCGACCGCCCATAACTTATTTTTTAAAAATTTTAGTCTAAATAATTATAATAAAAAAGACTTTAAATTTTGATTATGATATTAGATAAAGTCTCTTTTTTCAATTTTACTACTTAAATAGTTATAATTTAATTTTAGGCAAACTACATAAATGGTCACCAAACTTTTAGGGCAAATTTATTTTAGTCATCACACTTAAAATATTCGATAAGGTCACCCAACTTTTAGTTCGATTTCAATAGTCACCGAACTTTTAGGGCAGATTTATTTTGGTCACTGTACTTTTAAAATATTCGATAAGGTCACCCAACTTTTAGTTTGATTTCAATATAGTCACCAAACTTTTAATAGCGCTTTTAATATGGTCTCTCTCGTTACCTTCCGTTAAAAGCTGACGTTAGTTTTCGTTTCCTTAATAAAAAAAATCGGTAAACTACACTAATCATCACTCAACATTCTTCTCACTCCTATGTTGGTCACTAAAGTTAAAAAAATTTAATTTAATAACTTAACTTTCGAATTGTTCATACTTTGGCCACTTTCAAATTCGGGTAACGATTTTTTACTTTGCTTATTAAATTTATCATATTACCATATTTGATATTTTAATAAGCAAAGTAAAAAAGATTATTACTCGAATCAAATATTCCAATTAAACCGGTCATTCGATTATCGAATTTAGTTGGTACAATATAAGATCGAGAACTAAATAATCTGAATTTAGCAATTAACCAAAATAATTTTTAAGGATTAATCAAAACTGATTTCGGTACAAAATTTTAAAATAAATTATTTTGATTCGATTACGGTTCACGGTTTTAAGAAAAATTGATTAACTGATATGATCTAGTATATACAATATTTATAAATTTTATGAATTACAATATTTAATAGTATAGTGATTTTGATACCCTTTTGATTTTTTTAAAAGTTTTGGCTCTGGGTAGAATTAATAGGTGTGAACTTTCAATTTTTGACTTTCTAATTGTTTTTACACTTTCATCACAACCAAACAATTATTAAATTTACCATATTATCATATTTGATATTTTAATAAACAAAGTAAAAAATCATTTCCAGAATCAAATATTTCGATTAACTAGTAAATTGATTATCTGGTTTAATCGGTACAATATATGGTTGAGAATTGAATAATCTGAATTTACCAATTAACCAAAATAATTTTTTAAGGATTAATCAAATTTTTCTATTTGTATAAAAATGTCATTTGAGAGTGGCCAAAATATGAACAATTCGAAAATTAAGTTATTAAATTGAATTTTTTTAACTCTAGTGACCAAAATAGGAGTGAGAAGAATGCTGAGTGATGATTGGTGTCGTTTACCCATTTTTTATTAAGGAAAAACGAGAAGCAAAGTCAGCTTTTAACGGAAGATAACAAGAGGGACCATATTGAAAGCGAACTAAAAGTTCGGTGATTATATTGAAATCTAACTAAAAGTTGGGTGACCTCATCGAATAGTTTAAGAGTACGGTGACCAAAATGAATTTACCCTAAAAGCTCGGTGACTATATTGAAATCAAACTAAAAGTTGGGTTACCTTATCGAATATTTTAAAAGTACGGTAACAAAAATGAATCCACCCTAAAAGTTCAGTGACCATTTATGTAGTTTACCCTTTAATTTTTTCTAATAGTTAGTATTAGGAGTCCAATTTTTTCAATACTTGTTATTTGGGTCCCAAATTTACTTGTTATTATAGGCTCAATTTTCCCAATATTTGTTATTATGAGTCTACTCTTAAAAATTCTTTTTTCAATATTTGTTATTAAAGGTCCAATTTTTTTAATATTTGTTATTTGAGGCCCAATTTTTCTTGATATTTATTATTAGAGACATACTCTTCAAATTCTTTTTTTCAATACTTATTATTTAGAGTCCAATTTTTTCAATACTTGTTGCTAGAGGCTCAATTTTCTCAATATTTTGTTATTATGAGCTACTCTTAAAATTTATTTTTTTCAATATTTGTTATTAAGGGACAAATTTTTTTCAATACATGTTATACGATGCCCAATTTTTCTTGATATTTGTTCTTAGGGACCCACTCTTAAAATTCAATTTTTCTTAGTACGTTGGTTTTAAAAGCAATGCCGACTTGGATGGGAAAAAACATGAGCGGTCATTTAGGGTGTTATCTTTTACTTTTACAATTTCAATCATTTTTAAAATGATAATTTTGTTAGTTGGTGATAATTTTCTTGGTACTTTGCTTCTTATCGTTTTTGTTGTATTAATATATTTTAAAAAAACAATGAAAATAATAGTGTCTTATGAAATATTAAATTAATTATTCAAAGTAATGAAATATACTTTCGTTCTACAATAGTCTATTTTTTACTTTTCATTCAAGGCTTCGAAGCTGCCCGAGTTAAAAGACATCAATATATGAAAATACTTAAATAAAAATATGTTTAAACATGTTCAATATTATATATATATCATGAAAAGAATCACCCATAAAAATATACAAAACTAATATTACCTTGCAATAACATTTATATTTTTTATCAGCAAAAGTATGATTTTATTATGAAGAAAATCATACAAAGAGATATTGTCATGTGCTTCATTCAAAACCGCTCTAAACCTAAACAGAAGAAAAGAATACAAGCACGACAATATAAAAGAAATGACGCCTATAAAAGAACAACACCCAAAATAAAAACACACTAACCATGCAAGATCATAAGTTAATATTAGTTTGAGTTATAAGAGGCCTATAGCATCTATCTTCGTTATTAAACCCTTTAGGTTAGGGATAGGAAAAACTCGACTCAACTGGTTGTTGCTGCTGTTTGGGGACCGACTCCTTTCTTATCAAATGGTTTTCGATATTATGTTGCCTTTACTAGATATAAATGAATTTACTTTCTAAAGTAAATCTGATGTTCACTCAACTTTTGTGCAGTTTCATAAACAGGTTGAGAGATTGTTAAATTTCAAACTTAAGGTGCTACAAACAAATGGTAGTAGAAAGTTCACTGCCTTGAATCAATACCTTAAAGCTCAAGAAATTCTGCATATACTGTCTTGCCCTGACACATACGAGCAGAATGAGCTTGTAGAGAGAAAGCATAGGCAAGTGATTGAGGTTGGGCTAGCTATGCTGGCTCAAGCAAGCTTGCCCTTACATTATTAGAATGATGCTTTTGCATCTGTTGTGCATCTCATTAACAGACTGCCCACTAAGCCTCTATCAGGTGTGTCCCACCATGCGAAATTGTTTAGTCAAAAACTTGATTATAGTAGTCTTAAGGTTTTTGGTTGTTTGTGCTACCCTTACATTAGGCCCTTTCATCAGCATAAGTTACACTTTAAGTCTAGTCTTTATATCTTTTTAGGGTATGTTCCTGCTTATAAGGAATATAAATGCTTGGATAAGTCTGATAGAATATATATATATATATATACATATATTAAATCATGTTAGATTAAAAGAGACTATTTTTCCCTATCCTGAGTTTGTTAACTCTTCAAAGACTGTTAATGTTTCTAAATCTAAGAGTGTTGTTTTTCCCATCTTCACTAAGTCTTCTTCTCATATTGTTGCTACTGGTTTGTCTAAGACTGGTCAAGTAGACTATGTGCCTGAACCTCTACCTACTTATGCTATTTCCCCTAAACATTCTTTTCATGCTGCTACTTCCATTCCATATGTCTTTGCTTCTATGCCACCTACATCTTCCCCTGCTATATCTTTTGTTCCTCCTTTATCTTCTCATGTTATATCTCATTCATCTACCATAGTTATCTCACATATTCATTCTCTTGTTACTACTTTTACGTCACATTCATCTCCCACTACTGCCGCATCCATCTCAGCCCCATCCTTTCCTACTATACCACCTCCACCTCCCACTACTATTTCACATGTTCACCAACCATCTACTACTTCTATATCACATCTATCTTTCACTGTTACAACATCTATCTCACCCCCATCTTCTCTTGCTATACCACCTTCATCTCCCTCTACTTTTTTAGATTCTCACCAACTATCTACCTGTTCTATATCACCTCTATCTCCCACTACTACAACATCTATTTCACCCCATCTTCTCCTGCTATACCACCTCCACCTTCCACTACTATTTCACATGTTCGCCAACCATTCACTATTTCTATACCACCTCCACCTCCTACTGCTACAACATGTATCTCACCCTATCTTCTCTTGTTATACCTCCTCCATCTACCACTACTCCACTACCATCTGTTACTTCTATTCCATCCTCATCCTTCATTGCTACAAATAAGCTTTCCATGATCACCAGAGGAAAATTTGGGATTTTTAAGCCTAAGGTGTTTATCACTGAAATTGAACACAAGGAATCTGTTGATGTGTTCAAGGCTTTTGACCATCCTGTTTGGACAGCTGATGTCTATGATGAATATGCAGCCCTTATAAAGAATAATACTTGGGATTTGCAGGTTCTTCCACCACATAGAAAGCCTGTTAGGTGCAAATGACATTTTAAGGTTAAGAAAAAATGGCTCTGTGGAGAGACTTAAAGTCAGACTTGTAGCCAAGGGGTATTTTCAGCAGATTTGGAGTGATTTTAAAGAGACATTTAGTCCAATTGTCGGATTGTCCTTGCTACTGCTGTCATTAATAAGTGGCCCATTTTTTAAATTGACATAAATAATGCCATGGTGACCTATCTGAAGATATTATATGTCTCAGCCTCTTGACTTTGAGCAAATAGGTTCAAATGGTGAGAAGTTAGTTTGTCGTCTCACTAAAGCCTTGTATGGACTTAGGCAAGCCCCAAGGGCATGGTTTGATACCTTAAAAGACTGCCTAATAGGAAAAATGAGATTCATTGACTCTAGATCATATTCTTCTCTTTACATCAGAAATACCAACTCTTCTCATCTTCTCTTAATGGTGTATATTGATGATATAATCATCACCGGTGATAACACTGATGTGGTGGATGATTTAGTCCAAGCTATCAATCAAGAATTCTCTTTAAAAGATCTTGGAGAACTATAATTCTTTCTTGGTATGGAAATCTAGCAGACTGTTAAGGGTCTCTTATTAACTCAGCAAAAGTATGTCATTGAGTTGTTGCTAAAGCCTAACATGACTAAAACTAAACCAACTCCTACACTAATGACAGTTGCTGTAAAACTCAAAGCTAATGATGGACAATAATTTGGCGGTATTCAGCTTTATAGGAGTATGGTTGGTGGTTTGCAGTATATATGTTTCACTAGATCAGACATTGCATATGCTGTAAACAAGGTGAGTCAGTTTACGGACTCTCCTAATGAGATTCACTGAAAGGCAGTGAAGATAATTCTTAGATATCTGGCTGGTACAATTAAGTATGGGTTATGTTTTAAATACATTGGTGTGTTAAATTTAGTAGCCTATGCTGATGTTGACTTGGCTTCTTCTTTTGAGGATAGAAGGTCAACCTCAGGCTATTGTATTTTTATAGGATGAAATCCTATTACATGGTGTTCCAAGAAGCAAGTTGTGGTCTCTAGATCGTCCACTAAGGCTGAATATCGCAGTTTGGCTAACTTTGTTTCTAAATTAACCTGGGTTGAACAAGTTCTTCAAGAAATAGAGGTATCAATTTTAGGGAAACTAACTGTTTGGTGTGATAACATGTCAACAATTTCCATGTCAACTAATCCTACACACCAGGCTCGTGTAAAGCATGTGAAGATTGACCTTCATTTTTTGTGTGGAAGAGTCTTGGTTGGACAACTACTTGTGAATTTTGTACCTTCTTCTGAGCAGGTTGCTGAGATCCTAACTAAGCCTATCCTTCTAGTAGATTTTCAATGCATGCGAGATCAATTGGAGTGTTCTCTTTTAATCAGCATCTACAGGAAGAAAAAATCAAAAAAAAATTAGAGAAATATAAGAATAAGCAGCTGCTCTTGTTAGTTAGACAATTGGACTTGGATAACTGCAATCTGTTAGGTAGTTATTTGGGCCTCTATATATAAACTAATAGTCTTTGTAAGTGTGTTATCCAGTTTTTGTATCAATCTCATTAAAAGAAATGAAATATTATACTTCCGTTTTATTTTAGTTTTTAGTAGAAATTTAGAAACTCTGTCAGTTTCTTCCTCTATCATCTCAATTTTTTTTATAAGTTTTATTTTGCATATTTGAGCGTTTTTGTTAATAAGTTTCTTTTTTTTTTTATAAAAATGATGAATGTTTTTATTTGTTTTATAAAATGTTCTTTTTACGGTTAGATTTTTTTATCGTTTTTCTAATTGGCCGTTATTTGATTATTTTACTGACATTTTCAGATTTTGGACCCTCATACTTGTTCTCTCATATTGATATGTACTAATAATCACCTAAATATGTCCCGTTTGAGTTGTGATAAAGTCAGTTGTTAATGTGTCGCCATGTTCTATTATTATGTTAATATTGATGATGCTTATCTTTAATCGCTGATAATATATTTGTTTATATCTTATTTGTTTTTCAAGTTATTTGGTTAGGTTTTTTAACCAATTTTTATAGTCAATATTTTCATTATTCATCAACTAGTTTTTCCTGTTTGATGATTTTATGGGAATGACTAGTTAGTGTGATGAGACTATTCTAAATTTTGTAAACTCTTATTTCCTGAGATTGTCAACTTTTGTTGTACTTCTCTTTATTTATTTAATAAAATTAATAGTTATTATTATTTCAAAAATAAATAAAATATGAAAACCACGTAAGATTGCCATTTATAAAATACTTCATTTTGAAATAATTTTAAAAATACTAGAAGATATACAGATGTCAACTAAAAATTAGCATTAAATATTGTCATTTTACATAAAATTTAGTCGATATTTTGTTCATCAATAATTCAATATAATAGATGCAAATTAAAATGTTTCTTTATAGAATGACATAATTAAAAAAATATATTAATTGTCAATTGAGTTTAGCTCAGTCGACATGTTGTTGATATAATGTATAAGAGGGCGTGGGATTGAGTGTGCTTAAATACTTAATATCATCTTATTTATATTTATTTTCCAAATTAATACTAAATTGATTATATGTGTAAATATGAAAGATTAAATGTGCAATTATACTAATTTTCTTAACGGTCACGTCACCCCTTTAATGGAAATTAACGGCGTCGTGAGCACTTTGTCACAAAATCATAAGTTTAATGATCATTTTGTAACATTTGAAAGTTTGATGATCAAAAATAAAAATGTTGAGATAGTTCAATGACCATTTTTGAATTTTAACCTTTAAAATAATAATAATAATAATAATAAATCATTTTTTTAAAATATTCTAAAATTTAAAAAATATATACAACAAATTCAAAAATTATAAAAAAGTAAATAATAAAAAATATTCAAGAAAGTATTATAAAATTTAAATAAAAGAAACAAAAAATAACTATTTAATTGAATAAAATTAATTGTTATTATTATTCCAAAAAAATAGAAGAAACAAAAAGTTATAAAAATTCGAGCATCTTCCCCAAACAAATCGTAAATTGTCTCTCACCAACTCGAGTCTATCATCACTCTTCAAATAACTATTTAATTGAATCAACCTTGCAACCGACGTAACAAGTGTAACGATAAGATAACACAACAAGACGATCACTTTGAGTTTCTTTAAGATTATTTAGTTTATCGTGATTTTTCTAAATTTTGTATGAATATATTATTAAAAAGGTGACTTTTAATTTAGAGAAATTCAATTGGATGTTATCTCATTGTGTTTGTTACATAGAATTAAATTTTAAAGTCTAAAATAAGATTTCTAAGCATCAGTTCGATTTTGTCTTCAACTTGTTATTTTTAAATCGTAGGAAAAAAATCTCAAAAGTTATTGTTTCTCTAATTTAATGTTGATTCTAGTGAAATGTATTTGAGGAACGATTGTAGACTCGAGTTGACAAGATCTATTTTAAGATTTCTTCGGGAGTTAAACTTTTTTATAATTTTTAATATTTTTAATAATTTCTTAAATATTTGAAAATTTCTAATAATTTTTAATATTTTTAATTTTCAATATTGTATTTTTAACCATTTTAATATTTTAAGTATTTTTTCCTTTTTGATTAACTGATGTTTTATTACTCAAAGGAAGCAACAAGTTGCCACAAAAAACATAGAATCGGATTAAAAATCAAACTAATCCCTAGTCAATACAAAGCCTCATATCAACAATAGAAAACCTATCTATATTTGTTCTATACAGTCTGTAATTGACTATATTTTTTTTATACAAGTAAGATTTAAATCGGGAGTACGAGAGACCCCTGAAGTGTCTGAAATTATTTTCCTCCCATAGGCAGTATATGTAAGCATTCCAAGTGATTTTAAGAATCAGAACCCGCAAGGGTTTATCCTTCAAAAAATTGGTATCCCAAGATAAATCATCCTCCCATTCCTGCACTGCACGCTGGATATCGTACAGATTCAGATTGACTTCCCATATGCATTTTGAATATGAGAAATCGTAGAAGAGATGGTTACGTGTTTCACAAGTAGAAGTAGAACTGCAAGGCCCGCGAGTGTCATCCTGAACAATTCTCATTCGCTTTAGTCTGGTTTTTGTGGGGAGTTTATCTAAGGCTGTCAGCCATGTGATAATGACATGCTTGGGGATATGGTAGGAGAACCAGATTAACTTTTTCCATGGAACCTTTTCCTTCATTTCTCGGATCGTGTCTCAAATCTACCTAGTGGTAACTGTCGATCAGTTCGAAATAGGGTTAAAAATATCAGTAGCAGTAGGTTTGAGAATTAGAATTTTTCGAATGATCCAATAAGTGATACGATTTGCATCCAATCAACCAGAAATCTGCGTCTTTAATCACATACTCTCTAACACAAGTCATCCATAGAGACCCTTTACCTGCAAATAAAGCCTTTAGTAGATGCATTATATAAACTTTATTCCAGATGTGCAGATTTTTCAATCTAATACCACCTTTCGACTTCAAGTTACATATTTGTGCCCAACTGACCCTACTCCCTTTAGAATCTTAAATATTTTTTTTCATATGTGCAGATTTTAAATATTTTTTCAAATAACTATATTTTAATTTTATTTTTAAATACTTTTTTTTACTTTCAATACTTTTATGATTTTTAGGATCTAATAAATCGTTTAAACTTTTCAAAAAAAAAAACAATTAGTTCTCTCTATCAAATTATCATATTCATTCACATGTGGATTGTTACTTTAGCAAGTTTAACAATCATGTAACGTAATAACAATCAAAGACATGGTTTGTTATTCAGAAATGTAATTGATGTATTTTAAAAGTACAAAGATCATGTCACATCCCTAAAACCGGCCTAGTCGGAATTTGGTTCCAGTGATCGGAAATTTTGTATCGGATATGCTCGGAACTGTAAACTTCCAATCCTTGTACTCAATTTGAAGTAATGAAAGTTGTTTGGACTTGATTTAAGTTGTAAGGATATTTTTATAAGAAATTCAAAGTTGGAAATGTTGTTTTCAAGCTAGGAGTATCAGTACGGTAGGACTAGCATCGGTACGGTTTTGGCTAGGTGTTTCGATACAGTTAGACCTGTATCGGTACGGCCTAACTGCAATAACAAACTTACCCATTTTAGCTTGGCCGTATCGATACAGCCATAAGGTGTATCGATACGGGTCTCTGCAAAAATTTGCTTTGAATATTAAATTGAAAGATAAAAGGGAATAGGTGATGAATCACCACCTTGCTTGCCCCTCCACGTGAAATGCCTCAGAAAAGGTGACTAATTGTCATCCAATTGACAATTGAAAGAAAGGAGGGTTAGATGATTGAATTGGGTTTAACAATCCCTCAAGAATAGGAAAGGTTTCTATTGGTTGTAAGGTAGGTGGGAGAATGATTAAGGGTGGCGTGTGGTTTTAAAATAAGAAACAAAGCTTTCTCCCTTACTTTTGAATCCTCCGAAAGCTAAAATTCACCCTTTGTCATCCAACAAGCTAACACCTCCATTGTCATCCTCAACCACAAGCTTAAACAAGTACCTCAATCCAATCCTCAACCTTAGTTTGATTTCAATATAGCGTTTGGAAGCTTGTATCTCAGTAAGTAAAAGCCCTCAATCAATTTTCGAAATCCATGGATGGTTGAAGTTTAATTTCAAGTTGAGTTATTGAGCCTAATCTTTGAAATGAGCACTATATCGTTATAGTGATTGTATTGATTCCTTGTGTTTCTTCCTAGCTCAAAAATTGGAAAGAAACAACCCGTCATCTCCAAACAAGTCTAGGAGCAAAGGAATCGAAATCCGAGAACCTTAAAGTCTTTGAATACTAGGTGAGTGTAGTCGTGTCAAGGGATTGGCATAGAGCCATCCCGTTGCATTTGTTTTGTGTTATGATTGCATTTTTGTTTAAAGACTCACATAGAGCAAACATGAATGGTGCTAATGGCAAGCATGGTAAGTCCCCAATGTTATTCGATATGTTATAAGTTCCTATGTGACATGTGAAATATGCTACATGTGTATTTTGATATGGATGTGTTATAATATGAAATATGGAGCTAAGGCTCGATTTGCTATCCGATATAATGTGATTCGAAAGGTAAGAATTATGATGAAATATGTGACTTGGACATTCGTGGACATTGGTACAATTGGCATGCCATAGGGTTATTCGAGCTCACCAAGTAAGGGATTGGACTACGGTTCGGGGATACAACCTATATGTGTGGTGAAATAAGGATGGATTGTGTAAGGGACATTATCCGGAGCTACGGCTCAAGGCTACAGCCTATTTTCTATGTGTGTGGTGTATCCATTGGTTACCATGTCCAAGGAAATGATATGCTTATATGATCTATATTTGTTATATGAAATCATGAGTAATGACTATGAATATGTTTTGCTATGATTGATGTTATGCAAATTGTTAACCAGCATGCTTATACGACATTCATGTAATTGATAGATTTATTGTGTATTTGTTATGACTACCTCACTAGGCTAAGTAAGCCTAACGTCTTAGTCTCTCATGCATTTTCAGGACATTGAAAGAATCTGAGCCTTGATCGTGTGTTGCGGTTGCAAGTCACTCTCATCAACCTCATGTAAGCTTAACTTTTGCTTGAACTCCTAGTAAGGTGGCATATGGTATAAACATGTTATAAATGTGCTATACTATGTATGCGTAATAGCCTAAAGGTGACCAAATGCTTAATGGTTAATATGGTGTGATTGTGAGTTAATAAAACTAGTAAAATGAGCCTAAAAGCCCTAAAAGGTGAAAACTAGGTAAATGGACTTAGAACGCTCTAAAGTTTTGTATGCAATTAAAAATATGGATATTGGACTTGCTGGTAAAATTTTGTAAAATTGGGACAACGTTCAACAGGTTAATTAGAATAACAACTAGATAAAATCTATCATTACAAGCAGACGTATCGATACGGGTCAAGCTGTATCGGTACGGCCTTGCATAATTGGACTTGATAAAATAGGGCGTACAAATACACATAGGGGGTGTATCGATACGAAGTTGGAAAATAAGGTCTGAAAAATAAATTGTATCGATACGGTCTTTAAGGTGTATCAAAACGGTCAACCTAGGTCAACACATATCGATACGGGTTTAGGGGTATCGATATCGACTCATTCCTTAAAGCTAAAAAATGAAAATTTGGCTTAGTGTACCGATACAGCCCTAATTGTATCAGTACGGAGTTAGTTAATTTTGTTAAAGGCTTAAAACACATTTTTAAGAAGTTTATAAAATGGTCACTAAAACATGTATGCCTAATTGGATAGGTAAACGGTCTCCGTTAGTAACGAAACTTCACAGGGTAATAATTGGTTGGCTTAATCGAAGATTGGTAAAAGGAAATTCTGATTAAGTCCCATAATTGGTAAATTTATGGTTTAGTCCCTAAGCTCATAAAAGTTTAAAATTGACCCCAAATCAAGCAAGCTAATTATGAGTTAATTCGATAAGCCGTAAAGGAAGATTAAAAAGACATGTTGAATAAGATTCCAATCTCTAATCAAAGTCTCCGAACTCTAAATCTGTCTCGGTAGCATTCTCCGACCAGATTTCCTACCATGCCGAGAAGGGGATGTTACATTTGTGGTATCAGAGCCTATGTTTAGTCGGTTCTAAGACTAAATGAAGTTTGTTATGAGTCTACATCTGCATATGCCATATAGGAGTTTATTTGTATATATTATCTACAACTTACGACTTACACGATTAAATCTTTATGTATGAATAGATCTGAAAATGTCCATACCCATTGATAGGCGTGCTGAGAATGAACCACACCCCGGCTCCTCGACTTAGGGGACAATTTAGGAGTCGAAGTTAGACCTGAGCAAGTGGGATAGAATGACCCACCTCTTCCACCTCCGATGCCTCCTGCTCAGCAGGAGTATTTGATATCTATGGCTAAAATGATCAAACAGATGGTCGTGTCTCTCAGGCAAGAACCACCACTACAGCCTGCTAAAGCATCTCTTCTATTCTGAAGGCTCCCATTAGTGAGCTCCGTCAGTATCACCTTCACTAGTCAGGACTTGGATAATCCTAAAATAGTAGAGTATTGGCTGGAGAATACTCTTAAAGTTTTGAATAAGCAAATGAAGTACCCCGAGGAACACAAATTGGAGTATGCTCTGGCGTTGATCTCTAAAGAAGCTCAGAGCTGCTGGGACACTGTGAGGCTTACGGTACCCGAGCATAAAGTCACATGGGATTTATTTCTTCAAGAGTTTCGTAAGAAATACATCAGTGAGAACTACGTTGCCGAAAGACGTAAGAAGTTCCTCTACCTGAGACAATGATGAAGACCTGAAGAGTAGTATGTCCATGATTTCTACAAGTATGTGAGGTATGGTGCTGAGATCATACGTACGAAAAATGAGAAATATAGAATGTTCATTGATGGTCTCTGTGATGAATTAAGTCCTCTCTTCACTACTTTGGAGATAGAGGATTTCCAAACTATGGTTAATCGAGTCATCGCTACCGAAGCCTCCTAGAAGGCCTATGAAAGAAGAAAGGGGAACCAAGCCCGGTCTGATAAGAGGTTTCGAGATGATTCATAGCCTCATGTGCCTTAGAAGAAAGGAAGACAATGGGATCAGAAGTCTGCCACCTATCAGCAACTACCAAGGTCGGGATACGTGCCCTATTCCTAATCTCTGAGGACATTTGTTGCTCGTACTACTTTAATCGATAGTACGAGCAGTTCGAGAAGACGTTCACAGCTTCCTTTGTGTAACTTTTGTCAAAAGAGGCACCCTGGGCAGTGTCGCAGATAGTCTGGATCATGTTACCTCTGTAGTGAGTTTTGTCATTTCATCAGGCAGTGTCCGCAGAATCCAAATGCTCATGCCACTGTGGCTTCTCAGAATAATCCAAACAAGGGAAGAGGAACAAAGCCAACGTCATATGGATCAGCGGGGAGACCTCGCAACACTAACACTCCCTCAGTTGGATGTGACCCGTAGACCTCAGCCTAAATGTATCATGTTCGAGGCCGAGAGGAAGAAGATGATCCTAATGTGATAGCAGGTATGGTGGAATTATGTTATGGTCATGTTTATACTTTGGTAAATCCACGCTCGATGCATTCCTTTATTAATGAACTGTTGATTGAAAGGTATGCTCTAAAATCTGCACTGGTTACTTCTGAGATTGTTGTCCCTAACCAACTAGGAAATAGTGTGGTTATCCGATGGATCTGTAAAGCTTGTCCTTTAAGGATCCAAGGGATCCCATTTCCGGCCAATTTGATACCTTACCCTTCTATGAGTTCGATCTTATCCTAGGGCTCGATTAGCTAGCCAAGCGTCAAGCCTGGGCATATTGCTCGAAGAAGAAGCTACACTTTGTGGACTCGGTAAGAAGAGCATAACCTTGATGAAATCTAAACCCGAGCCTAAAAAGATCCTTATGAGTGCCATAGAGTCTAAGGAAGAGTTGGAACTCGAGGATGTGCTAGTTGTGAAAGAATTCCCTGATGTGTTTTCTAATGAACTTCTGAGACTCCATCCAACCTGAGAAGTAGAATTCAAAATTAAAGTGCAACCAGGGACTACCTTAGTCTTCATTGCTACGTACTGAATGGCTCTAGTTGAGTTGAAGGAGTTAAAGGCCCAAATCCAAGACCTTTTGGATAAGAGATTCATACGACCAAGTTCCTCACCTTGGGGAGCACCGATTTTGTTTGTCAAAAAGAAGGATGGGTCGATGTGTCTGTGCATTGACTATTGTCAGTTGAATAGAGTGACCATTAAGAATAAGTATCTGCTACCAAGGATCGACAATCTATTTGATCAATTAAAATATGCTTCTGTCTTTTCTAAGATAGACTTGCGATCCGGGTACTATCAAATGCAAGTGAAGGAGTCTGATATTTTAAAGACTGACTTTCGAACTAGATACGACCACTATGAGTTATTGGTAATACCTTTTGGGCTTACTAACGCACCTGCAGCCTTTATTATGGACTTGATGAACCGTGTGTTTCGGCCTTATTTAGATGGATTTGTGGTCGTGTTCATAGATGACATCTTGATCTACTCTAAAGACAGTCACTCACGAAGAATATCTCCAGATTGTGCTTCAGACTCTCCTAGAGAAATAGCTATATGCCAAATTCAATAAATGTAAGTTCTGGCTACCCAAAGTGTCCTTCCTAGGATATGTGATCTCTTCTGTGGGAATTCAAGTTGGCCCAAAAAAGATTCAAGCGGTACTTGACTGGATTCCTCCAAAGAATGTTGGAGAAGTTCGTAGCTTTCTGGGCTACTACTGTAGATTTGTTAAGGGATTCTCGATGATTGATGTACCTTTGATGAAGCTTCTCCGTAAAGAAACCCATTTCGTGTAGACCTTGGAACAACAAAGAAGTTTTGATCAGCTTAAGCAAGTTCCGACCTATGTCCCTATCTTAGTGCAACCCGAGTCAGACAAGGACTTCACCGTATACAGTGATACATCCCACCTGGGGTTAGGTTGTGTGTTGATGCAAGAAGGAAAGGTCATTGCCTATGCCTCACGTCAGCTCAAACCACACGAGCTGAACTATCCGACACATTATTTAGAGTTGGCCGCCATTGTGTTTGCCTTGAAGATTTTGAGGCACTACCTTTATGGTGAGAAGTGTTATTTATACACGAATCACAAAAGTCTGAAATACCTTTTGACTCAAAAAAGTTGAATCTCCGTCAACGTTGGTGGATGGAGCTTTTGAAGGACTAGGACTTGGCTATTGATTATCACCCCGATAAAGCCAATGTCGTAGCTGATGCTCTTAGTCGGAAACCTACTCCCTCATTGAGGTGCTTGAATGCTCACTTTCGGCTCAAGAAGCATGGCAAGTTGTTAGCTGAATTGAGAGTTCAATCAACCATTGTGTCCCGAATCAAAGCATTCCAAGAATCTGATGAGAAGTTGCGAACTCTTATTGCTAATATCAAGGATAAGCTGGATCCTGATTTTGCTATGAACTCCGAAGGTTTGTTGTGTTTTCGGAATCGTATCTGCGTCCCCGATGATGATGATCTTCGGGATCAAATCCTAAATGAAGCTCATTCGAGCCCCTTTTCTATTCATCCTAGAGCTAGTAAGATGTATAAAGACATAAAAGAATTGTACTGGTGGTCTGGCATAAAAAGGGAGATCACGAACTTTGTGGCTAGGTGCTTGACTTTCCAACGGGTTAAAGCCGAGCACAAGGAGCCTACGAGTCTCTTACAACCTATTGAACTTCTACAATAGAAATGGGAACGTATTACGATGGACTTCGTAAGTGGCTTACCATTGACACCAAAGAGGCACGACAGTATTTGGGTCATAGTGGACCGATTTACCAAATCTTCTCATTTCTTTCCGGTGAGAATAGACTTCGATTTGCCTAAGCTAGCTGAGTTATACATCTGGAAAGTTATTCGTTTTCACGGAGTTCCTAGT
Source organism: Hibiscus mutabilis (assembly GCA_019671005.1). NCBI lineage: Eukaryota > Viridiplantae > Streptophyta > Magnoliopsida > Malvales > Malvaceae > Hibiscus > Hibiscus mutabilis. The sequence continues at coordinate 33,198,696 of CM033735.1, read as the reverse complement.
GTATCATTTTTGATCGTGATCCACGCTTTGCATCCCGGTTTTGGAGAACCCTACAAGAGGCTTTGGGAACTCGAGTACACCTAAACACTACTTTCTATCCTCAAACCGATTGCCAGTCTGAAAGCGTTATTTAGGTAACCTTATATCTTCCTTCGATTCATGTGTATAAGTATTTCGTATCAAACTAGACTCTTCCTTGTAGATTTTGGAAGATATGCTCCGAGCCTGCGTTATTGACTTCAGGAATTCGTAGGAGAAATCCTTGCCTTTAGTGGAGTTTGCTTACAACAATAGCTACCAAGCCTCGATTCAAATGGCACCCTATGAGGCCCTTTATGGGAGAAGATGTAGAACCCCTCTCTATTGGATAGAACTTGGGGAAGGTAAGATGTTAGGCCCCGACTTACTTCAGGAAATCAAAGAAAGAGTGACCATCATCCGTGATCGGCTCAAAGCTGCGTTTGATCGACAGAAAGCCTATGCTTATTTGAGGAGAAGGTACATTCAATACGAAGTTGGTGAGAAAACCTTTCTTAAAGTATCTCCGTGGAAGAAGATCTTTCGCTTTGGTAAAAAGGGAAAACTAAGTCCTCGTTTCATTGGTCCATTCAAAGTGATCGAAAGAGTTGGACCTGTTGCTTACCGACTAGCTCTCCCTAAAGAGTTAAGTGGAATACTTAATGTCTTTCATGTGTCTATGCTGCAGAAGTATCGGTCGGATCCTTCCTATGTGATCTAACCGGAGTCTATGGAGATTCAGCCCAATCTGACGTACAAGGAAGAACCTGTGCAGATCCTCGCACGAGAAGTCAAGAGACTACGAAACATGTTCGTGCACTTAGTGAAATTTTTGTGAAAAAGTTTTACGGTGGAAGAAGCCATGTAGGAACCAGAAGAGATGATGCAGAAGTAGAACCCCATTTATTCAACTAAGGTGAAAATTTGAGGATGAATTTTCTTCAGGGGAGAGTTGTCACATCCCTAAAACCGGCCTAGTCGGAATTTGGTTTCGGTGACTAGAAATTTCGTATCGGATATGCTCAAAATTTAAACTTCCAATCCTTGTACTCAATTTGAAGTAATGAAAGTTTTTGGGACTTGATTTAAGTTGTAAGGATCTTTTTATAAGAAATTCAAAGTTGGAAATGTTGTTTTCAAGCTAGGAGTATAGGTATAGTTTTGGTTAGGTGTTTTGATACAGTTAAACTTGTATTGGTACGGCCTAACTGCTATAACAAACTTACCTATTTTAGTTTGGCCGTATCGATACATCCATAAGGTGTACCGATACGAGTCTCTACAGAAATTTGCTTTGAATATTAAATTGAAAGATAAAAGGGAATAGGTGATGAATCACCACCTTGCTTGCCCCTCCTACGTGAAATACCTCAGAAAAGGGGACTAATTGTCATCCAATTGACAATTGAAAGAAAGGAGGGAAAGATGATTGAATTGGGTTTAGCAAACCCTCAAGGATAGGAAAGTATTCTATTGGTTGTTAGGTAGGTGGGAAAATGATTAAGGGTGGTGTGTGGTTTCAAAATAAGAAACAAAGCTTTCTCCCTTACTTTTGAATCCTCCGAAAGCTAAAATTCACCCTTTGTCATCCAACAAGCTAACACCTCTATCGTCATCCTCAAGCTTAAACAAGCACCTAAATCCAATCCTCAACCTTTGTTTGATTTCAATATAACGTTTGGAAACTTGTATATTGGTAAGTAAAAGCCCTCAATAAATTTTTGAAATCCATGGATGGTTGGAGTTTAATTTTAAGTCGAGTTATTAATCCTAATCTTTGAAATGAGCATTATATCGTTATAGTGATTGTATTGATTCCTTATGTTTCTTTCTAGCTCAAAAATTGGAAGGAAACAACTTGTCATCTCCAAACAAGTCTAGGACCAAAGAAATCAAAACCGAGAACCATGAAGTCTCCGCATACTAGGTGAGTGTAGTTGTGTCAAGGGATTGGCACGGAGCCATCCCGTTGCATTTGTTTTGTGTTATGATTGCATTTTTGTTTAAGGGCTCACATAGAGCAAACATGTGTGGATGCTAATGGCAAGCATGGTAAGTCCCCAATGTTATTCGATATGTTATAAGTTCCTATATGATATGTGAAATATGCTACATGTGTATTTTGATATGGATGTGTTATAATATGAAATATAGAGCTAAAGCTCGATTTGTTATCCGATATGATGTGATCTGAAAGCTAAGAATTATGATGAAATATGTGACTTGGACATTCGTGGATATTGGATAGAATTGGCATGCCATAGGGTTATTCGAGCTCACCAAGTATGGGATTGGACTACGGTCCGGGACTACGGTATATATATGTGGTGAAATAAGGATGGATTGTGTAACGGACATTATTTGGAGCTACGGCCTATTTTTTATGTGTGTGGTGTACAGCGGAATCCACGTATCCATTGGTTTCCATGTCCAAGGAAATGATATGCTTATATGATCTATATTTGTTATATGAAATCATAACTGATGACTATGAATATGTTTTTCTATGATTGGTGTTATGCAAATTGTTAACCGAGAATGCTTATACAACATTCATGTAATTGATAGATTTATTGTGTATTTGTTATGACTACCTCATTAGGCTAAGTAAGCCTAACGTCTTAGTGTCTCATGCATTTTCAGGACATTGAAAGAATCTGAGCCCTAATCATGTGTTGCGGTTGTAAGTCACTCTCATCGACCTCATGTATGATTAACTTTTGTTTGAACTCCTAGTAAGGTGGCATATGGTCTAAACATGTTATAAATGTGCTATACTATGTATGTGTAATAGCCTAAAGGTGACCAAAGCTTAATGGTTAATATGGTGTGATTGTGAGTTTGTAAAACTAGTAAAATGAGCCCAAAAGCCCTAAAAGGTGAAAACTAGGTAAATGGACTTAGAACGCTCTAAAGTTTTGTATGCTATTAAAAATATGGATATTGGACTTGCTGGTAAGATTTGGTTAAATTTGGACAACATTCAATTGGTTAATTCGAATAAAAACCAGATATAATCTGTACATGGCAGGCGTATCGATACAGGTCAAGCTGTATCGGTACGGCCTTGCATAATTGGACTTGATAGAATAGGGCATACTGATACACATAGGGGGTGTATCGATACGAATTTAGACAATAAGGTCTAAAAATTAAATTGTATCGATACAATCTTTAAGGTGTATCAAAACGGTCAATCTAGGTCAACGCGTATCGATACCGACTCGTTATCCTTGAATCTGAAAATTGAAAAATTGGCTTAGTGTATCGATACGACCCTAAGTGTATTGGCACGAGGTTAGTTAATTCGGTTAAAAGGCTTAAAACACAGTTTTAAGAAGTTTATAAAATGGCCACTAAAACTTGTAAAGCCTAATTGGATAGGTAAACGGTCTCCGTTAGTAACAAAACTTCACAGGGTAATAATTGGTTGACTTAATGTAGATTGGTAAAAGAAAATTCCGATTAAGTCCCTCAATTGGTAAATTTATGGTTTAGTCCCTAAGCTTATAAAAGTTTAAAATTAGCCTAAAATCGAGCAAGCTAATTATGAATTAATTTGATAAGTCGTAAAAAGAAGATTAAAAAGAAATGCTGAATAAGATTTCAATCTCCGATAAAAGTCTCCGATCTCCAAATTCGTCTCCGGTAGCACTCTCCGACCTGATTTCCTACTAGGCCCGGGAAGGGGTGTTACAAATCATTTTAGTATAATTTTAGGAAGTGATAAATCGATTATTTGTTCAAAAATATATAAGTAATCCTTTTTTAATAAAAGATATCACAACTTATAAATAAAAAAAATCATAGACAAGATCTACTAATTGGCCTAGTGGCTAATGATGCTCGTCTTACCCCATCTTGTATGAGTTTGAATCTCAACATGGGAATGTAATACCTTTTTATTTAATCAAAATATTTCATAGATGATGCAATCAAGTTTTATTATATATGTTTTCTGAATATATTTGTACTTGCACTACCATGATTAAAAATATGAGTTATCAATTTAACATTTACAAATATCTTTTGTTTAATAATTCATGTATTTATATCATTCTCATATATTTTTATGTATTATAATCATCTTTAAAATTTTAATACTTGTTTTAGTATCTATACTATAGTTAATTTATCTATTTAGTGACTAAATATTTTTTATCAGTTTAGTCATTGTACTATTATTTTGTTATCATATGTCATTGTATTTTTTTCTTTGAAAAAAGCTGGCTCAACCCAATGACATGCAGCCATGTATAATTAAAAATTCTTACAAAATATAAAAATTAAATAAACCCGTAAAATTGTAAAATTTTCTTAAATTTTCTTTTTAAAAAACTCATAAAAACACATAATGCAAGATTAGAGTCATGGAAAAAAATATTAACAGATTAGTGGTATGAGCCGTCCACGGGAAGGAAAGTTTGGACGTCGACATGTGTGGACTCTATTCATCTCAAATCTACCGTTGCAATTACATTAGAAGGGGTTGTGACAAGCTTTTGATCAGCATGAAGTGGTAGTCGATTTGGCTTTGTTTGAGTGTCGTGTGCTCAAGATGCGGATAGAGTCATTGAGAGGTTGGACGAATTTTGATTGTATGGATCGAAGATTAGAGTGATGATGGCTTAGAGGAAATCACGTGATTCTTTTTGGCGAAGGAAGCTTTTGGAAGATGTCGTAAAAGAGACTACTGCGGTTAGGTCAACTCACTCGGCAAATAAGAGTGTTAGGGAAAGGCAAAATAGGATGCGATCTCAATCGATAAGGAACGATTAGGGAGTGAGTGGCATAGTCTCATTGGAGCAGCACTAGCAGATCAGGAATGCTCAGGGTACGATCGATACTGATAGATTGGACATCCTGAAAAATTACTTTATTGGGTGGTGTCATCAACCGACCATAATTGAAAAGTTAGCATTTGAATTAAATGAGATGAAAGTGAGTGGTCTTATTGATGCATATGACAGGATGATGGTTTTGCTTATGGATGAAGGCTCTTTAGAGTACGATGTAATCCTTGATTGTAAGGGTTTGGATCATTGGTTTGTGGACTTACATCCTTGGTCTCTGAAAATTCAGATGTTGACAAGGAGGTTTGGTTAGCTATGAGTGGTATATCGATACATGCGTGGTCAACTAAATCGTTTGGAAACATAACCAAGGTGTGGGGAACTTTGTTAAAATTAGATTATGCAACAGTTTTGCCACCATCCTTTGAGCCCAATAGAATCCTGATTGAGACAAATTGTTTTGAACGTATTGACGAACTCATGGATTTAGAGGTTGAGGGGTTCTCTTATCAGATCCGAGTGCAATAATGGGAGCAAGTTTTTCTAACTGCAAAGAATGAGGGTAATGGGTGGGAATTGGATAGTTTGTTAGATAAGAATCGATGTTCAAGTAAAAATGTAGAGGATATTGCTCAACGTACCATTACTAGTGAGGATACTTATCTGCTGTCTTTTGTAAAAGATAGCCTTATAGAGGGGGATGTAGTTGAAGGGATGCATGATTCCCCTAACCACGAGATGATTCATTTGAGAAGGGATGAGAACTGTGATGTGCAAGCCTCTGAACCACCTTACAACAAGTTAAGAAATTTGAGTGCCATGAGGATCTACGGGTGGAGGTGCCTAGTGTTGAAATAGCCTGGTTATCGAAGAAGATAGTTGAATTGGTAAATCGAGAAGAGATAGAATAGAAAAAAGCATGGATATGGAGCAGTTTGAAAGGTAGACGAGTGGTGATCAAATTGTGAATAAGGCCTTTGAGGCGGTCGGGGTGAATGGACCATTACTTACTAGGCGTCGGATGCACGAGTCATAGAGTATAATGGGTCCTTGTGTAAGGTTATAAATGTTTAGAATTTGGTCTTTAGTTTCATGCGGCCAAAAGAAAGGATTAAGGCAGAGAAGAAATTGAAGAAAAAGGGCAGAAGGAGACCACATAAAAATCAACAAGAATTTCAAGGTGTTGTGAACAAGTCTCTGTCTGATTCTGACTTCATCAACCGAAAAAATGCTATCTTGAGGGAAGCTAAGGAAACACTCTCCCTAGGCAAATTAATTGGGGCATCTATAGTGGGTAATGAGGAAGAAATTGTGAAGGACATCACACGTCTCATAGAAGCGTGAGATAAGGCCTGGTAAAGGGACTGGTTGAGGATGTTGTCGTGGTGTATGTTGTGTGTGTTGGTGATGCTAGTCATTTTAGGAGGCAGGTTCTTTGTTTGGGTGTGGGCACAAAGACGAAAGGGAGTTCATATTAATAAATTGTTGCTTAACGTGGTTCATAATTTTGTTTTATGTTTTCATAAATTAGTGCGTGATGCGAATTTAAGTTGATATATCGAATATGGGCACAATGGGGTGATGATTTTGGCTTAGCTTGGTGGTTTATTTATGATTGTATACAGTATGTTGGCTAGGTTTTGGCATTTCGTGGTAGATGGGTTGATTGGTTGCTGAATTATACATGGGAGATGGATGGTAATTCAACGATTTGATGATTACACAGTTGATTGGATTTCCTATCCTATTTTGATGAATGTTTGTTTACTGATTGGTGGTGTTTTAATATCCTTTCCTATTTTTGGTGAAATGGCTTTTTTAGCTATACTGGGTCAATTGAAGTCTTTATCTTTTTTGGTGTAATTTCCCTTATTTGTTTTGGATTCATTACCATAGGTATTTTTTTCCTCCATTTAAGTGTAAGGAGATTTTTAATAAGGCTTATAGTAATGAAGTTTTGTATGATTTTTTCCTTAATAAAATTATGCTATTGCTAATAAAAAAGATTCACCCTTCAATAGCCTTGTCAGACTCCTTGAAACAAAGAACAACAATGAACATCTAAGACTGGGGGTAAGTGTAAGGCGGTACCAGTTTCTTTCACCGATAATGATTTTTCATGGAGACCTTTCTATCAACTTAATAATTTTGTTTGTGTAAGGCAGCGGGTAAGTGCTGTAATCCTTTTTTATTGTTTTTGATTCGGTGCATGCTAATTGTTTGACATATTGTCTGTGTGAAATATATGTAATTTTAGGGATGGTCGTTGTATTAGAGAAAGAAACATGTTCAGATGATGCCTTCTTTAGGGGTGGATCCTGCTAATTGCCTGACATAACAAGTCATCCTTTGTTTAGGGCTTGTGAATGATGTGAATGTTTCTATGCTAAGTCAGAGTTTAATTGGTTTATGTGATCGGTTTTTTAGTCTAAGGACCTGGTCTCGAAATTGAATCTAGCAGGATTAAAAGACTTCACTTTGATGAGAGTTTCGAGGTCATCGTATCTTTTGATTTTCGAATAGAGAGTTTGAGTGGCTCGACAGATGTGTTGAGGAAATGGTTTATTTCAGTCGAGGAGTGATCTTATAATGTTGGATTCACTAGCAGAAGAGTTTGGCTTTTAGTGCAGGGTGTGCCAGTGCACACACAGTCTCAGGAATCTTTACAAAACATGGCTAATTTATGGGGCTCATTAATTGATTTGGATGAAAATACATGTGATCCTAAGTCTTTTGAACATGGTATTATTCAGATTCTTACCACTGATTTGTGAAAAATTAATGAAGTGATATCACTTCGAGTAGGGGGCAAGGTGTTTGATATCAGAGTTGATGAAATAAAGCCAGTGTCCTTGCCGAATTTGCACTACATTTGTGGTAGCAAAGTGGAGTTAGATGAAGATTCTAGGAGTGAGGGTATGGAATTAAAGGATGTGGTGAATGAGTTGAGTGAATAGGGGGTGGGGTGAACTTGGCACCATCGATAGAAAACCAGAAGATAAGAAAGGAACTAGAATCTGTGTTGAATAGTGATAGTAATTTGATGCACAATAAGGTAATTGAGGTGGATGGAAAGGGGAAGAACGCAATATCTATAGAGGATAATCAACAGAAACAATTGAATGAATTTATGGAGGTTGCTGATTCTAACTCATCTTTGATTAATGAACTGGCTCAACCATGTCTTGGTTTGGGATAGGTCACATTGGAGGGTCATGTGATTTGGTGGATGAATACATTGTAGGAGGAAAATCCTAATCCAATTGAACAACATTTAGGTGATATAGGGGGGTGCATATATAAAGATGGTGGCGAGTCTAAACAACCTCTAGATGATACAGGGGCTACAGATATAAAGATTGTGGCGACCCTGAATAACCTCTATATGATATATACAGTGTAGATATAGATATGGTGGCGAGTCTAAATTGGGTGGATCTTTGACAGGTGAACTTTATCTCGCAAATGTGATGATTGACTCAAATGTGAAATTATCAGATACACAAATTTTGAATGAGGAAACATGTTGAGAATTAATTTTAGCTAATCCCACTTTGGCGTATGTGGCTCATATTACATTAAAATGCAACTTGAGGTTAATGAATCGACCGAGACTATTTTGAGTACACTTGAGCATGGTGTGGCATGAAAGGTGGAAGAGGTGAAAGACATCGTGCTTAGTGGGTTGGATCCAAAAGAACGCTGTAGTTTCTTACACCTTGAAAAGCGAAGGGTTGTCGTAGAACAAATGAAGAAGAGAGATTGTGGTCATTCAAAGTCTCAAAATAATAAGGTGTTTGTGGATTTAGTTTGTTGAGTTTAGGACATTTTATTTTTAGGCTCTCAACTTTTTTCGAAGTGGTTCAACGGCATACTTGTGTGGTGGTTATGTGTTTCCTTTTATAGTGTTTTATAAGGAGACTTTCAATTTAATATTTAATGGTGGTTTTAGCAGCATAAGTAAGTTGTGGTTGATGGTGGCATTCTGCGTAAGGGTGGTGTGGAATTTAGGCGAGCACAAGCTTTTCTGTTGCTGTTTTGCGCGACTTGATAAATGATTTTGTTTTTTGCTTGGCATGATTTTTTACAAGGGTTGTTGTGGGTTGGGTGTGGTTTTATTTAGTGTCCCTTGGCTGCTATATGATCCTTATGGGTGGTGACTATTCTGTGTTCATCGTATGTTTGTCGAGTTGGGGTTTTAATTTTATTGGTGTTTGTTTGTTGGTGTTCTTATTGGTGTGTTTTCTTTTACTCTACCATGTTGTAATCTTTTCCTCCATTTAGGATTATGGAGGTTTTTAATAAGGCACATGATTGTGATGGCTTGGATGATTTACCCTTTAATAAAATCATACTACTTTGTTGATAAAAAAACTCATAAAATTTTAAAGAATTTTATAATTTTTCAACGTTCTATAAATATATTAAAATTCTTTAATGATTTTATGAATTTAAAAATTAAAAATAATTACGATTTATAAAAAAGTATTTAAAAATAAATATTAGGGTTTTCTTTCTTTTATTATTTTATTAGAATTTTACACTTCTGGGAACTTTTTTAGCTTTTACTATATGTGGTAACTTCTAATTGTACATTGTTGTGTCCACCTTCAAAAGAGCAGCTGATAGAGTAGCGCAATCTTGGATTTAGAAGCCTTCAATCAAGTTGTAGTAAGAATTAGGAGCTCTAGACTCAATCAAGAAAGTATGGGCAGATCTGAAAATTCAAGAGAAAAGAGAAGGGCTTTTATTGAAAATTTCAGATTCGAGGCTGGAAAATTAAAGAAAGAAAGACAAGATGAAGGAAGAAATAAGAATATAAATAAAAATATGAAAAAAGATTAAGAAGAAGATAGGTAAAACAAATCTGGAAATTCCAACTTTATTTATGGAAGATAGTGTGAAGGTTGAAGATGAAGATGGCTTGCGAATTATTGATTTTGTTTTGTCCTCGGCACCCTCTTAGACGCAATTATCTAAGCAAGCAATCTCAAGTGGCTCTAACCCACCCTCCTAGATGCAATTACCTAGGCAAGCAAGAGTGTGAAGATGATCTTCCTCACAAGAACTCGATGATCTTATGTTGAAGATGGCTTCTAGACAAGTTTACCGAACACTTGCAAACTCAAAGAATACTAAAATCTCCAAATAGAACTTTTTATTAATCAATGAAATCTGAATTACAATGTGGGTGAAGCCTCCTTTATATAGGTCATGGAGAAGTTCTAATCCTACTAAACTTAGGAATTAAATACAATAAATAAATGCTAAAAATCTAATCTCCTAATTAGATAAATAACTTCTAATAATAAATAAATGCTAAAAATAAAATCCTAATTAAATAAATCTGATCCTAATAGATATTGCAAAATCCTATATTGATTTAAATTACAAATAATCAAATAAAATCTTGAAAATTCGTAATTATCCAAAAATCTCGTATTAATCCCGTATAGGAATTTCTGCATGCGCTATCTTCGCTAAAATAGACGTATCTTGAGATCCAGATGTCCGATTGAGGCGTTTCAAGATGCGTTGGAAAGCTAATTTGCAGCCGGACAAGTTTTAAGAAGACATGTTGACCCATAAATGTCTGGATCTCATCCAAAAATTCGTCGCAAGTTAGCTGACTTTCCAGACTTCACAAACAGATTCAGTTTCTTGTCCAAGATGCATTGTTTTGGCCATTATTGTTTGCATCGAACAAATTTAGCTTCTTGTCCAATATGAGTAATTTAACCCCGCTCATGCATGTATCAGCAGCACCTAATATCCACCTCTGCTGCAGCTCCTCCAAAGCTCTTAGTCCTTACACTGCTCCTCAGCATGTAAGGTATCATGGCCTCTAGATCTCTCATTCTCCAAACCGTTCTCCATACTCAGCTGTCGTGCCTTGACATGACATCTATCAAGTCCACTTAAACCAGCAGCTCAACCTATTATTCGATAGTCAAGCTCACTGTGTCAGCCAATCAATCGCCAACATGACACTAGGCTTGGCACCTCTACCGATCAAAGTCAACAAGTCAATATAAATACCCCTAAATCATCAACATGAAGGAGGACAATCGGGGAAAGCTTCTATACCCTCTACCATATCTCCTCTCGTTCCTTACTTCAACCATTATATTGTTTTCAACTCTCCACCACAAATCAGCCAGGGTGAATAGCCTGAAACCACCACCAACCACCGTGGTCCTTTTCTCCACCTTCCTTATTCGGTATCTACTAATTCAGTCACAATAATTTTCATGATGATACTCCCAACACGTTTGACTTCATCAAGCAATGATGTTTGCCATGAAATTTACGATAACGATGGACGTTGGGGACACCACGGTCCGCATACAAAACTTCTCTTTCGGAGCTTGAACAAGAGAATCAACCACGATAATTTCCCCACTCCCAACTATTCTGACCTTAACTTTCACTTTTCTTAGTTGTTCTTTTAACACATTTGATCTTTTTAACCGACGACGCGTACGACAAGATCTTCGAAAATGATGGACACTCTGGATGATAGAGCCCCTTTTTTAGAAGGTTGCTTAGAATCGATCGAGATGCATCCTCTAAGGCAACCATCCTAGAATAACCAACCCATCTCCAGATCCATCTAGTGTGCCTGGTTTTTTGGCTGGCAACAACAAAAAAAAACTAAAATCTCTCTTGAGTAAATTCAAGGATTCTTTATGTGTTGGAAGAAGTTACATATGGTGTCTACCATCGACATCTTTGAAGCACATCAAGGTCACACTCTAAGGGTCCATGAAGCATCTCCATTATCACCAGCTTTTTCCTAAGTGCTTTAGGGAGAATCATTACATGTTGTCTACTCCGAAATCCCCAAAAATGGCACTATCCTCGGCAAAAGCACTGTAAGTTTATGAAATCATCAAAGGTATTTGACATTTTTACTTAAATGTTTTAAGAAAAATATTACAGCCTCTACACCTCCACATTCTTCAAAACATGCAGCAAGCATTGTAAGTTTATGAGATCATCAAAGGTATTTGACACTTTTGCTTAAGTGTTTCAGGGAAGAATACTATGTGCCAAGTACTTTGAAATCTTCATGCACACATCCTCTACAAAACATTGTAAGTCTATATAATTGCTAAAAGCATCTAAACTGCCTATTCGAGTGTTTCATGGAGGAATACAATGTGCCAAATACTCTATAACCCTAAGGACACACGTCATCCGTGAGCACTCTTAGTTTACATGAGCGTCGATCCTCTGCCAGATGACGTCAAGTTATGCGCTATGGCATTGAGCTCCACATAAGTGTTACCGTAAATCACTATAAGTTAGTAACTAGAAAATTCTGCATCTAGTGCACTGAATATCCTAGGAAGGTCTACTGATTATGCAAAACGCACTAGGAAGTTAACATACACCATAGGAAGATCTACTCGAAGTGCCTTATAGATAAGTTAGTGTATGGCTTTGAATGAATGAATGCAACTTGCAAATGTTTGTTCTTTTCAAAGATTCAAATACTTCCTCACATTCTATTCTCTAATAAATATTATCATATGCCTCCGTTCATTCAATGTCTCCGGTATTACGTTTCTCTAACAGGCCCGAAGATGATTGTGTCTATTTGTGCTCTGACAGCACCGACTATACAAGGACTTAGAAGATTGGTCGCCTTCACACATTCAATGCCTCTGGAATTGTTTTTTTCTCTAAGGGCATCGATATGCCCACACTTTTGTGTCTTAGATGACACCTGATCTGCAAAAGTTGGGATGTTTTCCCCAACAAAGGATTACCTCTAGCCCATTCAATGCGTCTGCCATTGCGTTTCTCCATAGGGTGCAAAGATACAAGTGTTCATTTGTGTATATCGATGGCATCGGTCCTACTAGGACATAGTGGATTCCTCCACTTGCGCAATAACCCTCAACATTATTGATTTAAAAAGTGAGAGATGTCTATACTCATTTTTGCTATGACAACAACGACTCTACAAGGGTATAGATGGCTTCCCCAAAAGAGGATTACGTTTGACACACTTAATGTTATCTACATTGTTGTTCGAGAAGAGCAAAGATGCTTGTACTTATTTGTGCTATGAAAAAATCGGCTCTATAAGGGTACAAATGATTGTGTGCATTCCTTAACCTCCAATGGCTCTCATATCTCGAATCACCCGAGAAACATATTCACACCCATGATGATTTCTCGGGGTTGAGTCACGTGCTTATATATTCACTCCCCTAATGTTTTTTCGGGGTCGAGTCATTCACTTATATATCTACTCCCCTGATGGTTTTTCAGTGTCAAGTCATGTGCTTATATATTTACTCCCCTAATGGCTTTCCGGGGTAGAGTCATTTGCTTATGTATATGCTCCTCTGCTGATTTTCTAGAGTTAAGCCATTTGCATATACATCTACCCCCTGATGAATTCTCGAGGTAGAGTCATTTGCTTATATATCTACCCCTCCGATGATTTCTCGGGGTCAAGTCATTTGCTTATATATCTACTCCTCCAGTGATTTCTCGGAGGTTAGTCATTTTCTTATACATCTACTCTCATGATGATTTCTCGGGTTTGAGTCATTTGCTTATATATCTACTCTTTCGATGATTTCCTAGAGTCAAATCATTTTCTTATACATATACTCCCTCAATGATTTCTCGGGGTTGAATCATTTTCTTATATATCTACCCCTCTAATGATTTCTTAGAGTAGAGTAATTTGCTTATACATCTACTCCCTTAATGATTTCCCAAATTCGAGTCATGTGCTTATATCTACTCCTCCGAGGATTTCCCGGAGTCAAGCAATTTCTTATATATCTACGCCTCTAATGATTTCCTGAACTTGAGTCATATGCTTATATATCTACTCCCATGATAACTTCCCAGGGTCGAATCCTCCGCTTATATCCTTATACGCATGTTGTGTTCCCAAGGTCATGAATTTCACCATTCTTCACATCCATACAACGTGGGATGCCGTCGTAGAGTTCCTTCGCTCTAAACGCACCAGGGACCTATAAAGATACCTCATTTGAGATGCCTTTGCTCGTTCTACATTTTTTCTTTACTCGACTTTGGCTTTTCGCCCAAATCAATAGGGGCACACTGTCGTGGTTTCTCCAAAACATCTAGTTGCCTCCGCTCTAGCATTTGTTTAGTTACGAAAACCATAATATTACGAATCATACTTCAATTACAAAGTCTCGGTTGATACCACTTTATGGTATCTTTAAACCAAGGAGGACAAGTGTTGTGCCCATCTCCTGATTCAAGGCCTCCGAAAGAGCAACACCTAATATCCGCCCCCAAAGGCTCGCCTCCAGAATTTGTAAGCCTCCCTTACAGCTCTTCCAGAGCTCTTAGTCCTCACATCGCTTCTCAGCATGTGAGGTACCATGGCCTTCAAAGCTCCCATTCTCCGGACCGCTCTTCATACTTAGTTGGCGCGCCGTGACGTGACTGATGTTAAGTCCATTTAAACCAGCAGCTCAACCTATTACTCGACAACTGAGCCTATACTGCTAACCCATCAATAGCCATCATGACGCTAGGCCTGACATATCCACCAATCAAAGTCCACTGCTCATTACAAATACCCTACATCATCAACAATGAAAGAGGACTGACACGAGAGAACAAGAATGAGGATAACCGGGGAAAGATCCCCTCTCATCTCCTTCCTTATTTCGACCATCGTATTGTTTGTGGCTCTCAGCTCCAAACAAACCGAGATGAGCTCAACCTATTACTCGACAGCTGAGCCTATACTGCTAACTCATTGTATTTTTTTTCCTTTCCCTATTCATCATAATTTTGAAAAGGAAAAAAAATACAATAAGTTATTGAGATAACAAAATAATAATACCAGAACTAATCTGATAAAAAAAGTCTTCCAATAACAAAATAACAATTTAACTATAACACATGAAACCAAGGGAAATATTAATTTTTTTAAAAATAATGTATTTTTATTTTTTAATAAATTGTGTTATATTAATTTTCACACGTGCATGCATTTATAGCATGTTCTTGTTAGAATTTTTTTTGTAATGCATAATTTTATAACATGTTTACAGACTATTTTTTTTTGAATGAGTTGGAGTCATAGAATAGTTAAGTATCAACTCAACTGTAAAATGACTGAAAAATATATTATAATATTATTATTATTATTATAATTAAAATTCACTATTTAAAATAAATTAAGTGTTTAACCATGAGATGTGGTGTAGTAGTTGCTCACTTCATCCTTTAACCATGAGGTGAAGAGTTTGATTCCTACCAATGATAATAGAGTGCATTTCAAGGTCAGCCGTTTACCTCTTAGTGAGAGCACCCACGGTAGGGTAATTAATCACTGCTATTGGCGGTATATACCTTGGCTCAAACTAAAAAAATAAATTAAGTGTTCAAGGATAAAACACAAGATTCATAAGATTTAATGTAAATTTTTTGCCACACTACCTATAATAAAACATTAAATAATTTATTTATAAATTATATTTTTTAAATATAAAATAATTTCTTTCATTCAAATTATAAATATGACATATTCTATTTTTAATTTCATTTACGTGTTAATCATGTCACATCCAACAATATCAATAATCAATTTTAAAAGCAAGTCATGCGGTCACCAACCAAAAACTTCTGAAAATCTTTTGTTCAAACTCAATTCAGCTAGACCAAGATCATCTCGAATCATTTATATTCAATAATACGAAACCTCTAAAGAAAGTGTCCACTATCCTTTGATGTTTGATGGAAAAATACATTGACCGTTTAAGATTTATTTATTAATTAAATTTTAAATAAAAATAAAAATAAAAATTATCCTTTATTAATTATTTATTATTCTATTTGTTTTTCTTTTTTTATTTAATAAATTCAATTAAAATAATAAAAATATAACTAATCATAAAATTATTTTAATTATTGTTAAATATTATATTATAAAATAAGTATAATCATAATGCATATTTTCTATTAATATTAGATTTTATCACACTGACCAAGTGTGTGGAAGCAAATATTTTATGTTAAACATATTTAAAAAAAACTATACCACAATGATTGTAGGAATGGTGGTAAATAATTTTTATATATTCTTAGGAAGCATGACTTTGATCTTTTGATAATCTTTTACTGTTTTATTCAACACCGTCATAATAATATAAGTTATTATTTATAAGAAGAGTTTTTTAGTAATTTTCCAACTCAACCATGAACTTTATATGAAGTGAATATGTTTTATTATTTCACATTCCAGGAGAGCGATTAGATCCTACGATAGTGAGGGTGTTTGAACAAAGAGTGAATGTATATATTTGTATGACAATGAAGATACCATGTATTTGACACCTACTAACCCAATAAGTGGTCACATTAAAAAAAACATGTGATATTTATTTTAAGAGAGTTGAATTTAAATTACTTTGTCTGTAAAGTGTGTATATTATCAAAACGTTAACAACATGTATGAATACTACCTTGTTTATCTTAGGAATATTAAAAAAAACTTAAATATTATAATAATATCTAAAATATTAATTAAAATACTATATTGGATATTTTGTCGAAATATAGAAAATCAAGGAGGAAGCCACTCTTAAGGTTGGAAAGATAACATTCCCTTCTAATTTTTTTAGTATAGTGACATCTTAGATCTTTTTAGTTTAAACATTTATCAAATAAGACATTTGTTTCGTTTAATTTTAAATTTTAGATATTTAATTGGTTATTATCCTCTCTTAATATTTAATTCTAACTATATCTCTGATAGAAACTACATTTTATCGAATTACATATATCAAATTAAACATTTTATCGAAATGTAAAGATAAAATGCTCCTTATAAAAAAATATAATTCAGGAAAAAGCGAATGAATAAAAATGTATGAATATGTCCATAATCGGAGCCAACGAGGTTGGGTGTACGGAGTGGGGCTGGTAGATTCTGAGTTGCCAGTAAAGAGGGTTAATAATGCGAAGGGAATAAGAAATGTAAGGCCATGGTTTCCCCCTTTATGTTTTCCTTTATAATGTTTCTACTTTTTTTTTTTTGGGTTCTCTTTAACCTTTGCATCTCATGCCTTTTGTATGGGCCTCTTTTTGTTAAAAAAAGTCTTATTATCTCATTCTCTTAATTGGAGCCATCTTCACCTCTATCCATTTATTAAGGTTGAATATTCAATCGAATCAAGTAAAGATATTTTGAGTTAATAAGTTATATTTTATCATTTATATTTTAGTTTAAAAAATTAAGTTGAGTTAAATTTATAAAATTTAAATCAAGTCAAATATATTTATTTAAGTTAAATTATTTTTTAAATAGATCAAATTCAAACTTTGTTGGCAACCTGACTAAATTTCAAATTAAAGCACAAAAACACATAAATTAGTTTCGTAAAAACTTCTTTCAAAGAAAAATAAGTTAGACAAGAAAATTTAGTATGATAAACTAGATTTGATAATTTGATGTTTAATGCTTAAACCTAATAGAACTTTTTTTGACAAAAAAATCTAATAAAACTTCAATTAACTTAATACTTGATTGTTGTATTTGTACTAAAAAAGAATTAGTTATTATATAAATTAATTTTTTTGAGAATATTTTAAAATATTTATGGATGCTATATTTTTAAACCTTTTTATATAAATTCGTGGATTTTTTAATTTGAATATTATTTTGATTTTTTATATAGAGAGAGAGACCAACTTGCAATTTTTTTTTGAATTGATAAGTGTTAAAGGGTATTTATATCTGTAATCACTCATTTTCACTTGTAAATATATTAATATTGCATTATATGAATGTTACTAATATAAGGTGATGTGTGCATGTATAAGCTATGTATACGTATTAGGGGTGTATGTATGTATGTCGCGTATGTATCTAGGGTATAAGCGTATATAGATGTCATGTTAATTATACGTATGATTATACGTATGTATACTAGAATATTATATTAATTAATGATCGTATAATATAAGTATATATTTTCGTATATATTGCTGTTATAAGTATACTATTATTAGTATTGGGCTAGTAAAATGAAAAATTAAATATATATTAAACCCAAATAAATAAAATCCAAGTCCAATTACAAAATCCAATTACAAGGCCCGTTTGGCCCAAATCAATCCTATCTAATTATAATGTATAATCGGGTGTTGGATCAAGATTTGATCCAACGCCACGATGCAATGGAAGTTGAAAATATCATCACAGCGCGTGCTCCACACGTATGGACCGTTCGAGAGTGCCACGCGCGCGTGTGGTCCACGCGCGGACGCTTTAACATCCCACGCGCGCGTAAGATCCACGAGTTCGACTCCTCATTGCGGAGCTCCACGTGGCGAAATCGGCCGTTTCATCGATCGAGGCTTCATCCGGGCCGATCGTTCATCAAGCCATCTCAACCGTTAGATCGATCGATCTAACGGCCGAAAATGCGTCGGCCTCGCGCGAATCGGCGCCACCGCCACCGCGCCGATATTCAGTCCCCGCGTTCAGATTATGCCAAAGACAACAAGCAAATGTCAGATCTGGAAAAGAAGATACAAGTTGCAACCAAAATACAGAGGCAGTAATATATATGAAACGGGGTTGTTGTAAAAAAAAATTTAATTTTTAGGAGCGAGCAAAAAAAAAACAGAGAGAGTAGTAACACGAAAAAGAACAGAAAGTTTGTAAAACCAGAAACTTGTAACCAGTCAAGATAATCAAAAAGGCAGTCCAGTGGTAATTTTTTGTCTCTTTTTCTTACCTGTTTTCTTTGCATGCATATACGAAACACAAAAAGAAAAAAAAAGAAACAAGAAAAGAAGTCTTACCGGCTTTGTCTGTGGGTCTTCCCTTCCTCTGTAACAAGCCTTTCGGCTTCTACAAGCCAGATCTGGTGAACAAAAGGGAGGGGAAGACCCCTTGTGGTTTCGTTTTGGTCTAAAAAAATATATTTTTGGGTTCGTATTTCTTAGATCTATGATAAATAAAAGGGGATCCTCTGAATCCAACCATGGATTCATGTTGAGGACGACAAGGGGAAGGTTTTGGTGTATTTTGGGAGCCTACCGGCGCCGATTAGCGGCGGCCGGCGGCGGAGAATACGGCGGCCGGCCGCCGGATTCTGGGTTTCTCAAGAACATTTGAGAGAAAGGATGAACACTGGTTATTTGGAAACTGAAGAATGAAATGAAAAATGGAGAAAATTTGGTTTCGGTCTGAAAATAACCCTTATATAGATGTTATTATTTTACTAAATGGGTAAATTACACACTTAATCCCACCGCGTTTTCAATATTTTCACTTTTGTCTTGCCGCATGGTATAATCACAGTCCCAGTCCCCATGAGTTTCCAAAAAGTCACAATTTAGTCACTAAATTACACCGAATCAGTTTCTGAATGGTAAAATTACGCCCTTAACCACCCCGCGTTTTTGAATTTTTCATTTTGAGTCTGCCCCTTGGTATAATTACAATCCTGGTCCTTATAGGTTTTGTCTATTTTGCAATTCCGTCCCTAAATTACATATTATTGTTCTTTAATTTCCGCCACTGATTTTCATTTTCTTTTCATTTCAGTCCTGTTTTCTTTGTAAATATTATTGTTCGAATTATAATCGTATATGTGGATATTATTTTATTTTATGTCTCCCGTATATGACTCATTTTATGTTTATATGTATATATATGTGTCAAGTATGATATTCGTTTTTTATCTGGTTATTCATATCAAGCATGTTATGTTTTAATTGGTTCGTACATGGCGTATTCTGTATTTTATATGTGTGTGTGCTTTCTTATTTTTTTAGGGCTACATGTTAGTATATTTACCCTTTTTATACGATATGTTGACCCGTATATGTTGAAATATGTTTTATTACCAGTATGCATGTCTTTTTGAAATATTTGTTCGTGTATATGTACTTATTCCTGCCTCATTATTTTGACATGTGATAGTTGTTTTTATCTATTATTTAGAATAATATGTATATGCATGTTTTAGTCTAGAATATCATCTAAGTTAGATTAATATTCTGTTATGACAATATTTACTACACTTAAACATTTTACCATGTTTTATATTTTTGCCATTAAGATTGCATATCGAGATATAAATTGTTAATGCGGTGTCCTTTTATCCGAGCGTAAACGGGGCCAGTATCAAGCGTAGTGATAGTGGTTGGGCGTTTATTCTCGGATAACGGGACCTTTAAAATATATTCGCAATTATGACCGAAATTTAAAAATATCACTCTAATCCGGAAAATCCAATATTAATAAAGCGGTAATTATTAAAGTACCAATTTTGGGCGGTATGGGGGTGCTAATCCTTCCCCATCCGTAACCGGCTCCCGAACCCTGTCTTTTTAAATCTCTGGTTTTATGGTGTCCGGCCTACCTAAGTGGCCGGTGGCGACTCCATTTTTATAAGGTTTTTGTAAACCCCACGAAATAAATATTTTATATCCAAACACTTAAAAAAAACAACATTTCAAACATCATCGTTTTTTTAGCGATATAACACAAAAAAGGGGACCTTTGCTACAGATGGCGACTCCGCTGGGGAAAATTTTTGTTTTTTAAAAAAAAACAAATGAGAGTCAAGCTTTTAAAATAATTACCGCTTTACTAATATTGGAAGTTCCGGATTAAAGTGACTATTAAATTAACATTCGGTCATAATTGCGCGTTTATTTTAACACATTTAAAATATGGCATATAAAACCCGTCTTTTTAAGTGGGGGAAAACGCTAATGCTTTCGTGGAGATATCGTTCTCCCGTATGGGCCTAGCAAGTACCTTCGGGGCTCGAGTTCCTTATGCTTTCGTAAGGATATCGTTCCTTCGTACGGGCATAAGCGAATGGGTCCCCCTGAATTGAACCCGGTTGAAAGGAGCCTATAATGGGTGATGATCGGGGGCCTTGCTACTCTTAATAGAGGACAGCAAGGACAATTCGGGTACCTCCTAAAACCAAAAATGCATGTAGAGAACATAGAAACCTACCCTGTTAGAGCCATGCGGATAACCTTAGGTTTTAGACGGGATAAATAGGGTTGTTTTGTGTGTTTATTCTGTTTAATTTCGTCATTTTATTTATATATTTATCAATTTTATCTGGTACTGACTTGTTTTCTTTTCGCTTTTTGTTCTTTTTCTCATACATCATTGCATTTGCATCACATAAAGGTACTGGATCAAGTGGTTTGCCTGATCAGAAAGTCTTTCACTATGGAGAAAAGGTGTCTTAGGAAAGAAGAGCTTAATTTGTCAGTCAGACATTGGTCAGAGGTCAATCAGAAAATCCAAGGGGACAGTCTGCCTAACGAACGCGTAATAGCTGGATATACCTATGTGAGTCTCCAACAGAACGACTTGTGGGATCTTCAAAGCATTTGGGAAAGATGGGACCAAAGACTACAAGACTTATTTAGCAATAGTTATGGCGACATTGCGCAGCTATTATATGTTCGGATCAACCAACCCTTACTCTGAGCTATAGTCCAGTTCTCGAATCCGGCTTTTTGCTGCTTCACCTTCAATGGGCAGGACATGATGCCTACGGTAGAAGAGTACACTGCTTTACTTAACCAGAAAAATATTCAGGAAGATTGGATCTACGCGAAGCCTCCAAGGAATCAGAATTACACTGCTAAACTCAAAACCTTTGCGGAAATGAGTGACGATTGGGTTAATGGCCTCCTTCAGATCTGAGGAGATAATACAGTCTTTGCATGGGAAAGTATTCGGGACGTCATATCGACACATCCAGACGAGGCAAAGAAAATGGACTTATTTGCTTTAGGAATACATGGCTTGGTGATCTTTCCCAGAGTACTCGGAACATTGATATAGCCATCCTGGATTTGTTTGAGCGGGTGAAACGGAGAGCAAACCCGGTACCAGCAATCTTGGTCGAGACTTTCATTTCCTTAAACGTTAGCCGGAAACATGAAGAAGGACGTTTTCGAGGATGCGCACAGCTATTACAAGTATGGATCCAGAGTCACATGTGGAAGACGCCGACGCTGGTCTCGCCAGGATATCCTTCGGGTTTTTCGCTTTGCGAGAATACTTAGCGAAGGAATGGCGAGAAGATTTGAAAACAAAAATGTGGACCAGTTTCTTGAGGAACATTCAAGATGAAGACATAGCATGGAGGGTCCCATGGCTCGGTAAAGTTAATTATTTTCTATCTGATTGTGGTGACTTCAACCTGGCTGATGATGTTAGGATTACATGGAGGATCGCTTGTGCTCCACTTTTAGTGTCTCTCAGATTCGGATCACGACAGTTCATTCCCAATACCGCCGGATTAAGCCAAACTGAATTTCTTTTCAAAGGAGAATTCAAAGGAAAAGTTCAGACTATCATGAGGGCCTGGGATTATTGTTACCGGATCAGGGTAGAAGGAGATACCGAGCACGTGACTACCCCAGATTACGACCTTTGGAGACGTTTGAGGGTTAATAATGTGATTCCCGAATCGATCAAGGACCAACAGTGTCACTCAAGAGCTTACAAAGGGTGGTACCGTCGAAGCCGACATCTTAAGGAGTGAACTCGAAGAAGTTAAAAGGAAAATGGACATTCATGGACCCAACATGCGAGCGAACTCTATAAGGCAAGTCTAGAAGTTGACGAGCGGGACGGGATCATCAGGCAATTGAAGAAATTGAATGCAGATTTAAGTGACAAAAATACTCTTTATCAAAAAGATGCCCTCCTATTACAAGCAAAAATACAAAAGGCCGGCCGGAGTCAGTTCATAGCTGTGGAAAGAGAAAGAATAACGGCATCCGTTTGGTGGAAGAAGAATGAGAAATTAACAAAAGAGCAATCGAGAAAGAGATTGAAAGCTGCCGTTTGGCTATGGAAGAAGAAAAACGGTCCGCCAAGAAGGCCATTGATCAAGAGGGAGAAAGATTCAGACAAGAAATCAGTAAGGGGAAACAAGCTGTCCATCATGAGAGAGAAAGTGTCGCCGTATGGAAAAGAAAATCCATGAATAGCCGGAACAGACTGTCAGAAGTGCAGAAACTGTACGATGACACTGTTCAAAAATTGGGGCAAAGTCAAAGTCAAAATGATGAATTAAAAGGAAAGATGGCGGAAGTCGAACACTCACTTCGAATGTATTGCCGTAGGAATAATTTCGCTGAGCTACAAGAAAGAGAACGCGAAGTGGGTGTGTTACAAGCACGAATCGGGTCCCTCGAAGCAGTTGTGGAGGATTACAAGGAAAGAATTAATGTGTTCGAGGAAGCTGCAGCCGGAGGGGACACATATTGGCAGAAGAGATTACGCGACGCTGCTCGAATGGTACAGGACAGAGACCAGTACTACGCAAATCTAATGGTGGACATACAGCGAGTCGCCAGACACGTAAATGGTTTAGCTGTCGAGGCTGAGACACTCCGACCTTTTATAGCCCCGGGAATGGAAGAAGCTCCTAGGTTCCTCAAGCTGCTCAAGGCAATTGGAAAGTTAGGGGATAGAGCTAGAGTCTATCTATAGGACTCGTGTTATAATTAGATCTTTTGTACTAGGGATCTTTACTTTGTAACACTAATTTTGTTGTAATCAAGACCCTTTAATTCCCGTGGAAGTAATTCAAAAGGGTGATTACCAGTGAATCGATACCTTGTCTCGCATGCATTCTTGCATTTGCATCATAACATTTGCATCATTGTACATGCAACCATATTAACAATATGAATATTGTGGCATTCTATGTAGTGTTAACCCGCAATCATTCATCACCTATACTTTACCCGGCTACAAAGAAAGCTCATGGAAGAAAGAATAATAAGTCTAGAAAGAGGGCAAAGGGAGCTTGAGACAAGACTTGAAGAGGCCCAGAGAAGCCTTAGTGATCAGATTGCACAGTCACAAACGTCAATAGTATCTGACATAACAGCATTGCTGGCAAAAAGTCTTGGAAAACGAGTAGAAGGAGAAAATATCCCGAGCTGTAAGGGTACCCGGCTCACTACAAGGTTCAACCAACTGCACCAAACCAGGCCAGGAAGGTGGATATTGACCCTACAGGAATGTCTTCCAGCTTTCAAGTAGGGGTACCTGAGACTCAACCCCTTGATACCGAAGCACTTTATGAAGAAGAAGTACCGGACCTGAATATGGTCGAAAGGATCCAGAATGAGGTAGAAAGAAAGTGGGAAGAAAGATTTCGCCTCATGGAAGAAAAATTTAAAGCGTTACAATCAAATGAAGAATCAGGAAACGACGCTAGTGACCTAAGTTTGGTGTCTGATCTTGTCTTGCCGCTAAAATTCAAAACACCAGAATTCGATAAATATGACGGGACCACATGTCCTTCTGCACACATAACGATGTATTGTAGAAAAATGGCGGCTTACCATAAAGATGAAAAGCTACTGATCCACTTTGTTTCGGGATAGTCTACTCGAACGCAGCGTTACGTTGGTATACTCAGTTAAGCAAAGCGAATGTCAAGACATGGAAATATTTGTCTAAAGCATTTTCCGAGCAATACAAACATGTAACAGACATGATCCCTAGCAGAATTATGCTAGAAAATATGGGGCAGAAGTCCAATGAAAGCTTGCGACAATATGCCCAAAGGTGGAGAGAAGTGGCTGCCCAAATCCAGCCACCTATCCCGGAGCATGAAATCACGGCATTATTTGTCAACACTCTGAAAGGGGCACTCTTCGACCGCCTCATCAATAACACAACACAGTGTTTCGCCGACTTAATCAGGACTGGGGAGTCTCTCGAGCTGGCAATTAAAAGCGGCAGAATAGATGGTGAGGAAGGGTCTCGAAAGTACAACAAGAGAAGTGAAGTAAATACCACCAGCACCTATACCGCCCCGAAGAACTTCACAGTCTCACAGCCACAAGCACACGTGGGAAAAACACAAAATTCAAATCAAAGAGATGAGAGGGTCACCAGAAAAGATAAAAAGAGGAGAACTTTCACTCCCCTACATGTTTCATACTCAGAGCTTTATTCCCAATTGTATGAAGCAGACTTGGTCCGACCATACATCGTTAATCCTGTCAATCCACCCTTCCCGCCTTGGTATAATCCAAGCGCGCATTGCGACTATCACGGCGGTACCCCTGGACATCCCACTGAAAACTATCTTGCCTTCAAAAAACTCGTACAAAACTTAATTGATTCTAGGATATTGAAGTTTGAAGAGCCAAGCGTAGCCAACAACCTGCTGCCCAATCATGGGAGCAGAGGGGTAAACGCCATAGAAGAATGCTTTACCAGGAGGATAAAGGATGACGTGTCAGAAGTCAAGTCTCCTTTACGGTGGGTATTTCAACAGTTATACATGGCTCGTATGATCAACAAAGGCATGATAATAAGGCAGAATGAATGTGGAAAGTATTGCGAATTCCATCAGACTGAAGAGCATGATATCCAAGAATGCGAAAAGTTCAAGAAATTGGTGCAGAAATTGATGAATGAAAAATAAATTGAATTCTTTGAGGAACCCATGGGGAAGGGATCAGACGTGCACATGACAGATAGCCCCAAAATTAGATACGGGAAGGATAAACCTTTTATTATCTCTCCCAGGATAGGGAATGCAGGTGTCTCCCAAGGAGAAACCAGCAAGATGAATCCCAAGATCGTCATTTCAGCACCATCTCCATTCTCATTCAAAGACATGCGACAAATTCCCTGGAATTATGCCGCGAATGTGAGCATGCCAGGAAAATCAGAACGTGAACAGGTAAATGAGTCTACGCTGGAAGACCAGCAAAGTCAGAACAATGTGAACGTTGGTGAAGCAGGCCATTTCACAAGGAGCGGCCGATGTTATTCCTCCGAGGCTTTGAGAGTAGCTGAAAAAGATAGGGGGAAGAATACAACAGTTAGCCCTACACAGATATTTGGAGAAGAACCTCCCCAAAAGATAAATGAACCGGTAACTGAGGCCCAGGCCAAAGAATTTCTAAAGTTCTTGAGGCATAGCGAGTACAGCGTAGTGGAACAACTACGGAAACAACCGGCCAGGATCACAGTGCTGGAATTACTCTTGAGTTCAGAGAAGCATTGGGAGACGCTATTGAAAGTACTGAATCAAACTTTTGTGCCCCAGGACATTTCTGTAACAAACTGGACATGATAGTGGGGCATATTATCGCCTATAATCATATCACGTTCGGTGATGATGAGATCCCGAGAGGAGGAATGGGGTCTACCAAAGCCCTTAACATCACTACCCATTGCAAAGGGTATGTATTACAGCGTCTTGATCGACAACGGGTCAGCATTGAATGTCTTGCCTATGGTAACCCTGCAAAAATTGCCAATAGATGGTTCGCACCTAAAGCCTTGCTACAACTCGGTAAGAGCCTTTGATGGTACGCAAAAGGGAACAATGGGGAAAATTGAGGTGCCCCTATTGATCGGACCAACCAATATGTGATCGATTTTGTGGTGATGGACATAAAACCATCTTACAGCTGCTTATTGGGAATACCGTGGATCCACTCCGCAGGAGTTGTCCCATCATCATTGCATCAGAAATTAAAATTTGTAGTTGAAGGCAAATTGGTCACCGTAGAAGCAGAGCATGAATTTGTTGCCTCCGTGACATCAGACACCCCCTACATTCAAAATGACGAAGATGCTGCAGAATGCTCGTTCCGAGCATTAGAACTAGTAAATGCCACATTCGTTTCAGAAGAAAGCCGGATCCCCTACCCTAGGTTATCTAATTGTACCAAGATGAACGTCGCAGAAACTCTGGGCCGAGGAGCCAAAATAGGAAAAGGGCTGGGGAAGAAATTACAAGGAAACCTGAGACCCCAGAATATGATGACCAAGAAGGATCGTTTCGGGCTGGGTTACCAACCAAGTGTCCAACAGAAGAAAGAATAATATAAGAGAAAGGAGGAGCAAAGAAAAGCCAGATCTAAAGGAGAAGACATTCCGTAGAGGTCGATGTCCTTTCCTAGTTTGAAAGCCACTTTCATCTCCGGAGGGTTCTACCAGCCAGGTCAAAATATCGGAGAGGCAATGAAGAAAAATGATGAACTTAACCAGAAGGAAATACTCAGCAAATCATTTGAAGGGATGTACATCAACATGATAGCTGAAAAGAACCGCGGCAGCAGAATGTTGACCGACATCCGCCCTTGCCATCCCGGGGAGGCACTCGATAACTGGAGCTGCATTGATCTACCTGTAGTTTTTAGGAATAGATCAGAGTAATGCTCCGAATCAACCTTTTGTTTTTGCCCATAGACAATGGGGATCTCTTGTGTGGGGCACCTATGTTAACTTTTTGATTGAAATGAAAATATCCCCACTTTCTTAAAAATGACCAAAGTCTCATTTATTCCATTCATGCATTCTTCATATTCATTCCCTTCATGTAAAACCATCTCTTTCCCAATACAATTCATTCTCATTTAATGCAGGTCGCTCATGATTGACGATATGAATGATACCGGATCCAATCCTGGAGTAAATTTCGAATGCCCTGAGGTCTCAGAGGAAATTGAGGAAGGATATGATGAAACAGAAATTGAGGTCCCGGAAGAGTTAAAGAGAATGGTGGACGACGAAGAAAGGCAAATTATGCCCCACCAAGAAGAAACAGAAATTGTCAACTTGGGGACTGAAGAAGCGAGAAAAGAAATAAAAATAGGAACGACTATTTCCTCAAAAACCAAGCATGAACCGATAGCCCTACTTCAGGAATTCAAGGATGTCTTCGCCTGGAGTTATCAAGATATGCCAGGATTGAACACAGACATAGTGGTGCACAAATTGCCAACAAAATCGGAGTGCAAACCAGTACAACAAAAACTTTGGAGAATGAGGCCAGAGATGTTGTTAAAAATCCGAGAAGAAGTGAAAAAGCAATTTGATGCTGGATTCTTGGGGGTAGCCAAATACCCCGAGTGGGTTGCAAACATTGTGCCAGTACCAAAGAAAGACGGGAAAGTTCGTATGTGTGTAGATTATAGGGATCTGAATCGAGCTAGCCCTAAAGACAGCTTCCATTTGCCACATATTGACACGCTTGTTGACAACACCGCAGGACATTCATGGTTTTCCTTCATGGACGGCTTCTCAGGATACAACCAGATAAAGATGGATCCTAGCGACATGGAGAAAACCACATTCATAACCATGTGGGGCACTTTTTGTTATCAAGTGATGCCGTTTGGGCTAAAGAACGCAGGGGCAACATACCAAAGAGCAATGGTGACTCTTTTCCATGACATGATGCACAAAGAAATAGAAGTATACGTGGACGATATGATTGCCAAGTCTCGAACAGAGGAAGAGCACATACAGAACTTGAGAAAACTATTCCAAAGACTACGGAAGTACCAACTGAGGCTCAATATGCCAAGTGTACCTTCGCCGTTACTTCTGGAAAACTCCTAGGGTTTGTAGTAAGTAGAAGAGGGATTGAGATTGATCCCGATAAAGTGAAAGCCATCCAGGACCTTTCACCACCCCGCACGCAAAAGGAAGTCCGTGGTTTCCTGGGGAGGCTGAATTATATCTCTCGTTTCATTTCCCAATTAACCAATCAATGCGACCCGGTCTTCAGACTTCTTAGAAAGAATAATCCTGGCGTATGGGATGAAGAATGTCAAAAAGCCCTAGAAAAGATCAAAAAGTACTTGACAAACGCTCCAATTTTAGTCGCACCAGTACCTGGTCGACCACTAATTCTCTACTTAACGGTCTTCGAGAATTCAATGGGATGTGTACTGGGGCAACACGATGAGTCAAGAAAAAAGGAGCAGGCCATCTATTACCTAAGCAGGAAATTCAACGATTGCGAAACACGGTACCCGCCAGTGCAGAAGCTGTGTTGTGCTCTAGTTTGGGCTACCAAGCGGCTCAGACAGTACATGTTGTACCATACTACCTGGTTGATATCCAAGCTAGACCCATTAAAGTTCCTAATGGAAGCGCCAGCGCTAACGGGAAGGATGGCCCGATGGCAGATGCTCTTATCTGAATTCGACATCGTATATGTTAATCAAAAAGCCGTAAAAGGGAGTGCCGTAGCGAATTTCCTAGCTAGTCGTGCTTCGGATGACTATGAGGCATTGAACTTTAGTTTTCCAGACGAAGACTTGATGTGCATTACAACCGAAGAAGAGGTTTCAGATGATATGTCATGGAAACTTTACTTCGATGGAGCCTCCAACTCCCTCGGACATGGGATAGGGCGATCTTGATTTCACCGAGGACGTCTATTATCCTTTCACCAGCAGATTGGAATTCTTCTGTACAAACAATATAGCTGAATACGAAGCTTGCATCATGGGACTGAACTCAGCCATTGAAAGAAAGGTTAAGGAACTTCGAGTGTTCGGAGATTCGTCCTTAGTCATTTACCAATTGCGCGGGGAGTGGGAAACCAGAGACCCGAAGTTGGTCAAATATCGCGAATGGATCCAAGAGCTCGTCAAAGAGTTTGAAAAGGTCAGCTTCAATTACCTGCCCCGAGAAGAAAATCAGATGGCAGATGCATTGGCAACCTTGGCATCCATGTTTAAAACAAACACCTGGGCAGAAATGAAACCCATTGAGATGCAGACGTTTGAAAAGCCAGCTCATTGTTGTAATGTACAGGAAGAGATTGACGGGAATCCATGGTACTATGATATCCTGCAATATGTCAAGCTTCGAAAGTATCCAGAAGGGGCGAACGACAATGACAGAAAAGCACTCAGAAAAATGGCAACAAAATATGTCCTAGATGGGGAAATCCTATATAGGAAAAGTCATGATCAAACATTGCTGAGATGTGTGGATGCCCGGGAGGCGAAGGAAATCTTAGCCGAAGTACATGATGGGATCTGTGGAACGCACGCCAACGGGCTGTCTATAGCCCGAAAAATTATGAGATACGGTTATTTCTGGTTGACCATGGAGGGGGATTGCATCGATTACGCCAGGAAATGCCACAAATGCCAAATTTACGCTGACAAAATTCATGCACCTCCATCACCTCTACACACCATGAATTCTCCGTGGCCTTTCGCAACATGGGGCATGGACGTTATCGGGCAGATCCATTCGAAAGCTTCCAATGGGCACCGATTCATTTTGGTCGCCATAGACTACTTCACTAAATGGGTAGAGGCAGCATCTTACGCCAATATCACCAAGACTACAGTTTGTAAGTTCTTAAAGAAGGAAATTATTTGTCGATACGGATTGCCAGAGAGGATCATCACCGACAATGCTTCCAATCTGAACAACAAAATGATAAAGGACGTGTGCACTCAATTCAAAATAACACACCATAATTCCACAGTCTATCGTCCAAAAATGAATGGAGCAGTGGAAGCGACAAACAAAAATATAAAGAAGATCATAGCAAAGACTACGGATACCTACAAGGATTGGCATAAGAAGTTGCCTTTTGCCCTTTTCGCCTATAGGACGTCCATTCGTACATCAACAGGGGCAACGCCCTACTCCTTGGTGTATGGTACCGAAGCGGTACTCCCAATTGAGGTAGAGATTCTGTCTCTCCGAGTCTTAAACGAAGTAAAACTGGAAGAAGCTGAATGGGTGCAGGCCAGATTCGACCAGCTAAATCTCATTGACGAAAAAAGACTAAAAGCCATTTGTCATGGTCAGATGTACCAAAAGCGGATGGTGCAGGCTTACAACAAAAATGTGCGCCCAAGAGAATTCAAAGAAGGGGATCTGGTACTCAAAAGAATCCTCCCTATCCAAAAAGATTCTCGAGGAAAATGGATGCCCAACTGGGAAGGACCGTACATCGTAAAAAAGGCCTTCTCAGGAGGAGCCCTGATCCTAACAGAAATGGACGGGGACGAGCTTAAAAATCCCGTAAATTCTGATGTCGTCAAGAAATACTATCTAAAAAAAAATTGGAGAGCTCAGGGCGAAAACCCAAAACCGGGCGTCTTGAAGCAAAGGAAGGACTCGAGTTGAAAACCCGCAAAGGGCGGCTCGGGTAAATTGAAAAGTTGAAAGGGTATCCCCATAAACATCATGAAGAGGAGGCTTCAGGCAAAAAATTCGACACCAGTTGACAGGGTCATGTATCATTCGTATCGAAGATAATGAGGGATCTTGTATTTTCATACTCAACTCATATGTGTCATACCTTTCTTTTCAAGATATCTCGAAACCCTTAATCAGAATAAAACTGTGTTTTGAGCATCCATTCCTAGCCTTCTTGTCAATTTCAGTCAAATAAGATAACATAGGCTCATAATGAAACAAGAGATTTCAAAGCATTACTATGATTTAACCTTGAAAATGCAGGTAATCAAAGAAAACGATGTTAACTCCGTCCTCTAGTTCCCTAATGGCTGTCGATAGGGAAGGCGAGAAGCTTCAAACAACCTGGTAGGATAACCAATGGCACATGTCCTGTCTATTCAAGAAAGGCATACGAGATAACAAAAAAGATTTTGTGGGTGAAAACCAGAAGGGTACCCCCTCAAAAAAAATCTCTCTAAAGTGAAAACCCGAAAGGGCACTCTAGAATTCCAAGTCGGAATTGAAAAAAGAGAAAGGTCGAGATGGTTGAACTTGACAGTGAAGCGGGGTATCGATGCCCGTAAGAAAGGAGAAAGCGAACGTCAAATAAGGACCAAAACAAGCCCATCAAGATATTGAATCTCATACATCATGAATAGTCAGACATCACTAGGATTAGGAGCATGTCAATTCATTCATTTGTCATAGCATTTTGTCTTCATCTCGGACAGGTATCTGCAGATCCAAAGAGACATCGAGGGTCATCACGATGTGAATCCCAAATGAGAAGACAATGTTTTTACATAAAGACACATGTTTTCAAGCTCAAGAGAGAGGTTCTATATAGGAAGAATCCTCCTTTCCGAGGCTTCAGAAACTGGAAGTTCTATATAGGAAGGACTGACAGTTCCAGGGTGAAGGCTCACAGTTCTATATAGGAAGGACTCCCGGTCGAAGGAATTCACCCATGACACGCAAGATTATATAGGAAATCCTGCTGTGTCGAAAGCAAAGAGTTCTATATAGGAAGGGCTCCTAGCTTCAATGTCTTAGAGTGAAAGATTCTATATAGGAAGAATTCATAACTCCAAGATTTCAAGACGCCAAAAAGTTCTATATAGGAGGGACTGATGGCTCCAAGGTGAAGACTCGCAGTTCTATATAGGAAGAACTCCCACTCAAAGCAATTCACCTATGACACAGGGTTATATAGGAAACCTGTTGTGTCGAAAGCAAAGAGTCTTATATAGGAAAGACTCCGAGCTTCATTGTCTTAGAGTGAAGGGTTCTATGTCGAAAAGAGCCTGTAGCTCCAAGATCGGAAGGTGATGAAGTTCTATATAGGAAGAACTTACGAGCCTGGAGATTTAGCCAAGGAAGAGCGGAGATGTCCAAAAAAATTCGTTTTTCCAAAGCTACAAACAGGGAAGTCTGATAAAAATCAGAGCGAAGGGTTCAATGTCGAAAGAGCCTGTAGCTCCAAGATCGGAAGGTGACGAAGTTCTATATAGGAAGAACTTACGAGCCTGAAGATTCAGCCAAGGAAGAGCGGAGATGTCCAAAAAAATTTGTTTTTCCAAAGCTACAAACAGGAAAGTCTGATAAAAATAAGAGCGAAGGGTTCAATGTCGAAAGAGCCTGTAACTCCAAGATCGGAAGGTGACGAAGTTCTATATAGGAAGAACTTACGAGCCTGAAGATTCAGCCAGGGAAGAGCGGAAATGTCCAAAAGAATTCGTTTTTCCAAGGCTACAAAAAGGGAAATCTGATAAAATGAGTGCTTATGAATCTTTGCTTTGTTTCCCATTTCATGAGAACAAGCAAAGAGGGGCAACTGTAATCACTCATTTTCACTTGTAAATATATTAATATTGCATTATATGAATGTTACTAATATAAGGTGATGTGTGCATGTATAAGCTATGTATACGTATTAGGGGTGTATGTATGTATGTCGTGTATGTATCTAGGGTATAAGCGTATATAGATGTCATGTTAATTATACGTATGATTATACGTACGTATACTAGAATATTATATTAATTAATGATCGTATAATATAAGTATATATTTTCGTATATATTGCTGTTATAAGTATACTATTATTAGTATTGGGCTAGTAAAATGAAAAATTAAATATATATTAAACCCAAATAAATAAAATCCAAGTCCAATTACAAAATCCAATTACAAGGCCCGTTTGGCCCAAATCTGAATCCTATCTAATTACAATGTGCAGGTAACTGTGGGCCGTTGGATCAAGATTTGATCCAACAGCCACGATGCAATGGAAGTTGAAAATATCTGCCAGGCGCGTGCTCCACACGTATGGACCGTTCGAGTGCCACGCGCGCGTGTGGTCCACGCGCGGACGCTTTAACATCCCACGCGCGCGTAAGATCCACGCGTTCTGAGTCCTCGACTGCGGAGCTCCACGTGGCGAAATCTGAAGCCGTTTCATCAGATCGAGGCTTCATCCAGGCCGATCGTTCTTCAAGCCATCTCAAAAGTTAGATCAGATCTGATCTAAAAAGGCGAAAATGCGTCGCCTCGGGCGAAATCGGCACACCGCCACCGCGCCGATATTGATCCCCCGCGTTTGATTATGCCAAAGACAACAAGCAAATGTCAGATCTGGAAAAGAAGATACAAGTTGCAACCAAAATACAGAGGCAGTAATATATATGAAACGAGGTTGTTGTAAAAAAAATTTAATTTTTAGGAGCGAGCAAAAAAAAACAGAGAGAGTAGTAACACGAAAAAGAACAGAAAGTTTGTAAAACCGTAAACTTGTAAACAAATCAAGATAATCAAAAAAGGCGATCCAGTGGTAATTTTTTGTCTCTTTTTCTTATCATTTTCTTTGCATGCATATACTGAAAACACAAAAAGAAAAAAAGAAACAAGAAAAGAAGTCTTACCGGCTTTGTGTCGTAAGCGTCTTCCCTTCCTCTGTGACAAGCCTTTCGGCTTCTACAAGCAGATCCGGTGAACAAAAGGAGGGAAGACCCCTTGTGGTTTCGTTTTGGTCTAAAAAAATATATTTTTGGGTTCGTATTTCTTAGATCTAGGATAAATAAAGGGGATCCTCTGAATCCAACCACGGATTCATGTTGAGGACGACAAGGGAAGGTTTTGGTGTATTTTGGAGAGTCACCGGCGCCGATTAGCGGCGGCCGGCGGCGGAGAATACGGCGGCCGGCCGCCGGATTCTGGGTTTCTCAAGAACATTTGAGAGAAAGGATGAACACTGGTTATTTGGAAACTGAAGAATGAAATGAAAAATGGAGAAAATTTGGTTTCGGTCTGAAAATAGCCCTTATATAGATGTTATTATTTTACTAAATGGGTAAATTACACACTTAATCCCACCGCGTTTTCAATATTTTCACTTTTGTCTTGCCGCATGGTATAATCACAGTCCCAGTCCCCCTGAGTTTCCAAAAAGTCACAATTTAGTCACTAAATTACACCGAATCAGTTTCTGAATGGTAAAATTACGCCCTTAACCACCCCGCGTTTTTGAATTTTTCATTTTGAGTTTGCCCCTTGGTATAATTACAATCCTGGTCCTTATAGGTTTTGTCTATTTTGCAATTCCGTCCCTAAATTACATATTATTGTTCTTTAATTTCCGCCACTGATTTTCGTTTTCTTTTCATTTCAGTCCTGTTTTATTTGTAAATATTATTGTTCGAATTATAATCGTATATGTGGATATTATTTTATTTTATGTCTCCCGTATATGACTCATTTTATGTTTATATGTATATATATGTGTCAAGTATGATATTCGTTTTTTATCTGGTTATTCATATCAAGCATGTTATGTTTTAATTGGTTCGTACATGGCGTATTCTGTATTTTATATGTGTGTGTGCTTTCTTATTTTTTTTAGGGCTACATGTTAGTATATTTACCCTTTTTATACGATATGTTGACCCGTATATGTTGAAATATGTTTTATTACCAGTATGCATGTCTTTTTGAAATATTTGTTCGTGTATATGTACTTATTCCTGCCTCATTATTTTGACATGTGATAGTTGTTTTTATCTATTATTTAGAATAATATGTATATGCATGTTTTAGTCTAGAATATCATCTATGTTAGATTAATATTCTGTTATGACAATATTTACTACACTTAAACATTTTACCATGTTTTATATTTTTGCCATTAAGATTGCATATCGAGATATAAATTGTTAATGCGGTGTCCTTTTATCCGAGCGTAAACGGGGCCAGTATCAAGCGTAGTGATAGTGGTTGGGCGTTTATTCTCGGATAACGGGACCTTTAAAATATATTCGCAATTATGACCGAAATTTAAAAATATCACTCTAATCCGGAAAATCCAATATTAATAAAGCGGTAATTATTAAAGTACCAATTTTGGGCGGTATGGGGGTGCTAATCCTTCCCCATCCGTAACCGACTCCCGAACCCTGTCTTTTTAAATCTCTGGTTTTATGGTGTCCGGCCTACCTAAGTGGCCGGTGGCGACTCTATTTTTATAAGGTTTTTGTAAACCCCACAGAATAAATATTTTATATCCAAACACTTTCAAAAAAAAAAAACAACATTTCAAACATCATCGTTTTTTTAGCGATATAACACAAAAAAGGGGACCTTCGCTACAATATCAATTTGTTAATTAAGTTTTTAACTATTAGAATGGTAAAAATTTAACCCGATTTAAACCCAAAAATATTAAATAATTTGTTCGAATTTATTAGATTAAATTGATTTTTTTTAATTTTTCAAGTCAAATCAAATCAAATTTTATTGATACCATTATTTTTCATTTTTTTCTATCACCTGTTTATTTAATATGTTTGAATCCAACTTCGAGTTTTTGGATATTTGTATATTCTTTGAAGAAATTATTCATGTCATTACTGGGTGGAAGAAGTTATTGTTGTTCACAACTGTGATTAATTAAAAAAATATGATTATGTTATGAATACTTATTTATGGTGGATATTTATATATTAATTAATACTTTAATTTATTTTATTATTAGGGTTTAATGTCCATTGAAATTAGAGTTTTTTCTTATCTATATTAATATAAAGTTTGGAGATGGTATTGTATACAACTTCACGTTAAGAATATAATACATGTTTCTCTCTTTATCTATCATCCCTCTTGTTCTTTTTTCACTTTATTCATAATATGTTGTCAGCATGATTTCGCTCAATTATCGTGATTCTTGTTGCTTATTCTTCAAAAAAACTCAATTTGATATTGGTGACTACGTTTACTATATATTCAACTTAACTTAGAAAGTCTGGTGTATTTTTCTTATTTATCTCGATATAGTGAATGATTAACTATTCCTAAATCAAAGCTAGTGTATTCTATTCTACTGTTTCTTTAATGATATATTGGTATTAAAAAGATGCATGATTATGTTTTCTATTCTCAATTTCTATTCGGAATTTGAATTTTTGTTTTGTTTCTAATTTGTAGTCAAGAATCACGGGAATTCATTATTTTTTATATTCACTGGTATTAAATACTTGACAAAGATACTTATGTGTATTGATAATCGGATGGATTGAATGATATGAATGAAACTTGAATTTCAAGTGAAGTATATATTATTAGATACAAACACATTAAAATTATATGGTGATAACTTTATCGATGCAAGTGTATTGAAATTTTTTATTTTTAATTTATAATTAAAGATAAATATTTTTTATGTTATTCTATTAATGAGAAATAATTTGAGTGTTACGTTATATATTTAAATGGTTTGAAAAGAGACATGACAAATAGGTATGCTTCACTATTTTTTTTTTGTTTATTTGATATTTATTCTGTTCGGTTAGATTCGTTTCATTTCTTAAAGTGAATGGAAGTAGGATAAATCTAAGACATAATTCTCTAATTAGATATGTTTTATTTCTTGAAGAGAATACACGCATATTAAAAACATAACGTTCTATTGAATTTGCTACAGTTCCTAAAGTGAACGCAAGCATAATATCTTATTATGTTTATTCAATGAGTTTATTTGTCTTAAAAGAACCATCTAATATTAAGTTTACCCAGCTCCATTCCCTAAAATGAATATAACATTATAAGGTCACATTTGCATTTGTGGTCGTGGTTGAGGCCGAGAAAATAGATATGGACAATATGGTCCTTTTAAGAATGTTTATTCCTACTAGAAGTGGGATTATAAGGATGAAAATAATAATTAAGGAAAAAATAGAAAGAAATTTTTATTTGTGAAAATGACGAAGATGATTGTGACATTGTTGATTTCTCCAATAACAGTTGAAGGGAATAATTCACTTTTTAATATATTTTCTTATAACCTGAAGGGAATCATTCACATTTTAATTTATTTTCTCATAACCCACGAAGAAAATAATTAATCTTTTTATTTATTTATTTTATGTCAATTTACTTTAAATAATGATTGTTATGTTTTATATTTATATTTTAAATATTTTTGTGACATTTATACAAAAGGCTAATGTGAGTACTAAATCCGAAAGTACTAAAATTATTTAATGGTTCTAATATTCCTGTCATTTACTTTGAGAGCTCATAAACCCTTTTACCTGTTTATCATTTATTAATCAATAAATCATAGCTCAAATATAAGCCTATGAGGACCCTGGGTACATGAGTCAAATATGCACCGAAGTGCTAATACGCATAAGGTCGTGCCCACCAATGCACCAAGTGTCCTTTATATACACTATAATGCTAAACCGAGTATGCAGCGTGCTGCTAGACTCTATGGCATGCCAACTATACCCTGTCCCTCAATGACATACTTGGGCATATATTCCATAATTATTTTATCCACGACAATGTATATCAACATAATTTTGACATTGGGCAGTTCATACTCGAAATAACATTCATAATATAACATCATATATAACTAGTGATCCATGCATTTATATCCAACTTTTGACATATTTAGAACATGTCAAATATATAACTAATGACATAAATATCATGTTAATATAAACAAGGTAGACTTATCGCAAGTCTTCCTAATATCCATGTATCATGTTATGTATGCATTGCACTCAACTTGACACTTTATATATGTCAAAATTTAAATCTTCACTAAGCTTTACTTTTGATCCTGTTCCTTTCCTTGTTTGCTAGCTCGATTCTAATTTTGATCACGATCTATATGTGCATCATTTACAACACATGTATATTTTTAAAAAAAAATACATGTTAGTATCATACTAACATAGGTATGTAATAGGAAAAGAAATTCCTATAAATTTTTTCAAAGTTTATTTGATACTAATTCACTTCATACAATTCATACCAATTTCAATACTTCAAATTTCCTTTCATATCCAAATCAAAGAATGATTCATAAATCATTCTAACAATTATTCAAGCATGATACATCAAATTAACCAACTTCAACTTTAAACCCCTTAATTTTCATACTATTCGATTTAATCCTTTAACCATAACAAACTTCCAATTTGGTCCAAACAACATTCTAAATCTTGTACAATCATCAACTCCACATATCTAACCTTAATAAAAATCTTCCATAATTTTCTCTAATCTCTTCACTTTGACCGAATATGAAAGGTCACTATAGACTTGATTTCCAACTTGATTCAAGCATGAATTAAACTTTAAAACATCATTTCTAAGCATAATCAATCATTCCCATATCAAAATCTAGCATCCTCTTCATCCACTAATTTCAAGAACTCAAGATTTAAGCATGGAAAGTATGAACAATTAATACCAAATGATAGAGAATTTCATGTAGATCAATTTCATGTTTCATAATTTCATCCAAAATCCTACTTTATTGGCTTGAAAAATCAAAAAGAAAATGTCACATACCCCTTAGGTAGAGATTTTGACACTTTGGAGAAACTATTAAGAAAAGTCTTGAATAAATTGTGAAATAAGAGAAAAATGATGGTAGAGAAATATGTTGCGGAAATTACTTATTCAAATAATTGCATTTTCTCATGGATGGAAGAATTAAAATGATTTGGAAATTAATTTAATAACTTTGGAAAATTATTTAATTGGTTCCAAAGTAGAATATTAAATTAATAAATCATGATTTTATTTAAATGTTTAGAATATTAATTTAATAATGGGTAAATTATACAGATCATCACTCAACTTTGATCTATGACCTATTTTGGTCATTAAACTTTCAAAATAATCAATTTAGTCACTGATATTTACTTTTTGACCTATTTTGGTCACTTTGAATTATTTTATTAATATTTTGTTATGACTTGTCATATTTAATTATTATTAAATATAAAAAAATAATTTAAATAAGATATATTATATTTTATTATAATTAAATAAAAAATAATTTAAAATAAAATGCCCAAACCCTAAACACTCAAAACCCCAAATTACTTTGACCCTCACTAGCATCACCCGCCCATTCACCGATGTCACCCTTACTGGCATCACCCACCCATTCATTGACATGATACGTGTTCTAGAATGGCACAACTAAAATTGAAACTGCCATCGTTCGCTCACCTAATGGCCGCTTTCGCTTTGCTTGTATTTGTATTTTTTGGTCCTTGTAAAGCTAGGCATCTAAATCAAGATTGTGGGTTTAAAAAGTGTGGGAAGTTGAGTATCAATTATTCACTCCGATTAAAAAAACCAACCTCCTCGTGTGTTACCATAACCTTGAACTTGAGTGGAAGAGATATTTTTACAAAAATCATACGATGCGAGTGGTCGATGCAGATCTGGACGTGGATGATTGCAACTCACTTCCTTTCAGTTCTTTATATTATTATTTTTACTATAGGTATGCAAGAGAAGAGAAGAGAAGAGAAGAGAAGAGCAAAGAAAAGAAAAGAACGACTTTGATTGTTGAAACCGCTGTTTTTTGGTTCCAAGTTCCTTAACTTGATGAAAATGTTAAAGTTGACAAGAACACGTATCGTGCCAGCGAATGGGTGGTTGACGTCAGTAAAGGTGTTGCCGGCAAAGGTGGGTGACGCCAGTAAGGGTAAAAGTGGTTTGAGGTATTGGGTGTTTTGTGTTTTTATTTAAAATTACTATTTTATTTAATTATAATAAATTATAATTTATTTTTATTTTAAATTATTTTTTATATTTTAAAAAATAAAATATGTCAAGTCATTCCAAAATATTAATAAAATAATTCAAAGTGAACAAAATAAGTTAGAAAGTAAAGTTCAGTGAATAAATTGGTCTTTTTAAAAGTTTAGTGACTAAAATAGGGCATAGAGCAAAGTTGAGTGATGATCTGTGTAACTTACCCTTTAATAATTTTGGATCATTATTTGATGGAGTCTAAAAAAATAGAATAGGAAAATTATTTTTTTCATAATTAATTAATTATAGATTAAGATTAATTTCGGTCTATATTAATTTAATTAGATATTTAAATTTTGGACTTGAGTATTTACTTAATACAATTAATTAGATAATGTTTGAATCAAATATAAATTAAAATAGGGTAATCTTCACATGTGGTCCATTTTGTTTGGGGTTTGTTCTATTTTGGTCACCCGAATTCAAAAAAATCATTCTTGTCACTTACGTTTTGAATCGTGTCTATTTTGATCCCTTGGCCATTAACCTCCGTTAATAAAAAAATTAATTTCTAATTTAACCCCCAAACTTTCAAAACTTTATTTTTCACCATCTTCCCCCAAAACTTGAAAAAGTTTATTTCTCCGCCCACCCCCGATCCCGACCCTCTTTCCACCGCCATGGGTCCACCACACTCCTCCGCCCCAAAGCGTCCACATCGGGAATAATGGAATGCTTGTTGCTGAAGAAAAGTTATCGACCGTGTCGACTAGTGGATCTGCAAATGCAGCTGCAATAATATAATGCATGTTTCCTATTTCTAATTAAATGCTAATAAAAAATAATCTCGTACCTAAGTCTATTTGGTATGGTAACTTTGATTGTGAATAAATGATCACCACGTATAGATGGTTTGTTCAGCTTTGGTTGTACCTTTTTTTTTCAAGGACTAATACATCCCCTAGTTGAGTCCCTGGTGGGATCTGTAAGTCAGTTACCCCTTCCACTATTTTCACATGTTTTAGTGAAAAAGAGTCAAATATTTAACAAAGTTATGTTCTCTGGCTCTTCATTTTTCTTGAAGTATCCAACACCCGCATCACAAGCATATTTAAACACGAGTATAGTGATATGGTCCTCAAAGAACTCTCCACACAGATGGAAATCTTAAAAAAATTGAACATATATGCGCTGGATACATTACCAACGCTCAAATGTCCGAGTAACAAAGTAATGAAGAAAAGAGGTGATGGGAAAATAGGAATATAGCTGTCACCAACATACATATTTATATAGCATTAACAAACCAGAATTTAGCAGATATAGCTAAGGAAACCAAAACAACTTCTTAGATTGAAGTTGTTCCAGTTTATAGCACCTTAAGAACATATTATAAGATAATGGATAACGGGTAAGAGTAGGGTTGCAGAGTAAATTATTAAACCAAATAAAAACCAAACAATCTAAGAGAAAATCTACAGCCTCATGTGTTTACCACATACAAAATTACTCTCCAAAACAATGCATGAATAAAGAAAAATACATGTTTTTCACTCAAAACTTTTGCATTTAATTTAGAAGAATCGATATAAAAACGAAAGCATCAAGAATTAAATGCATGAAAATATATAGAGAACAGTGAGCTACCTTGACAACAGACCCCAATATGGCATCAAGGTAGCTAATGGACACCGTCGAGGAAAGATTCATGCCATCTCTTTGAATTCCTGGGACCTCTTGGACATCTAGATATGCATAAAGATCCCTTGGAAGGCCCCTGCAAAAACTAGAAAGTTTTTGTATTCAACAATAAGAGAAATAGGAAACATGCATTCTATTATTTCAGTTGCATTTGCAGATCCACTAGTTGACGCTGTCGATAACTTTTCTTCAGCAACAAGCATTCCATTTTTTCGCTGTGCACGCTTTGGGGCGGAAGAGAGTGGCGGACCCATGTTGGTGGAAAGAAGGTCAGGATCGGGTGGTGGGCGGAGAAATAAAAATTTCAAGTTTTTAGGGAAGATGGTGAAAAATAAAGTTTTGAAAGTTTGGGAGTTAAATTAGAAATTATTTTTTTATTAACGGAGGTTAACAACCAAGGGACCAAAATAGATATGATTCAAAATGTAAGTGACAAGAATGATCTTTTTTGAACTCGGATGACCAAAATAGAACAAACCCCAAATAAAAGGGACCACGGGTGAAGATTACCCATTAAAATAAAAAGGACTCACGGACTGCTTAACAATTGAATTGAAAATCTTCAATTCATGGACGTTCTGTGCAGTGTTTAATTAGAATTCAATTGTAATTG
Source organism: Hibiscus mutabilis (assembly GCA_019671005.1). Taxonomy (NCBI): domain Eukaryota; kingdom Viridiplantae; phylum Streptophyta; class Magnoliopsida; order Malvales; family Malvaceae; genus Hibiscus; species Hibiscus mutabilis. The sequence goes on along the minus strand of CM033735.1, from coordinate 33,156,506 downwards.
AAATTGAAATCGACAATGTTTGAAAACAATTACAATTAAATATACGGTGAGTATATTTTGTATTTTAATTTGATTGGTACTCTTACTTAATTCAAAAGTTTTGTTACCTCTCACAATAAATAGATATACTTGACTTCATTATTTTGTATACAAAAAATTCCCACAAAAGCTTACGCATATACTAAAATAGAGAAGGAAAATTCTTAGAATTATGTAGAATTTTTAACAAGAAAATTTTTGGAAAATAACTGTAAGGGTTATTTAGAATTTTTGGTATTTTCTCGTGTTCATAAATTGAGTGGTGCCCACCACACCTAGCATCCGCGAGTGTGAGAATAGCAAAAAAAGATATTTTGATTGGAAGAGTAAACCTAGTAGAAGTTCGGATCGCAAAAAATAATCTAGAGACTTACCAGAGATTTACGCCAAGCATAGGATATCGCTGCGACATCGGATTCTCAAATAAACTAGTACTTGATTATGGATTGTATTTATTGTATTAGATATCACATTTGATCCGTTTTAATAGAAAAAATTTAAAAGCTTCTACTGCGCCTTTTGTAGTTTTTCTAAACCGGACCAACCATTGATCTCAGAGCTCAAGTCGTGATTAATCTAAGGGTTTTAGTGCAAATCAAATTTCAAAAACAATATCAATAAGAAGACTAGAATGCAAATCGGCAAAGACCCTAGGGTTTTAGTGCAATTTTTTTATTATTGGTTTAGATGCTTATTTGAACTCCGTTTGATGTGAAACTCTAGTTTCCTCACAAAATTAGTGTTTTGAACATTATGGAAAAGACGAATTTTGAAAATAAACTCAAACATATGAGAATAAAAAATTTTGGATTTGGACTAAGCCTTGCAAATTAAGGTTTTTTTAGAAAATTTGAATTTCTTATTTTCTTGAAATTGATTCATGGAATATGACTTAAAATAAATACAAAAAGTTTTAAGACAATGTTCGGGTGAAGTTCGTGATGGTTCATGGCAGTCTGATCCAAATTGGGGATATCCTTCAAAAAGTTCATGTTTTTAAATAAAACTTGGGAAGTCGTCACCGGTCACTTATGTTAGGTAGACCGAATACCGAAAAGGTAACTAGAGAAAATAAGGTTCGGGAGTCGGTTACGTGTGGGAAAGAGTTCATGCCCCCAAAACGCCCAAAAATTAGTACCTAAGTGTTCGTATCATATTTATAAAAAAATTTAAATTCGATTTAATTTACAAATTAATCCCTAAAATATGCATGACGATTGAAGGAGAATATTTCCTTATTTATGGCGGCCGAGAAAGATAACACCGAATATCTTGGGACATCAGTTTCTAACCAGATCCCAAAATAATTTGTTGTATCCCCTATATACCGAGACAAATATCATGATGAGAATGGATCCACATACAGATATGTTGAATAATATATGATAGTAAGGGAATGAACCAAAATATGATAAAAAGCATTCACTGTACACATATATAATATGGGGTACGATATATGACTGAAACTATATTTAATATTAATAAAATATATAAACATGATACACATAATATATATATTATACGGAGGAAAAGCCATAGACAATGGTGGTTGGTTGAAGAATTGGACGGTTCACCCTTGGTTGACTTGGGGCCGAGAGCCGCAAACAGTACAGAGCCGGTGATTGGAGTCATGTGAGAGAGGAGAGGGAGAAAGATTGATGTAGAATGGGCATTGTAGTATCGTATGTGTCGAGTTGTCGTCCCCTTTTTTCTTCGGTCTTGGGATATTTATATTTTCTTGGTGCTGTAGATGGAGTGATGGTTGACGAGACTGTGCCAGTGTTGGAGTATGCCCAAAGATCAATCATGAGATGGTTGTAAAAGACATACTTATTTTATCATGTTTATTAATAAGAAACCATTATTATTATTTCAGTCTTATTTTGTATATCTATAAATAAAATGAATTATAATAAAGTCCTTAGTCGAGAATTATTGTGGGCTTGGACAACAATAATGTATTAAGACTAATATGTAGTTGATTGATGACAAAGTATTGTCATTGACATAGAGATGTCAAAATCAATACATAAGTATGTGTTAGGGAACGACATATTGTACTGACCCGCTATGAGCATGTTTCTTGGATTATTATGTGACAGTCACAACATTGCTCATGGTGATAACTACATGTATGATCCTCATACTTGAGATCATCATTATTTCAACATCGTGAGTGACATATTTTGATATGGTCAAACGTGTGTCGTAACTAGCTATACTATAAAGACTGATATTGGATATGTCACAATCCATGTAGCAAAATATGGTGGATCAAGATAGGATTTGTCCCTCCTACATAATAGGAGTAATTGTTGCGCGTAATAAGTGCTACGCAAATGTGCAAGTATACACGTCGCAAGTTATAGTATAAAAGATATCGTCTCCACAGGGATTGGTGTCACTTCAAGAATCTAGTCTCTTGCACTGTAAAAAGTAAAAACACAAGTAAAGGATTATCGAAGTTTAACTAATTACTAATCTAGAAAGCAATAAAATAAAATAAAAGATGAATTCAATTGAGAGAGATAGGCTAGGTTATCGTGAGTTGAGGTGTGATAGCCGATTGGATTGTCTTGGTAAAAGAGTGCATGGGCAACTCAGTTGCCGTGGCGACTTGCACAACGGGGTTGCCTTGGCAACTAATTGATGGTTGCTTGGGCGACTAGTTGGGCAACTACTTGGGCGACTGGGCAGCAACTTCAAGGTTCGGCGGAGCGTTCTTCAATGGTTTCTTCTTATCCCTAAGTCGAAACTCTAGCTACTTGTGCATGCCTTGATAATACATCCCCTGCGTGAATCAAGGGTGAACAACAACCAATCTTGCGCTCCTCTTAGCCGTTGAAATCCTTAACTTATTCCTAAGCCGGATTAATCTTCACCATCATTGGATTGCATAAAGATCATATTCATTCGTTTCTTGAATCTAACTCTCCCGATATTAGATAAATGGATGAAATCACGAGATCCTCTCCCAATTCACTCGCAAGCAATAATAGGAACCAAGAATGAATAAACCTTGAAATAGAAAAGTGCAAACTCTTATTACCTAAACAAAAACCAATAGTTTCTCACAACCACAAAACACAATAACCATAGCCAAGTAAATTTAGTTCATGGCTAGGTTCCAAAGAAACACAAGATAATTAATCCCTAGCATGAACCCAATCGAACAAAGATGAAGGAAGAGGCTTGTCGAAATCCTCCTTGCCCTTGATGCTTGTCGAAAATTCTCTCCTCTTGCCCTACTTGGACTTGCCGAAATTTCCCTCTTGCTCTCCTTATTGATCTTGTCGAAATCTCCTTGATATTTATAGGGCTAGGCCAAAGTCCTTCTTTGAGGAGGAGTTTGAGTTGGAATTAAATTATCTTTAAAGAATATAATTCTTTATTATAATTTTATTCCTATTAGAACTTCTCCTATCCTCTTGGAATTTAATTCTTCTTTAATCTCTGCATGGCAATCAAATTCCTTTGGGCTTGGGCCTTGCTCCATGTCATCTTGGGCTTGTAAAGTCATGAATTTCGACATCCATATTGCTTTTGGTCTTTGTCGTCGACAAATGCCATGGCAACTAGCTCAGCGTCTCCTTCATGCACTGCCACGGCAACTAGCTCGGCATTGCTTTGGCAAGTGATCCTGCACATACACACACAAAAACACACCAAAGCAGCATCTATTTCCACAAAAATCACCAAGTTATGTAATCAAGTTCAACGTTTGAAGGAAACATGGATTAATGCATGAATGACTAACTATGCAACTAATATGAGCCTAAGTCTAATGATAATATGAGTAAAAGGGTAAGAAAAATAGTACTTTTGAACACTTATCACACCCCAAACTCGAACTATTGCTTGTCCTCAAGCAATGCAAACTCATAATTACCGCCAAGACTTCAAATTTTCACAAACTTAGCTTTGAACTTGATTTCAATTTCTGAACCAGGGCACAAAGTATGATTGGCTTTTTATTTTCGAAAAAACGAGGAATTACTCGGAATCAAACTATAATGCTTGTGAGTGTGTGCGGAGTTGTGTGCAAGTTGATTTTTGATTCTATGCAAACAATAGGTTTTCAAATTACTTGATGGGTTCTTTTAACATGTTTTAACTAGAGCCAATTTGGGCACCTCTAGTGTTTTATTTTTAGTTTTCTTAAGTTAATTTAATCGACTAGAGCGGTTTGGGCACCTCTAGTTAACCGAAAAAATTTTAACGCCTCCTAGAGCCAGTTTGGGCACCTCTAGTGATCAATTTTTAGCACATGCTAGAGCCAATTTCGGGCACCTCTAGCATTCATCCATTTTTATTCTAATCCCCCAATTAGTTAATTATCAACCTAAGTTTACTAGAACTCCTTAAATCAATCAAACCACAACAGTGTTTCATCAAATTTAGCATCATAGTAAAATTCTAAGTTTTTCATGGTTATCCTAGAATAAAAATTCTATCAATTAAGTGCATTGGTAAAGTCATCATTGAATATTCATCAAATCTAAGCAATTCTTGTTCCAATTTAAAGGCATGGCAAGCAATTTATGTATCCTAAATGTAATGCTTAAGATTAATGTAACTAAACATGGTAATTACTAATAACAATCCCCCCCAAACTCGAGTGAGGCATTGTCCTCAATGCATGCATAAAAATAACGAAAAATGCATACGAGGACTTACTTCGAGAGTTCGTCATCGTAGATGATTAGTTTCCTTCTAGTTGGCGTCTTGATTTTCTTGCTTGAATGCAATGGTTGTTTTCTTGTTGCCGGGATGTCTTCAGCTTTGGTTGCCGTGGCATCTTCAGGGTTGGTTGCCGTGGCATCAGCTTGTGCATGCATGAAGTAAGTTGTCGCGGCATCTTCTTCATTGGTTGCGGGGCAATGATCTTGTGATAAATTTCCTTAGCATAGTAGTTGTGAGTCTTGTTGTGAAAAAGAAAATAAAGAAAACCTGAAAACTAAAGATAATGAAGAAAAAATAAAATATCTCCTAAAATTAAAAATAAAAATAAAAAGAAAAAGAAAAAGAAATCTTGAGAGGAGAGCATGCTCATGCATCTCCTAAGTTGACCACTTCCTTGTTACGTTCCACATGGGCACCATTGTAGTGCTTCAATCTTTGTCCATTAACTTTGAATTCATGGTTGTCGAGATGGACTTGATTATCACAGCACCATGGGAGAATGGTTTGACGACTTCAAATGGTCCCGACCATCTTGATTTCAGCTTTCCCGGAAAAGTTTTAGCGAGAATTGAATAGGAGAACTAGTTGCCTGGCGTGAATTGCCGTGGCAATAGTTTCTTGTCATGCCATCGCTTTGTTTTCTCCTTGTATATTCGTGCATTGTTATAGGCGAGTGCACGAAATTCTTCTATCTCATTGAGATCCATCAAGCGCTTTTGTCCGCACTTTCCCAATCCATATTCACGGTCTTGATTGCCCAAGACGCCTTGTGCTCGATTTCCACCGGTAGATGACATGTTTTACCATAGACAAGCCGGAAGGGGACATACCTAATGGTGTTTTGAATGCAGTGCGATATGCCCAAAGTCGTCATCTAGTCTTAATGACCAATCCTTCCTTGAGGGATTTACAACTTTCTCGAGTATTCCCTTCAACTCCCGGTTGGAAATTTCGCTTGCCCGTTGGTTTGTGGGTGATATGCCGTGGCGATCTTGTGTGATATGCCAAGCGTTGCAACATCTTGGCAATTAGTACATTGTCAAAATGCTTGCCCCCGTCGCTGATAATTGCTCTCGGCATCCCAAACGTGTAAAGATGTTTTTCTCGCAGGAATCGTTGCACGGTCTTGGAATCGTCGTTGGGAACTGCAGCTGCCTCTACCCATTTAGACACATAGTCGACGGCGAGTAAGATGTAGAGGTTGCGAATGAAGATGGGAAAGGTCCCATAAAATCGATCCCCATACATCGAGCAGTTCCACCTCGATGATGTTCGGAGTGGCATCTCATGTCGCCTAGAGATATTGCCCGTCTTTCCGCAACGATCACATTGCTTGTAAAAGTCTTGGGCATCTTTGTACAATGTTGGCCAATACAACCCGGATTGCAAGACTTTGGCATGATACGAGTTCCTCCAAAATGTCCTCCATAGGGTGAAGAATGGCATTGTCGGAGTACATTTCATTGCTCTTCTTGAGGACACATCGGCGTATAACCTGATCGCACATTGTTTAAACAAAAGAGGCTCGTCCCAAAAGTAATGCTTAGCATTATGGCGGAACCGCTTCTTCCCTTGGTGAGTAATGCCATACGGAAAAATACCACAAACAAGGAAGTTAACTAAATCTGCGTACCAAGGTATTGCCGGGGCATGTCTTTGTCGTAGTGTCTCGCTCCCAAAATTGCTGAGGCGTGCTCGTCAAAGTCTCGCTGCGGCGTCAAGAGTTGCCGAGGCGTGTGCTTCCATGGTTTCCGAGGCGTCATGGGCTGCCGAGGCGTCAAGGGTTTCGAGGCGATTAGAATTTGTTCATCCGGGAATGCATCACATATCTCTAGATCCGCGTCCTCCTCCCTATTGCGTTCCAAACGTGATAAGTGATCGCCACTTGATTTTCTGTTCCTTTTCTGTCCTTAATTTCAATATCAAATTCTTGTAAAAGTAATATCCAACGAATCAAACGAGGTTTAGCATCCTTTTTAGCAAATAAGTATTTGATTGCGAATGGTCCGTATGAACAATTACCTTTGTACCAATTAAATAGGATCGGAACTTGTCAAATGCGAAAACTACAGCTAGTAACTCTTTCTCCGTTGTTGTGTAATTCACTTGAGCATCGTTAAGAGTTTTACTAGCGTAGTATATCACATGGAATGTCTTACCTGTGCGTTGGCCTAGGACTGCTCCTACCGCGAAATCACTTGCATCACACATGAGCTCAAAAGGTAGCGTCAAACGGTGGAACAACAATGGGTGCGAGGCAAGCTTTTTCTTTAGGGTTTCAAATGCTTGAGTGCAAGAATCATCAAAATCAAGACTTTATCCTGTTCAAGCAGATTACACAAAGGTTTAGTGATTTTAGAAAAGTTATGAATGAACCTCTGTAAAAACCTCGCATGTCCAGAAAACTTGAATTCTTTTAACCGAATTTGGTGGGGTAATCTCTCGATCACGTCCACCTTGGCTTTGTCTACTTCAATTCCCTTGGATGAAATCTTATGGCGAGCACTATTCCTTCATCTACCATAAAGTGGCATTTCTCCCAATTGAGGACTAAATCCGTTTCTTCGCATCTTGCCAACACCCTCTCTAAATTGCCGAGACAGCCGTCGAAGTCATTACCAAAAACCGAAAAATCATCCATGAAGATCTCAAGGAAGTCTTGACCATGTCCGAAAAAAGAGCGCCATCATGCATCTTTGGAAGGTTGCGGGCGTTACACAATCCGAACGGCATCCTTCGGAAGGCATAAGTACCGTAGGGGCATGTGAAGGTTGTCTTTTCTTGATCTTACGGTGCTATGGCAATCTGATTTGTAACCTGAATAACCATCAAGAAAACAGTAAAAGGGTTTACCCGCAAGACGGTCAAGCATTTGATCAATAAAGGGTAATGAGAAGTGATCTTTCCTAGTGGCTTTGTTTAGCTTTCGATAGTCCATACAAACCCTCCAACCGGTCACTGATCTGGTTGGGATAAGTTCATTATTTTCATTACTCACCTTTGTTATACCTCCCTTTTTTCGGCACACATTGTACGGACTTACCCACGTACTATCGGAGATAGGGTATATAATGCCGGCGTCAAGCCACTTGATGATTTCTTTCATTACAACCCCTTTCATGGCATGATTCAGTCTCCTCGGGCCTCAATTGAAGGTTTGTGATCATCTTCCAACAAGATCTTGTGCATGCACACCGCGGGCTAATTCCCTTCAAGTCGGCAATTGTCCACCCTATTGCCTTTTTATGTAGCTTCAACATGTTGATTAGCTTCTTTTTCTGCTCAGGCTGTAACTTAGAGGAAATAATTACAGGTAATGTATTATCGATCCCTAAGTATACATATTTTAGTTGCTCGGCAATTGTTTCAACTCAAGAATTGGTGGATTTTCGATAGAGGGTTTTTCGATCTTACCTTCCTTACGAGTAGTCCGGTGGTTCAAAGTATGTACCTGGTCGATTTACTAGCCAATTTACCTCTTCTCTGGTTGTTCCTCATCGACCGGCTCTTCATTCTCCTCAGTTCCTCTTGATCAGCAATGTAGTTGCCGAGGCAACTAAATTCCTCATCAGTTAAACTCTGCCGTGGCATGAAGTAGTTGGCATTCTTACGGATCATCGGCATGCCTTAGTGTTTGGAATACATTTAGTTTTACCGCTGGTCATTCACCCTCATTGTGAGTTCTCCTTTTCAACGTCGATCAAGGTTCTCCCTGTCGCTAGGAATGGTCTCCGAGAATGATAGGTGCATGCTCATCCGCTTCACAATCCAAAACAATAAAGTCAGCGGGAAAAATGAATTTATCAACTTTTACCAGTATGTCCTCGATTTTTCCCTCTCGGATGCACATAGGATGTCGGCTAGCTGCAGCATAATCTGTTGTAGGTCTTGCCTTCCCGATTCCTAGTTTCGGAAAACCGATTTAGGCATCAAGTTTATGCTAGCCCCTAGGTCGCATAGTGCTTTCCCGACATAGTGATTTCCAATAGAACAGGGTATTGTGAAACTTAGGGATCCTTCAACTTAGGCGGCATGCGATTGTGCAACATTGCCATGCATCCCTCTGTCGCGGCAATCTGTTTCAAACTCTCCTAGCCTTGTTCTCTTGGACACAATGTCTTTAAGAAACTTGGCATAGTTTGGCATTTGTTCAATTGCTTCCACCAATGGCAAGTTGATGTGGACTTGCTTTAAGATATCAAGAAACTTCTTGAATTGGTATTCTTGCTTTTGTCGCTTCAATCTTTGTGGGAATGGTGGTGGAAGTCGGATATCTTCTATCCTTTCATTGGTTTGAAACCTGATTGACGGCATTACGGGGACATCTGGAGTTGCCGATGCGTTACCAACTGGGGTTGCCGAGGCGTGCTTATCGCAAGTTGCCGAGGCGTCACGGTTGCCGCAGCAATTCTCGGTTCAGCATCCGAGACTTTGCCGCTAGGTTCGTCTTGATCTTTTTGTGGAGTTTTGTTTGACGAGCGGGTTTGAACCTCTCTAAGTTGTTGGCCACTACGGTGGTGATTGCCTTACATTGCTCATGGCAGTTCCTCTTGCGACTTCAGTATCGCTAGGTAAACTTCCTTGTGGTCTAGTGTTGATTTTGAGCAAACCGTCCGACTTGATTTTCCAATGATTTGATTGCCGCCTCTTGGTTTTGCAATCTCATCTCGGTCTGTTAATAAAAGCATCAGTTCTTTTTATGAAATTACTATTCTCAGCCATATAAGATTGAGTTTTCATCATAAAAGCATTTAGAGAATTTTCCAAAGAACTAGATGTTGTCGGTTGTTCTCTGCGGCATACATTTGCCGTGGCATATTCTCTTGGAATCCCGATGCTTGTGCATTACGATTGTTACAGTTTAGAGCATTGTTGGGATTACTCCATGAAAAATTCGGTGCTTCTTCCAAGCTGGATTGTATGTATTTGACATCATGTTGTTGCCCGATTGTAATTCCCCACATAGAAGCTAGATTCGGATTCTGCATACATTCGGAAGAATTATGGTTATCACCACATAACTCACAAAAAGAATCCATTACCTTGACTTCATGTGTGTTGTTTGGTTTTTGCATGTTCGGACCATCTTGGTTAAAGCGCCAATTGTGCGAAATTGAATCGATGATCCTAGTTCATGTATTGTGGCTTAGCGTCTAACTCCTCCTCTTCTAGTAGATGGGAATTGATAGTCATTCTTGGCCAGCCTGTTTAAAATTTGCATTGCTTCCTCCGTGACTTATCTAAGAGTATGCCGTTTGCGAGGCATCTAGCATCATCCTTGTTGGTGTATTCACGGCGTTGTAAAACATTGTCACTTGAGTCCACACCGGGAATCCGTGTAGAGGACATTTGTGTAGAAGTTCTCTATATCGCTCCCAAGCCTCGTACATGGATTCATCATCCGCTTTTGCCCGAAAAGAAGTAATGTCGTTCTGAAGCTTATCGATTAAATTTGTAGGATTAAATCTAGCAAGGAAATCACGACAAAGATCAGTCCAAGATGCTATGGTTCCGGCAGAATGCTATTTAGCCATGCTTTCGCCCTATCCCTCGGTGAATAGGGAATAATCTTAATCGTAAGACATCGGGGTGACTCCGTGTATCTTGAACGAGTTGCAAATCTCGAGGAAAGATTTCAGATGTTGTCGTGCATCTTGATTCTTTGAGCCGCCAAATTGACCTATTGTGTTGATCATATTAAACATTACCGGTTTCAACTCAAAGTGGTCGGCTTCAATTTCGGGTGCGACAACTCCCGGGTTGAGTCCATCAAGATCTTCTTCAAGATAGTCTCGAATCGTTACATTTTGGTGCAAGAATCACTCCTCCCCCCGCTCGAACATCTTGATTAATATTGCCGTCTTGATTTGCCATTGCTTCTCTTATCCTTCGTCTAAGTCTTTGTAAGGTTTGTTCGATTTCGGATCAAAGGGATATTCTGGTGAAGTCGGTCTCATACTGGTCATATACCAATGCAAAACCAAAGTTTGTTAGCCCTTTGAATTTTAAACAAGAAAAATAAAAAGAATGTGCAAGAAAATAAAAACAAAGTCGCTATTGCCAATCCCGCAACGGCGCCAAAAACTTGTTGCGCGTAATAAGTGCTACATAAATGTGCAAGTATACACGTCGCAAGTTATAGTATAAAAGATATCGTCTCCACGAGGATTGGTGCCACTTCAAGAATCTAGTCTCTTGCTTTGTAAAAAGTAAAAACACAAGTAAAGGATTATCAAGTTTAACTAATTACTAATCTAGAAAGCAATAAAATAAAATAAAAGATGAATTCAATTGAGAGAGATAGGCTAGGTTATCGTGAGTTGAGGTGTGATAGCCGTTTGGATTGTCTTGGTAAAAGAGTGCATGGGCAATCAGTTGCCGTGGCGACTTTACAACGGGTTGCCTTGGCAACTAATTGATGGTTGCTTGGGCGACTAGTTGGGCAACTACTTGGGCGGATCGGGCAGCAACTTCAAGGTTCGGCGGAGCGTTCTTCAATGGTTTCTTCTTATCCCTAAGTCGAAACTCTAGCTACTTGTGCATGCCTTGATAATACATCCTGCGTGAATCAAGGGTGAACAACAACCAATCTTGCGCTCCTCTTAGCCGTTGAAATCCTTAACTTATTCCTAAGCGGATTAATCTTCACCATCATTGGATTGCATAAAGATCATATTCATTCGTTTCTTGAATCTAACTCTCCCGATATTAGATAAATGGATGAAATCACGAGAGATCCTCTCCCAATTCACTGCAAGCAATAATAGGAACCAAGAATGAATAAACCTTGAAATAGAAAAGTGCAAACTCTTATTACCTAAACAAAAACCAATAGTTTCTCACAACCACAAAACACAATAACCATAGCCAAGTAAATTTAGTTCATGGCTAGGTTCCAAAGAAACACAAGATAATTAATCCCTAGCATGAACCCAATCGAACAAAGATGAAGGAAGAGGCTTGTCGAAATCCTCCTTGCCCTTGATGCTTGTCGAAAATTCTCTCCTCTTGCCCTACTTGGACTTGCCGAAATTTCCCTCTTGCTCTCCTTATTGATCTTGTCGAAATCTCCTTGATATTTATAGGGCTAGGCCAAAGTCCTTCTTTGAGGAGGAGTTTGAGTTGGAATTAAATTATCTTTAAAGAATATAATTCTTTATTATAATTTTATTCCTATTAGAACTTCTCCTATCCTCTTGGAATTTAATTCTTCTTTAATCTCTGCATGGCAATCAAATTCCTTTGGGCTTGGGCCTTGCTCCATGTCATCTTGGGCTTGTAAAGTCATGAATTTCGACATCCATATTGCTTTTGGTCTTTGTCGACAAATGCCATGGCAACTAGCTCGGCGTCTCCTTCATGCACTGCCCTGGCAACTAGCTCGGCATTGCTTTGGCAAGTGATCCTGCACATACACACACAAAAACACACCAAAGCAGCATCTATTTCCACAAAAATCACCAAGTTATGTAATCAAGTTCAACGTTTGAAGGAAACATGGATTAATGCATGAATGACTAACTATGCAACTAATATGAGCCTAAGTCTAACAGTAATATGAGTAAAAAGGGTAAGAAAAATAGTACTTTTGAACACTTATCAGTAATATCATAGGCCACTTGATTGAGTGAGACTAGAAAATGCATGGTCATGATCGAATGAATTGATATGGGATATCATAGTTATTCGTTTATAATAGTCTACTCAAGATATCAAGAAACATTAGATAGACTATACAAGTGTGAATAATCCATGACTTGTGTCCGATCTAGATATGAGGACAAAAGGATGATTTCATGTAACTTAGGTAGCAATGATGTATTGCTAGATGCCACTCATTGCTTGTAATATTAGAATTGTTCTGGATATTACTGCTAACGTTACATGAACCTACAAGGGTCACACCCTATGATTGAAACGAACAAATATCGACTAGATAGCATGTGTACAAACTTGTTGTACACGTAATTAGTGAGAAACCGAAATTGTTATATAATGGATAATTTCAGTTTTATACATATGTTAATATTTGATAAGTTATTGTAATTATCAAATACTATATATATATATATATATATATATCTAAAAGAAACCTAATTAAAGTAGAATCAAATTCTACATATTTAATTATATTCAGTTAAATATATTGTATATTTAAAGAATCCGAATTTAATTAGAATTAGGTTTTTGAATGCTATATAAAGGCATAAGGTCTAGCAGCCAAAATATGCCTTTTTCAAAAATCATCTCTAACAGTTAGAGAAGAGAAAAAATATTCGTTTTATCCAGGTGGACTGTGTAGAGGTCGGAACGCTGCTGTGATAACTCGAATTCGAATTGGATTCTCCTATATTCGCTGCAGAATTCCAGATTGGTTGAGGTAATGTTTTTCATCCTTTATCACCCCGAATTCGTCCCTTGTATATAGATCACTGGTGGATTACGCTGGATAATTTTTTCGCTGCGCATAGGGTGTACCGACGTTTCCCAACAGTGGTATCAGAGCCACTTGTACGATACGAATTCAGACTTAAATACTTGGATCATGCTTTAGATCGATTCACGCCTAATTTGAATAAATTAAATTGATTGTTCCAAGTGATTAAAGAGTTAGTCACAGTTTTGTTTGGGTTTCAGATGTTAAGTGTTAACATACGTGGGTGATAATTATATTTTAGACTAATAGTTAGTCTATGGATCACGTGCGGGAAAAGTAACAGAGAGTTGTTCAAGTAAAAAACCTCATAGATTTTAAAATCCTGAAAAATACGATAATGTTGATAAAAGTTATCAAATTGTGAGGTTTTTACACAGCAATTAAGTTGATGATCTTTAAAAATTTCCCCGCCGCTAGCCGGGCAGCGACACCTAGAGGTCTCCGCCCCTTGCCCCTGTAAGGGGCTTGACCCCTGTGTAGGGACAATCTCATAAGACCTCAATAGTGAACCACGTCATTGTTATGTCTGATATGCATGGTGTTTGAAATGCATGGTTATAGCTCAAATAGCCTAAAACAGCCTTCCGAACTCGATACGACCATTATGAGTTCCTTGTAATGCCATTTGGGTTAACTAATGCCCCAGCCGCGTTCATGGATCTCATGAATAGCGTATTCAAGCACTATCTGACAAATTTGTAGTCGTTTTTATTAATGACATCTTGGTCTACTCTCGTAACAAGGAGGAACATGCTGAACACCTCCGAATTGTCTTACAAACTCTCCGAGAATGTTAGTTGTTTGCTAAATTCTCCAAGTGCGAGTTTTGGCTATCAGAAGTTTCATTTCTCGATCATGTAATCTCAGCCGAAGGAATCAAAGTAGATCTGAAGAAAATACAATCCATCTTGGATTGGATACCTCCGAGGAATGTTGGTGAGGTCCGAAGTTTTCTCAATTTAGCTGGATATTACCGAAGATTTGTCAATGGTTTTTCTTCAATTGCTGCAAGCTTAACTAATCTAACCCGAAAGGATACACCTTTTGTTTGGTCGGAAAGCCAACAACGAAGCTTCGATCAACTTAAGCAAGCCCTAACTCATGCTCCAGTTCTTATCCAACCAGAATCGGGCAAGAAATTCACTGTTTACAGGGATGCTTCTCACCTAGGACTCAGATGTGTCCTGATGCAAGATGGAAAAGTGGTTGCTTATGCTTCAAGGCAACTCAAACCACATGAATCTAACTATCCTACTCACGATCTAGAGTTAGCAGTTATCGTATTCGCACTCAAAGTCTAGAGACACTACTTGTACGGAGAGAAATCTAATCTATTTACTGACCACAAGAGTCTTAAGTATCACCTATCTCAGAAAGATTTGAATATGAGGCAAAGGAGATGGCTCGAATTACTCAAAGACTACGTTCTAGTTATCGACTACCATCCAGGGAAAGCAAATGTTGTTGCTGATGCCCTTAGTCGAAGGCCACACTCGGGTAATCTTTTAAAGTTTAAATCCTTGAAATTCGAATTGAAATTGAATCTTTCTTGTTATACAAGAAACTATTCAAACACTTGCTTCCTTGGCAAGTAACCATTCGAATTCCACCTAATAGCTTTGTTTAATCTTGTAGCCTCAGATGCTATAAATGCTCATATGCAAGTATACCAAAAGTGTGGATTTATGTCTGAATTACAAGTTCAATCTAGCCTAATCACGAGAATCAAAGACTTGCAACAAACTGACCCCAAACTTCAAGCTATCATCTTGAAGCTTGACTTAAAAGCCAACCAAGATTTCTCTATTCATTCGAATGGCATGCTCTATTTCAAGAATAGGGTGTGTACTCCGAACAATGATGACCTAAAGAATGAAATTTTGCAAGAAGCTCATCAAAGTCCATTCTCGATACATCCAGGATCTGTCAAGGTGTATAAAGATCTTAAATCCTTGTATTGGTGGCCAGGAATGAAAGCAGCCATCAATGATTACGTATCAAAGTGTTTAACTTGTCAAAGGGTTAAAGCCGAGCATTGAGTTCCTACTGGATTGCTCCAACCTATTGAATTCCCTCAGTGGAAGTGGGATCGAATCACAATGGACTTCGTAACCGGTCTTCCTTGCACTCCAAGAAAGAGTGACGTTGTATGGGTTATAGTTGATAGGCTTTCTAAATCAGCTTATTTCATCCCTGTTCGAATGAACCTAAGTTCGGATGCCTTAGCTGAACTGTACATTCAGAAAGTAGTTCGTCTACACGGAATTCCTACCTCGATAATCTCCGATAGAGATCCCAGATTCACAGCTCGATTCTGGAGAACTTTGCAACGAGCTCTTGGAACTAAATTGAATCTAAGTACAACTTTTCATCCTCAAAGTGATGGTCAATCCGAAAGAGTAATACAAGTGCTCAAAGACATGCTCAGAGCCCGCGTTATCGACTTCGAAAAGAATTGGTAGAAGTCCCTACCTCTTGTAGAATTTGCCTATAACAACAGTTCTCAAGCTTCGATTCAAATGGCTCCCTTTGAAGCTTTATATGGAAGGAGATGTAGAACACCTCTATGCTGGTCTGAATTAGGTGAAAACAAAATTCTTGGACCCCAATTGCTCAGGGAAACTGAAGAGCAAGTCCAAATTATTCATGATAGATTGAAACAAGCCTTTGATAGGCAAAAGGCTTATGCTGACTTGAAATGGAGGGATATTCAGTACAATGTTGGAGACAAAGTATTTCTCCTTGGAAGAAGGTCTCAAAGCACTCCCTAGTGAGTTCGATAAGATTCACAATGTCTTCCATGTCTCAATGCTTCGAAGATACCGATCTAATCCCTCTCACATTCTAGAGCCTAAAGAGGTGGAATTGAATCCTAATCTACCCTACGAGGAAGAACCAATCCAAATTCTCGATAAGGAAGTCAAGAGACTTCGAAACAAGAACATATCCCTAGTGAAGGTATTGTGGAGAAGTCATAAGGTAGAAGAAGTAACTTAGGAGCCTGAAGATACGATGAAAAAGCAATATCCTCACCTATTCGATTCAGGTAAAATTCGAGGATGAATTTTCCTTTTTAGGAGGGGAGAGTTGTGATACCCCAAATCCTAGCTTAGTAGTAATAGAACCAATTGCTTAAGTTAATAGCCTAATTGAACCTTGTATCTAGCTAATTAGATTAGTTAAAGGGCTTAATTGAAAGAAAGAACGAAATTAGTGACTAATTTAAAGTGATCCATTTTACATAAGAAATTTATGGATTACATTCTGAATTACACTATTCCAAAGGATGAACTTGATTAAGATATTAAATAAAGACTAATTAAGGTTAGTTTAGTAAATTCATAAATCCACTAATTAGATGATAACTATGTCATCTTCATCCTTTGGTCTTCTTTACCCGAAATGAAGAAGGAAATAGAGAGAGTGAGAAAATTAGAAGAAAAATACCATTGAAGCATGAATTGAGCTTCCATGTGTAGAGATTTTCCATTGAAATTGAGCTAGGAAGCAAAGTAAGTATGATTGTACCTTTGTTCCATTCGAATAGCTTGTGTGTTAGTTGAATTTAGTTGTTTGATGTGTTAAGGTAGAATTTGTTATTGTATGAACTTAATTGATGATTGAATTAGTTTTGTATATGGATGAATTGAAAGAATGAAACATGGGTGTTATGCTAGGATTTGTGAACAATGAATTGGTTCATCTAGTGACATAGCCGAATAGGATAATTGCCTAAATGATGAAATTGATGAATGAATTGAATATGATTATGATTAGATAATGTAATTAAGGTGTTAAACAAGCTGAATTGTTAGTAACCAATGCTGGAAATGAAAGATAAAAGTATGAACATAGTCATATAACATAGAAACTTTTTAGTAAGAACCTATTGTGTATACATGCAAAATTAAGCAATTTAACCAACTTACTCTGTTTTGGCTGCTTTGAATAATGAATTAACATTGACTAAACATGTTTAGGATATCATATGAAATGAATTATAGGGCCAAAACATTGGTTAAAATGAATTTAAGGAATTAAAATTTGAATAAGTGCAATCTGCCTAGAATTGCTCTGTTTTGGGCAGTAACTTTGAAAATTCACCAAAATTTGTATAGATCAAATTTAGGGTGGAATTTTAGTGACATGATCCTTAATATGTCTACTTTCATTAGGTTAAAACAGAACTGAAAACTGGGTCCTATGCTGGAAACTATAAATAGAAATTGTTGGACAGTACAAACTGTCCAGGCAGTGTAAATGCCCTATCTTTAAGCAATAAACTGTATTAAATGGTAAAGAATTAAAATGTAATGTTTACATGTCTGGATAGAGGATTAAGTAAGCTTTCCAGCAGTATAAATTAATTGAAATTCCAATGTAAGAATTGAAAGATATGTCTTTTTAAGCATGTAGTGTGCAAACTGCCAGGCAGCAGCAGTTAAGCTAGTTGGAAACTGTTTTGTACACAGTTTTATTGGACTGTTTTGTAATTGTTTGGGATAATTAGATCCTGCCTAGTCTTGTTTATTGAAATGTTGGTAGAATTGTATGTATATGTCTATATGTATTGAAATAACCTTGCAGCCATGTTGAATTGTCTTGTGTATGCATATTGATGAGCGTGTTTAATCATGAATTTGCTAGAGCAAGAAGTGAACTTGGTGGAAGAAGAAAGGGGAAATCATCCAAAGGCTAAAAACAAAGGAATAGCTATACAAGACAATTGATAGATTGCTGGGATTGCATTGTGAGTGTAGTTATTTTAGGGTTGGGACTTAGGTCCTAACCAACCTTACATGTCTAAATTCTTTTTTGAATTCCATGCTATGAAATGAAACTAAATCATACTTGGTAATTGATTAAATGGGAAGAAAGGACTGATAATGATTAAGTAATTCAATTTGCTTGTTTGATTGTATTGTGGATTGAGTGTGAATTAGTGAAATGTTTGATGGATTTACTTGCTTGGAATGAAAATGCCGAATGGAATTGGTAATATTGTAGTACTGAATGATGCTTGCTAAGTTTGATCTAATGTGTAATGAACTAAATACAATTGGCCTAAGGGTCTAAAATGAATTGATCTTGAATTACTTGATAACTAAGTAACTTGTGTGATTTCTTGAATTAAAAGATGTAATAAGCCCTTGGTTGCTAGTTGGTCTTAGGTAGAACGACATGTCTTAGAGTCTAGAGCTCAATTATTTTGGTACGTTAGTGTACCCTACTAATTGGTGTTGAAGACACCCTACTGTTAGATACCTTGGGTATCGAATTGTTCAGGTACATTGAGTACCCTACTGCTTGGTGTTGTAGACACCCTACTATTTCTGGTACTTTGTGTACCCTACTGAGACTTGATTACCTAGTCCTACTATCTACCAAGGCAAAATAAACTACTAAGTTTGAATAAGACATGTCACATGATTAATGAATGAGTAATGTAATACTTGATATTGAGCTTTTATTGAAATGAAATTACTTGTATAAGATGATAGAAATGCTATTCTAATTTGCTCATTATTTGCAAGACAAGCCCTATGGAATAATGACTCCATTCGAATAAGGGATTGATGAACATTGTGCTCATTTGCTTGAATTTTGATGGACTTTGATGCTTGATTGTTTGAAATAGTAATTGGCTATTTGCTTAAAGTGTATATTGTGGACCTTGAATTAAATTTTGATCCCCTTCATGTGTACATTTGATTGGTGCTTGAAACTAGTTAGATCACACTTTAATTGAATTGAAGTCTAACTAAGTTGATCTAGAATAAATGAATTATAATCCCCTAAAGTAATTAACTCGATAACATGCTAGTTCTAGGAACTACCTCACTAAGTACCATGTGTACTTATCACTCTTGTTTCCTTCTTCCCAAAAACACAGGTTTTAAAGAGATTAAAGCATTCTAACCTTGAGCTGAGTTTATCAAGCAAGGATTGAAGTATGCCTTGTTTTTGTCTTGTTGCACTCCTAGTTTGTGGCTTAGTTTTGTGTCTAGTTGTACAAGTTCATGCATTTGGCTTATCTTGAAGATGTTTATGAAATGTATGTAAAAACTTGATGAAATGGTTTGTAATGTTTTGAGTACATTTATTGAACTTAACGTATAACCTTAAGGACACCTTTTGACATGTATATGTGTAGGTAAAGTTTGTAAGGCTTATGGACCTTTTTAATGGTATATATTAAAGTTATCTTGAATCATGCTTGTCAATCTTAAATGCTATGACTTTTTGCTTGTCTTGAATCTTGTACACCATTCGATTGACATAGTGATAGAGTAGCGCAATCTTGGATTTGGAAGCCTTCAATCAAGTTGTTGCAAAAACTAGGAGCTCTAGACTCAATCAAGGATGTTTGGGCAGATCTGAAAATTCAAGAGAAAAGAGAAGAGATTTTCTTGAAATTTTCAGATTCAAGGCTGGAAATTTAAAGAAACAAAGATAAGAAGGAAAATTAGAAGATGATTAATAAGAACAAAAGTAAAAAGATTGAAAAAGATTAAGATGAGGATAGATAAAACAAATCTGAAAATTCCAGCTTTGTTTATGGAATTATGGAATGTGGTGTGAAGGTTGAAGATGAAGATGGCTTGCAAATTGTTGATGTTGTTTTGTCCTCGGCACCCTCTTGGACTCAATTATCTAAGCAAGCAACCTCAAGCGACTCTAACCCACCCTCCTAGACGCGATTATCTAGGCAAGAAAGAGTGTGAAGATGATCTCCCTCACAAGAACTCGTCGAACTTATGTTGAAGAAGACTTCAAAGGCACAAGTAATCATCACTTGCAAAAACAAACTCACTAAATATTTCATAAATCAAAGAAAATATGTCTTACAATGATGGAGGCTTCATCCTTTTATAGGTGAAGGATAGACAAAGTAATTTAACTTCTACTAAAACAAGGAAAACCTAATCTAATTAAAAATAATAATAAAATAACAGCCTTTAAATTCCTTGTGCTTGTGTGGCAAGGGATAAGGTGATAAGGCAAGTGATAAGCTGATAAGGGCTGGTTGCTTGGGCAGCAAGTAAACTTGATGGAGGCTAGTTTGCTTGGGTATCAAGTAATGGGCTGATAAGAGCTGTTTTGATTGGGCAACAAGTAAAAGTTGATATGGCCTTTATTTGGACGAATTTAAGGGTATTTGGGCTGGTTTAGATGATAAGAAATTGGTTCTTGGGCAAGGAGGCATGTGTGGGCTGTTTTAAAAGCTAACTAGGCCTAAAAATACTTGTAAATCCTAATTTGGGTTAAAAATAAAAATCTGATCCAATCTTTTATAGTAACAAGTATTGGGTCTAATTACAATAAAAAGGGCTAATTAATGGACATCTAAAGGCTTATGGATATCCATCTGCAAAGGTGCAGCAAGTTGAGTTTTTGTGACCCAATTATTCTTGAAGGATGTTAAGTGTGGACTTCAAAAAATTCTTCTTTCTTCATGGCAGCTTGTAATCCTTTGCTCACGAATACTTGGACGGTCGAATTCAGCTTGTCGTTGATTAGCTTAGACTTGGATCGGGTTATTGGGCCAAGTGGAAAAGTAAGTCCATCTTATCCTTGGAATTGCCTTGTGGTACATGTATCATCCCCTCCCTCCTCAAAAGGATTCATCCACGAATCTGAAACATCAAAGGGAGAAAGATCAGAAACATTAAAAGTTGCACTCACATTATACTCACCTGGTAGATCAATTCAGTATGCATTGTTGTTGATCCTTTCAAGGACTTGGAATGGTCCCTCTCCTCGTGGATCCAATTTGGATTTCCTATGGTTCGGAAATCTTTCTTTACGCTTGTGCAACCAAACCCAATCTCCTAGTTCAAAGACAACTTGGCGTTGGCCTTTGTTGACTTTGGCAGCAACGTTTTCATATGTTTTCTCCATTCTTTGCTTTGCCTTAGTGTGAATGGATTTAACTAACTCCGCTTTCTTTTCGCCATCTAAGTTGCTAATATTATCAATAGGTAAAGGAACAAGATCTAAAGTAGTTAAGGGTTAAAACCATAAACTACTTCAAATGGAGAATAACTGGTGGATAAATGAATAGAACGGTTGTAGGCAAACTCTACAAAAGGTAGATATTCTTCCCAAGTTTTTATGTTCTTACCTACAACGGTTCTGAGTAATGCGCCTAAGATCCGATTTATTACCTCGGTTTGTCCATCCGTCTGTGGGTGACAAGTAGTAGAAAAAGAAGTTTGGTACCTATCTTTCCCCACAAAACCTTCCAAAAATGGCTTATGAACTTTACATCTCTATCGGAAACGATGGTGCGTGGAATTCCATGAAGTCGTACTATTTCTCTAAAAAAGAGATCGGCTACATGTGTTGCATCATCTGTTTTATGGCATGGTATGAGTGAGCCATCTTTGAAAACCTGTCGACCACAACAAAAATACTATCTCGACCCTTTTTGGTACGAGGTAATCCAAGAATAAAGTCCATAGATAAATCGACCCAAGGGAAAGAAGGGATAGGAAGGGGTGTATATAAACCGTTAGGACTTACCTTGGATTTTGCTTGTTTACATACGATGCAAGATGCGCATACCTTTTCCACGGTTTTCCTCATATGTGGCCAAAAAATGCTCCATTACAATGTCTAACGTTTTGGAGATGCCAAAGTGCCCCCATTAAGCCTCCGGAGTGTGATTCATGGACTAGCTATTCTCTAATGGAGCCTTGTGGTATACACAATCTGTTTATTCGGAAAAGAAACCCATCTACAAGATAAAACTTGTTAAAAGCACCTTTTAAACAATAAGTATAAATTTCCTTGAAATTTGGATCATTAGGATACAATTGCTTTATATGTTCGAATCCCAGTATAGTAGCATGCATTTGAGTAATTAGGGTATACCTTCTAGATAGTGCATCTGCTACTACATTATCCTTACCTTTTTTTTTGTACTTGATCACATAAGGGAATGTTTCAATAAACTCCACCCACTGAGCATGTCTCTTGCTCAAATTACCTTGGCCGTTTAGCCACTTCAATGATTCGTGGTCGGTGTGTATGATGAACTCCTTTGGAAGAAGGTAGTGTTGCCAAACTTCAAGAGCACGAACTAATGCAAGGAGCTCTTTATCATAAGTTAAGTAGTTCAAATGTGCTCCTTTTAACTTCTCGCTAAAGTAAGCGATTGGTTGTTTTTCCTGTAAAAGAACTGCGCCTATGCCTATACCGGAGGCATCACATTCTAACTCAAAAGTTTTAGAAAAATCGGGAAGACGAAGAATTGGAGCAGTACAAAGTTTACCTTTTAGTGTTTGGAAGGCTTGTTCTTGTGCCTCACCCGAATGAAAATCTACCGTTTTTTTATGATATATGTCAATGGTGCGGCAATGGTAGAGAAATCCTTGACAAAGCGATGGTAGAAGCTTACTAGGCCATGGAAGGATGTTACGAGCATGAGAGGGGTCAAAATAATCATCTTGGAAAAGAAGTTGAAACTGCTTTGCAAGTCAGAAACATCAGTCAACTTGCGAAGCATTTTTGGATGGGATCCAGACATTTATGGGTCATGTCTTCTTAAAACTTGTCCGGCTGCAAATTAGCTTTCCAACGCATCTTGAAACGCCTCAATCGGACATCTGGATCTCAAGATACGTCTATTTTAGCGAAGACAGCGCATGCAGAAATTCCTATACGGGATTTTTGGATAATTACGAATTTTCAAGATTTTATTTGATTATTTGTAATTTAAATCAACATAGGATTCTGCAATATCTATTAGGATCAGATTTATTTAATTAAGATTATATTTTTAGCATTTATTTATTATTAGAAGTTACTTATCTAATTAGGAGATTATATTTTAACATTTATTTATTGTATTTAATTCCTAAGTTTAGTAGGATTAAAACTTCTCCATGGTCTGACTTGCAAAGCATTTTTAAATTATTTTCCAAGATGATTATTTTGACCCCTCTCATGCTCGTAACAAAGGATCTCACCTCGGTTATGGATGATGGCGTGGGCCATTCTTGAATTGCTTTGACTTTTTCATTGTCAACATGGATACCCTGTGCACTTACTATAAAGCCTAGAAAACTAAGACTTTCACTACAAAACACGCACTTTTCCATGTTAGCATATAATTGTTCTCTTCGGAAAAATTCGAAGACAGATCTCACATGAAAGATATGTAAATCAAAAGAAGAAGAGTAGATAAGAATATCATCGAAATAAACAACAACAAACTTACCTCTAAACTCCCGAAGGACATGGTTCATCAATCTCATGAATGTGCTAGGGGCATTGGTCAAACCAAATGGCATAACTGTCCATTCATATAAACCGAACTTGGTCTTGAAAGCAGTTTTCCATTCATCTCCTTCTTTCATTCGAATTTGATGATAACCACTCTTCAAATCAATCTTGGTGAAAGATGCATGCACCGTAGAGTTCATCAAGCATGTCATCTAATCGTGGAATAGGATGCCTATACTTGATTATTATTTGGTTGATCGGTCGACAATCGACACACATTCTATATGAACCATCTTTCTTTGGCACCAAAAGTACTGGAACGGTACAAGGGCTTAAACTCTAACGAATGTAGCCTTTGTTGAGTAGTTCTTCCACTTGCTTTTCTAACTCCTTGGTTTCGTCGGGATTACATCTATATGCTGGTCTATTTGGAATAGAAGAACCCGGAATTAGGTCAATTTGATGTTCAATTCCTCTTAAGGGTGGCAAACCGTCAGGTGGATCACCTAAAACATTATTGAAGTCCTGCAAAAGAGAAACAAACACACTAGGCAAACTTTTGTTATTGTTAGTGATAGAAAAAAAAATTGTTCCCTAAAGTGGATGAGGATGAAGGCTGATTAAGGAAGGGGCATGCCTCACTTCTTTTTCTCTCGCATAAATATTTTGAGACACTCTTTTTTTCTCACATTTAGGATCACTCACCACCCCTAGGTCTATACTTATTTGGCTTTTATCACTACTGGCCTCTTTTGTATTTGCCTTTTGTTTTTCATTCTTTTTTTTCTTTTTCATCTTTTTTGTTCCCACCTCCTCACAAAACTTCTTCATTCGCATCTGATCTTTGTACACCTCTTTTGGATCGAGTGGAGCCAATGTATACTTTTTGCCATGGTATACAAAGGAATACTTATTTAACTTACCATGGTGAGTCACATCACAATATTTACCCATAGTAAAAGTGATTAAGGCACGTTTGTTTACCTTTAATTCTGACCCTTCATGAAGCCATTGGGGATAATATGGCTTTGGATGGCATTGACAAAGTAGGTCAAGTGCATCAACTAGATAGCTGCTCACCACATTCGCACAACTTCCGCTATCAATGATGACGGAATATAGTTTGCCTCTGATCAAACATCTTGTGTGGAAAATATTTGTTCTTTGCATCTCCGTATCATCGATTGCTTGGATATTAAGTGAACGTTGAATCACCAAGCTTTTAGGATCAGGTTCATCACTGGAGTAACCACCGGCGATGAATTCATTGTCAGACAATTCCTCCTCCGACTCGGATGAGTAACTCCCATCTTCTCGAATAAGAAAGAGTCTTGTATTCGGGCAGTCTCTGATACATGCACGAGCGGGGTTAAATTACTCATATTGGACAAGAAGCTGAATTTTTTCGATGCAAACAATAATGGCCAAAACAATGCACGCATAGAAGGTCAAAAACGATGCATCTTGGACAAGAAACTGAATCTGTTTGTGAAGTCTGGAAAGTCAGCTAACTTGCGATGAATTTTTGGATGGGATCCAGGCATTTATGGGTCAACATGTCTTCTTAAAACTTGTCCGGCTACAAATTAGCTTTCCAAGGCATCTTGAAACGCCTCAATCGGACATCTGGATCTCAAGATACGTCTATTTTAGCGAAGACGGCGCATGCAGAAATTCCTATACGAGATTAATACGGGATTTTTGGATAATTACGAATTTTCAAGATTTTATTTGATTATTTGTAATTTAAATCAACATAGGATTCTGCAATATCTATTAGGATCAGATTTATTTAATTAAGATTTTATTTTTAGCATTTATTTATTATTAGAAGTTACTTATCAAATTAGGAGATTAGATTTTAACATTTATTTATTGTATTTAATTCCTAAGTTTAGTAGGATTAAAACTTCTCCATGGCCTATATAAAGGAGGCTTCACCCACATTTTAATTCAAATTTCATTGATTAATAAAAAGTTATCTTTGGATATTTTCTTTGATTTATGAAATATTTAGTAAGTTTGTTTTTGCAAGTGCTGATTACTTGTGCCTTCGAAGTCTTCTTCAACATAAGTTCGACGAGTTCTTGTGAGGGAGATCATCTTCACACTCTTGCTTGCCTAGATAATCGCGTCTAGGAGAGTGGGTTAGAGCCGCTTGAGGTTGCTTGCTTAGATAATTGAGTCTAAGTGGGTGCCGAGGACAAAACAACATCAACAATTCACAAGCCATCTTCATCTTCAACCTTCACACCATCTTCCATAATTCTATAAACAAAGCTGGAATTTTCAGATTTGTTTTACCTATCTTCTTCTTAATCTTTTCTCATCTTTTTACTTATATTCTTATTTCTTATCATCTAATCCTTCATCTCGTCTTTCTTTCTTTAAATTTCCAGCCTTGAATCTGAAAAATTCAAGAAAATCCCTTCTCTTTCCTCTTGAATTTTCATATCTGCCCAAACTTCCTTGATTGAGTCTAGAGCTCCTAGTTCTTGCAACAACTTGATTGAAGGCTTCCAAATCCAAGATTGCGCTAATCTATCATTTGGTATCAGATTTGGGACGATTCTTGGCAAGAATTTTGGCGTTTTTGGGAAAAAAACTCGAAAATTAGGGAAAATTCGTCAAAACCAAACGAGTGAATTTTGAGCTGAAACTTTCCAGATCAGTTCTACACCATTGGTGGAGTCACCACACAAAATTTCAGAATTTTTGGACTTCGGGAACACCTCGAACGAAGTGGATAAACTTTCAGTCAAATTAGGGTTTTCCCCCTACTTTAACCCTATTTTCATTATTTTTTCTTTAATTTTTGTTATTTTCAGTTTATTTACCTTGTAAAAAGAAAAAAAAGAGGAAAAAATTTAAAAAAGAAAAAAAAAGAAAAGAAAGAAAAGTGAGAAAGCTCATACCTAGCCACCAACCACCATCAAGAATCATCGAGATCACCATCATCAACCACTACAAGCATCACATTGAACTGGATTCAACATTGGATTTCTTCCTTCAAGTTGTTTATGGGTTTTGGGGTTATCATCTTTCTCTACTATTTTTTTTCAACTCTTAGTTTCTTAAGTTCCTTTGTTTTGCTTTTTCTTTCTTCTATTATGCAATTTAACACCTTTTTTCTGGTGTGAGTAGGACTAAAAGTTGCATTCCAATTCTTCTTTCTTGCAACTATATTCAATTGGTGTCAAGCCTTTCATTGGACTCCCCTAGTACAATTAGGACTCATTGTTAGGATTAAACTCCGATTGTAACTTGTTGACTTGTGGCAAGAAGGTCTTTAAAGAGCACGAGATCGGTTTACTTGCATCGCTAAATATTTATTCCTTGGAGTGTTTAGTGAGATTTCTAGCTTTCTTTTGCTTTTCACCTTTTTAAATATGAGTGTTTCAGGATGTCAGAAACGAGCAACGACGAAGAACCACATGAGGTGACTCTTCAAGAAGTTTCGAATACTCTCAATAAACTTGAATGGACTGTAACCTCATTGTCAACCAAGCTTGAGCACACTGATACAGTCGTGACCGCAATCACTCAAACCATTGGGAGATTAGAAACCACTGTTATCGCAAGTGATACTGAGGAGCCTAAGCGTCCAAATCTTGTTCCCATTCAGAATAGATGCCAAAACCCCTTACATAGGCACAATCATCACATAGAACCAAGACGAGCAACAAACACCTTAGCCAAGCCAAAGATCATTGTACCACCTTTTCAAGGAAGGTATGACCTTGATGCTTATTGTGACTGGGACAATCGAGTTGATCTTCTATTCGAGCATTATCAATGTCCCGAAGAGGATCAAGTTCCACTGTTGACTCTCAAATTCACTGAATATGCATCCATTTGGTGGTCTCAATTGGTCCACAATCGGCGTCTCAATAGAGAAACCAAGATAACCTCATGGGGAGAACTTAAAAAAGTCATGCGAGAATGATTTGTTCCCCCATTATATCAACGAGAGATCAAACAAAAGTTACAAAAGGATCCGACAAGGCTGCAGAACTGTTGATGAGTATCTCAAAGAAATAGAATCATTGATGCAAAAAGCTGACATACAAGAGGATAAAGAGGATACAATGACTAGGTTTGTTATCAGACTCAATGACAACATTCTTGAGGTACTTGAACTCAAAACCTATTACACCCTTCAAGAGGCATTCCAATTCGCCACAACAATCGAAAAGCGCATCAAAGATCGACAACGATATCGACAGAAGAATTATCACTATGATAGAGGTACCACTCAACCTTTATCTCATTCTAATTCTTCTAAACCTTTGCTCGACTCAAGTAGACCAAAGCAGAAAATTGAAACATCCAAGTCACTAGACAAAACCAAGACAAAAATCCCCATGTTGTCGGAAAACACACAAACACTCAAACAATAGGATAGTGACAATGAACACATTAGACGAGATGACAATGCTTCTAATCCCTCATGTGAAGTAGTAGGTCCACTTGCTATACTCTCATCATCTCCCCACAAAGAAAGTAAGTGTAATTTTAACCCTTCATTTGATTCTTGTCCTATCATTCCGTTAGAAACACTTTCTCCTCTACAGAAATTGTACATTGATGATAATTTTTGTGAGAAGGATATGGGATGTGAGATACAAAAGACTGAGAGTACAGAGGCCGAGAGTGAAAAAAGTCAAATTAATGGCCCAAATTTGGTGAGTGAAAATACATATGAGGTAAAAGTCACACAAAGTCCAAAATAAAAAGACAAGAAAAAGAATACGACGAGTGATTTCGTTTTGACTAATCATTACAAATGTTCGAGTAGTGTTGTCTTATTTTTTCAGGATTTTGTTGAACCATTGAGAGGAGCTCAATTAGATCACTCCACATACAACAAAGAAGCCTTTTCAATTGAAGTTGATGATTATTCTCTCATTGCCGATTTAGATTCAAGGACGAATCCTTTTGAGGAGTGGGGGAATGATACATGCATGAGCCGGGTTAAATTACTCATATTGGATAAGAAGCTGAATTTGTTCGATGCAAATAATAATGGCCAAAACAATGCACGCATAGGAGGTAAAAAACGATGCATCTTGGACAAGAAACTGAATCTGTTTGTGAAGTCTGGAAAGTCAGCTAACTTGCGACGAATTTTTGGATGGGATCCAGGCATTTATGGGTCAACATGTCTTCTTAAAACTTGTCCGGCTGCAAATTAGCTTTCCAACGCATCTTGAAACGCCTCAATCGGACATCTGGATCTCAAGATACGTCTATTTTAGCGAAGACAGCGCATGCAGAAATTCCTATACGGGATTAATACGGGATTTTTGGATAATTACGAATTTTCAAGATTTTATTTGATTATTTGTAATTTAAATCAACATAGGATTCTGCAATATCTATTAGGATCAGATTTATTTAATTAAGATTTTATTTTTAGCATTTATTTATTATTAGAAGTTACTTATCTAATTAGGAGATTAGATTTTAACATTTATTTATTGTATTTAATTCCTAAGTTTAGTACGATTAAAACTTTTCCATGGCCTATATAAAGGCGGCTTCACCCACATTGTAATTCAGATTTCATTGATGAATAAAAAGTTAACTTTGGAGATTTTCTTTGATTTATGAAATATTTAGTAAGTTTGTTTTTGCAAGTGCTAATTACTTGTGCCTTCGAAGTCTTCTTCAACATAAGTTCGACGAGTTCTTGTGAGGGAGATCATCTTCACACTCTTGCTTGCCTAGATAATCGCGTCTAGGATGGTGGGTTAGAGCCGCTTGAGGTTGCTTGCTTAGATAATTGAGTCTAAGAGGGTGCCGAGGACAAAACAACATCAACAATTCACAAGCCATCTTCATCTTCAACCTTCACACCATCTTCCATAATTCCATAAACAAAGCTGGAATTTTCAGATTTGTTTTACCTATCTTCTTCTTAATCTTTTCTCATATTTTTTACTTATATTCTTATTTCTTATCATCTAATCCTTCATCTCGTCTTTCTTTCTTTAAATTTCCAGCCTTGAATCTGAAAAATTCAAGAAAATCCCTTCTATTTTCTCTTGAATTTTCAGATCTGCCCAAACTTCCTTGATTGAGTCTAGAGCTCCTAGTTCTTGCAACAACTTGATTGAAGGCTTCCAAATCCAAGATTGCGCTACTCTATCAGTCTCTTTTATAGTGTCCATGACCGTTGCACTTGAAGCATACAATCTCTCGAGTTTGTTTGAGTGTTTGTGTGTTTTCTGCCAACATGTGGGTTTTTGTCTTGGTTTTGTCCAGTGACTTGGATGTTTCAATTTTCTGCTCTGGTGTACTTGAGTCGAGCAAAGGTTTCGAAGAATTAGAATGAGATAAAGGTTGAGATCAACCTTTGTCATAGTGATAATTCTTTAGTCGATATCGTTGTCGATCTTTGATGCGCTTTTCAATTGTCATGGTTAATTGGAATGCCTCTTGAAGGGTGTAGTAGGTTTTGAGTTCAAGTACCTCAAGAATGTTATCATTGAGTCCGACAACAAACCTAGTCATTGTATCCTCTTCATCCTCTTGGATATTGGCTATTTGCATCAATGATTCCATCTCTTTGAGATACTCGTCAACAGTCCTGTAGCCTTGTCGGATTCTTTGTAACTTTTGTTTGATCTCTTGCCGATATAATGGGGGAACGAATCGTTCTCGCATGACTTCTTTAAGTTCTCCCCATGAGGTTATCTTGGCTTCTCCATTGAGACGTCGATTGCGAACCAATTGGGACCACCAAATGGATGCGTATTCAGTGAATTCGAGAGTCAACAGTGGAACTTGATCCTCTTCAGGGCATTGATAATACTCGAATAGAAGATCAACTCGATTTTCCCAGTGACAAGTAATCAGCACTTGCAAAAACAAATTCACTAAATATTTCATAAATCAAAGAAAATCTGTCTTACAATGATGGAGGCTTCATCCTTTTATAGGTGAAGGATAGACAAAGTAATTTAACTTCTACTAAAACAAGGAAAACCTAATCTAATTAAAAATAATAATAAAATAACAGCCTTTATATTCCTTGTGCTTGTGTGGCAAGGGATAGGGTGATAAGGCAAGTGATAAGCTGATAAGGGCTGGTTGCTTGGGCAGCAAGTAAACTTGATGAAGGCTAGTTTGCTTGGGCATTAAGTAATGGGCTGATAAGAGCTGTTTTGATTGGGCAGCAAGTAAAAGTTGATAGGGCTTTTATTTGGACAAATTTAAGGGTATTTGGGCTGCTTTAGATGATAAGAAATTGGTTCTTGGGCAAGGAGGCATGCGTGGGCTATTTTAAAAGCTAACCAGGCCACTTGTAAATCTTAATTTGGGCTAAAAATAAAAATCTGACCCAATCTTTTATAGTAACAAGTATTGGGTCTAATTACAATAAAAAAGGGCTAATTAATGGACATCTAAAGGCTCATGGATATCCATCTCCAAAGGTGCAGCAAGTTGAGTTTTTGTGACCCAACTATTCTTGAAGGATGTTAAGTGTGGACTTCCTTCAAAAAATTCTTCTTTCTTCATGGCAGCTTGTAATCCTTTGCTCACGAATACTTGGACGGTCGAATTCATCTTGTCCTTGATTAGCTTAGACTTGGCTCGGGTTATTGGGCCAAGTGGAAAAGTAAGTCCATCTTGTCCTTGGAATTGGCTTGTGGTACATGTATCACATAGCTTGGTACTTTGGTATAATTTAATTGCTTGAAACATGCTCAAATGAACATTTTAGGTATCTAATATTAGTAATTGAATATGAATGGTCATGCTTGCATGTATGTATGAATTTTGAATTCCTTCTTGTCTTATTGAATCTTGCTCGAAATGTAAATGTTCATGACCATCCTTGTCTAAGATGTAACCCATTCGAATGATACTAGGGGTTGCTTAGTTAATCTAGTTTGAATTTAAATGAATTGGGCCCTAATTATCTATATGGTGTTTGAATGAGACTAATTGGTAAAGGACAAATATAGTTCCTTGGTCTGTAAGTAATCTATTCGAATAAGATGGAAATGTTAACTTGATGTCTAAGTAAATTGTAAGAAAGGTTCAAATTGACCCCTAATTTTATGTGTCGTTGTTTGATTGTTTGCATCGACACTCCTCACTCCTAACCCGGGCAAGGGGTGTTACATAAAGTGGATTGTCCTCGAAAGGCTGAACAAGCTTCAGCTCAAAATTTAGCAAATCCTAATCCGACACCATCCAATTGAAACAAAAGTTTCAAGCAAGCTCAACCGGGCAATCAAGGGAGAGGCAAAAGGCACCTATTCGAATGCCCCTACCCAAAAGGAGTCCCGAGCTCCTGCTCGTATTTACCACATTCGTGGTAGGGAAGACGAAGAATATCCTGATGTAATCGTAGGTACCGTTGAACTAAACTCGAACTCTGCTTATGCTTTGATTGATTCGAGATCCACCCATTCCTTTATATGTTCAAACTTTGCTTATTAAACTAAAAATGAAACATGAACTAGATAGGTCGAACCTTGTAGTATCTAACCCTATAGGTGGAAAAATGCCAATCAATTTGATTTGAGAAATTGTCCAATTGCTATTCGAAACATTCCCTTTCCAATAGACCTTTATGTTTTGCCAAATTATGAGTTTGATCTAGTGTTAGGACTAGTTTGGTTGAGTAAACATCAAGCTTGAATCGATTGCCAAAATAAAAGATTGTATCTAAGGGGTTTATGTAAAGAATCCATCTTTGCTTCCATGGTCATACGAGATGAATATGATTTTGGTTTGCCATCTATACATGTTGTATCTGAATTCATCGATGTTTTCCCCGAGGAACTCCCTGGTCTCCCGAGTTCCTTGTAATGCCATTTGGGTTAACTAATACCCCAGCCGCGTTCATGGATCTCATGAATCGCGTATTCAAGCCCTATCTTGTCAAGTTTGTAGTCGTTTTTATTGATCACATCTTGGTTTATTCTCGTAACAAGGAGGAACATGTTGAACACCTCCGAATTGTCTTACAAACTCTCCAAGAACGTTATTTGTTTGCTAAATTCTCCAAGTGCGAGTTCTGGCTATCGGAATTTTCATTTTTCAGTCATGTAATCTCAGCCAAAGGAATCAAAGTAGATCCGAAGAAAATACAATCCATCTTGGATTGGATACCTCTGAGGAATGTTGGCGAGGTCCGAAGTTTTCTCGGTTTAGATGGATATTACAGAGGACTTGTCAATGGTTTTTCTTCAATTGCCGCAAGCTTAACTAATCTAACCCAAAAGGATACGCCTTTTTTTTGGTCGGAAAGCCAACAATGAAACTTCGATCAACTTAAGCAAGCCCTAACTCATGCTTCAGTTCTTATCCAACTAGAATAGGAATTCATTGTTTACAGCGATACTTCTCACCTAGGACTCGGATGTGTCCTGATGCAAGATGGAAAAGTGGTTGCTTATGCTTCAAGGCAATTCAAACCACATGAATCTAACTATCCTACTCACGATCTAGAGTTAGCAGCTATCGTATCCGCGCTCAAAGTCTGAAGACACTACTTGTATGGAGAGAAATGTAATTTATTTACTAACCACAAGAGTCTCAAGTATCTCCTATCTCAGAAAGATTTGAATCTGAGGCAAAGGAGATGTCTCGAATTACTCAAAGACTACGATCTAGTTATCGACTACCATCCGGGGAAAGCAAATGTTGTTGCTGATGCCTTTAGTCGAAGGCCACACTCGGGTAATCATTTTAAGTTTAAATCCTTGAAATTTGAATTGAAATTGAATCTTTCTTGTTATACAAGAAACTATTCGAACACTTGCTTCCTTGGCAAGTAACCATTCGAATTGCACCTAATAGCTTTGTTTAATCTTGTAGCCTCAGATGCTATAAATGCTCATCTAAAAGTATACCAAAAGCGTGGATTTATGTCTGAATTACAAGTTCAATCTAGCCTAATCACGAGAATCAAAGACTTGCAACAAACTGACCCCAAACTTCAAACTATCATCTTGAAGCTTGACTCAAAAGCCAACCAAGATTTCTCTTTTCATTCGAATGGCATGCTCTATTTCAAGAATAGGGTGTGTATTCTAAGCAATGATGACCTAAAGAATGAAATTTTGCAAGAAGCTCATCAAAGTCTATTCTCGATACATCTAGCATCTGTCAAGATGTATAAAGATCTTAAATCTTTGTATTGGTGGCCAGGAATGAAAGCAGCCATCAATGGTTACGTATCAAAGTGTTTAACTTGTCAAAGGGTTAAAGCTGAGCATCGAGTTCCTACTGGATTACTCCAACCTATTGAATTCCCTCAGTGGAAGTGGGGTCGAATCACAATGGACTTCGTAACCGGTCTTCCTTACACTCCAAGAAAGAGTGATGATGTATGGGTTATAGTTGATAGGTTTTCTAAATCAGCTCATTTCATCCCTCTTCAAATGAACCTAAGTTTGGATGCCTTAGCTGAACTGTACATTCGGAAAGTAGTTCGTCTACACGGAGTGCCTACCTCGATAATCGCCGATAGAGATCCCAGATTCACAGCTCGATTCTAGAGAACTTTGCAACGAGCTCTTGGAACTAAATTGAATCTAAGTATAACTTTTCATCCTCAAAGAGATGGTCAATTCGAAAGAGTAATACAAGTGCTCGAAGACATGCTCAGAGCCTGTGTTATCAACTTCGGAAAGAATTGGGAGAAGTCCCTACCTCTCGTAGAATTTACCTACAGCAACAGTTATCAAGCTTCGATTCAAATGGCTCCCTTTGAAGATTTGTATGGAAGGAGATGTAGAACACCTCTATGCTAGTCTGAATTTGGTGAAAACAAAATTCTTGGACCCAATTGCTCAGGGAAACTGAAGAGCAAGTCCAAATTCTTCATGATAGATTGAAACAAGCCTTTGATAGGCAAAAGGCTTATGCTGACTTGAAATGGAGGGATATTCAGTACAATGTTGGAGACAAAGCATTTCTCAAAGTTTCTCCTTGGAAGAAGGTCTTCAGATTCAAAGGAAAAGGAAAGCTCAGCCCTCGTTTCATCAGACCATTCAAAGTAATTGAAAAGATTGGTCCCGTGGCTTATCGACTAGCACTCCCTAATGAGCTCGATAAGATTCACAATGTCTTCCATGTCTCAATGCTTCGAAGATACTTATCTGATCCCTCTCACATTCTAGAGCCTGAAGAGGTGGAATTGAATCTAATCTATCCTACGAGGAAGAACCAATCCAAATTCTCGATAAGGAAGTCAAGAGACTTCGAAACAAGAACATATCCCCAGTGAAGGTATTGTGGAGAAATCATAAGGTAGAAGAAGCAACTTGGGAGCTTGAAGATACGATGAAAAAGCAATATCCTCACCTATTCGATTTAGGTAAAATTCAAGGACGAATTTTCCTGTTTAGGAGGGGAGAGTTGTGATACCCCAAATCCTAGCTTAGTAGTAATAGAACCAATTGCTTAAGTTAATAGCCTAATTGAACCTTTATCTAGCTAATTAGATTAGTTTAAGGGCTTAATTGAAAGAAAGAACGAAATTAGTGACTAATTTAAAATGATCCATTTTACATAAGAAATTTATGGATTGCATTCTGAATTACACTATTCCAAAGGATGAACTTGATTAAGATATTAAATAAAGACTAATTAAGGTTAGTTTAGTAAATTCATAAATCCACTAATTAGATGATAACTATGTCATCTTCATCCTTTGGTCTTCTTTACCCGAAATGAAGAAGGAAATAGAGAGAGTGAGAAAATTAGAAGAAAAATACCATTGAAGCATGAATTGAACTTCCATGTGTAGAGATTTTCCATTGAAATTGAGCTAGGAAGCAAAGTAAGTATGATTGTACCTTTGTTCCATTCGAATAGCTTGTGTGTTAGTTGAATTTAGTTGTTTGATGTGTTAAGGTAGAATTGTTATTTTATGAACTTAATTGATGATTGAATTAGTGTTGTATATGGATGAATTGAAAGAAAGAAATATGGGTGTTATGCTAGGATTTGTGAACAATGAATTGGTTCATCTAGTGACATAGCCGAATAGGATAATTGCCTAAATGATGAAATTGTTGAATGAATTGAATATGATTATGATTAGATAATGTAATTAAGGTGTTAAACAAGCTGAATTGTTAGTAACCAATGCTGGAAATGAAAGATAAAAGTATGAACATAGTCATATAACATAGAAACTTTTTAGTAAGAACCTATTGTGTAAACATGCAAAATTGAGCAATTTAACCAACTTACTCTGTTTTGGATGCTTTGAATAATGAATTAACATTGACTAAACATGTTTAGGATGTCATATGAAATGAATTATAGGGCCAAAACATTGGTTAAAATGAATTTAAGGAATTAAAATGTGAATAAGTGCAATCTGCCCAGAATTGCTCTGTTCTGGGCAGTAACTTTGAAAATTCACCAAATTTTGTATAGATCAAATTCAGGGCTGGAATTTTAGTGACATGATCCTTAGTATTTCTACTTTCATTAGGTGAAAACAGAACTGAAAACTGTGTCCTATGCTGGAAACTGTAAATAGAAATTGTTGGATAGTACAAACTGTCCAGGTGGTGTAAATGCCCTCTCTTTAAGCAATAAACTGTATTAAATGGTAAAGAATTAAAATGTAATTTTTACATGTCTGGATAGAGGATTAAGTAAGATTTCCAACGATATAAATTAATTGAAATTTCGATGTAAGAATTGAAAGATATGCCTGTTTAAGCATGTAGTGTGCAAGCTGCCATGCAGCAATAGTTAAGCTAGTTGGAAACTGTTTTGTACACAGTTTTATTGGATTGTTTTGTAACTGTTTGGGATAATTAGATCCTGCCTA
Source organism: Hibiscus mutabilis (assembly GCA_019671005.1). Classification (NCBI taxonomy): domain Eukaryota; kingdom Viridiplantae; phylum Streptophyta; class Magnoliopsida; order Malvales; family Malvaceae; genus Hibiscus; species Hibiscus mutabilis. The sequence goes on along the minus strand of CM033735.1, from coordinate 33,120,303 downwards.
GTCTATATGTTTTGAAATAACCTTGTTGCCATGTTGAATTGTCTTGTGTATGCATATTGATGAGCGTGTTTAATCATGAATTTGCTAGAGCAAGAATTGAACTTGGTGGAAGAAGAAAGGGGAAATCATCCAAAGGCTAAGAACAAAGGAATAGTTATACAAGACAATTGCTAGTTTGATGGGATTGTATTGTGAGTGTAGTTATTTTAGGGTTGGGACTTAGGTCCTAACCAACCTTAGATGTCTAAATTCTTGTTTGAATTCATGCTATGAAATGAAACTAAATCATACTTGGTAATTGATTAAATGGGAAGAAAGAACTGATAATGATTAAGTAATTCAATTTGCTTGTTTGATTGTATTGTGGATTGAGTGTGAATTAGTGAAATGTTTGATGGATTTACTTGCTTGGAATGAAAATGCCGAATGGAATTGGTAATATTGTAGTATTGAATGATGCTTGCTAAGTTTGATCTAATGTGTAATGAACTAAATACAATTGGCCTAAGGGTCTAAAATGAATTGATCTTGAATTACTTGATAACTAAGTAACTTGTGTGATTGCTTGAATTAAAAGATGTAATAAGCCGTTAGTTGCTAGTTGGTCTTAGGTAGAACGTCATGCCTTAGAGTCTAGAGCTCGATTATTTTGGACGTTAGTGTACCATACTGATTGGTGTTGAAGACACCCTACTACTAGATACCTTGGGTATCGAATTGTTGAGGTACATTGAGTACCCTACTGCTTGGTGTTGTAGACACCCTACTGTTTCTGGTACTTTGAGTACCCTACTGAGACTTGATTACCTAGTCCTACTATCTACCAAGGCAAAATAAACTATTATGCTTGAATAAGACATGTCACATGATTAATGAATGAGCAATGTAATACTTGATGTTGAGCTTTTATTGAAATGAAATTACATGTATAAGATGATAGAAATGTTATTCTAATTTGCTCATTATTTGCAAGACAAGCCCTATGGAATAATGACCCCATTTGAATAAAGGATTGATGAACATTGTGCTCATTTCCTTGAATTTTGATGGACTTTGATGCTTGATTGTTTGAAGTAGTAATTGGCTATTTGCTTAAAGTGTATATTGTGGACCTTGAATTAAATTTTGATCCCCTTAATGTGTACATTTGATTGGTGCTTGAAACTAGCTAGATCACACTTTAATTGAATTGAAGTCTAACTAAGTTGATCTGGAATAAATGAATTATAATCCCCTAAAGTAATTAACTCGATAACATGCTAGTTCTAGGAACTACCTCACTAAGTACCATGTGTACTTATCACTCTTGTTTCCTTCTTCCCAAAAACACAGGTTTTAAAGAGATTAAAGCATTCTGACCTTGAGCTGAGTTTCTCAAGCAAGGATTGAAGTATGCCTTGTTTTTGTCTTGTTGCACTCTTAGTTGGTGGCTTAGTTTTGTGTCTAGTTGTACAAGTTTCATGCATTTGTCTTATCTTGAAGATGTATATGAAATGTATGTAAAAACTTGATGAAATGGTTTGTAATGTTTTGAGTACATATATGGAACTTAATGTATAACCTTAAGGACACCTTTTGATGTGTATATGTGTAGGTAAAGTTTGTAAGGCTTATTGACCTTTTTAATGGTATATATTAAAGTTATCTTGAATCATGCTTGTCAATCTTAAATGCCATGACTTTTTGCTTGTCTTGAATCTTGTACACCATTCGATTGACATAGCTTGGTACTTTGGTATAATTTAATTGCTTGAAACATGCTCAAATGAACATTTTAGGTATCTAAGATTAGTAATTGAATATGAATGGTCATGCTTGCATGTATGTATGAATTTCGAATTCCTTATTGTCTTATTGAATCTTGCTCGAAATGTAAATGTTTATGACCATCCTTGTCTAAGATGTAACCCACTCGAATGATATTAGGGGTTGCTTAGTTAATCTAGTTTGAATTTAAATGATTTGGGCCCTAATTATCTATATGGTGTTTGAATGAGACTAAATTGGTAAAGGACAAATATAGTTCCCTGATCTGTAAGTAATCTATTCGAATAAGATGGAAATGTTAACTTGATGTCTAAGTAAATTGTAAGAAAGGTTCAAATTGACCCCTAATTTTATGTGTCTTTGTTTGATTGTTTGCATCAACACTCCTCGCTCCTAACCCGGGAGAGGGGTGTTACAGTCACATTACATGGAGATGTCCTTCTCATGGACCAAGATGAGCTTAGGACTTATCCGGAAGCAGTGGAGAGCCCAGCCTCTGGGAAATGGTTAGAAGCCATGAAATTCGAGATGGATTCCATGTCAGAAAACCAAGTATGGACTTTGGTTGACCCACCTGAAGGAATCAAGCCCATAGGGTGCAAATGGGTTTCCAAAAAGAAAACCGACATGGATGGAAATATACAAACATACAAATGGCTATTTGATAAATGCATGAGCGGGGTTAAATTACTCATATTGGACAAGAAGCTGAATTTGTTCGATGCAAACAATAATGGCCAAAACAATGCACGCATAGGAGGTCAAAAACGATGCATCTTGGAGAAGAAACTGAATCTGTCTGTGAAGTCTGGAAAGTCAGCTAACTTGCGACGAATTTTTGGATGGGATCCAGGCCTTTATGGGTCAACATGTCTTCTTAAAACTTCTCCGCCTGCAAATTAGCTTTCCAACGCATCTTGAAACGCCTCAATCAGACATCTGGATCTCAAGATACGTCTATTTTAGCGAAGATGGCGCATGCAGAAATTTCTATACGGGATTAATACGGGATTTTTGGATAATTACGAATTTTCATGATTTTATTTGATTATTTATAATTTAAATCAATATAGGATTCTGCAATATCTATTAGGATCATATTTATTTAATTAGGATTTTATTTTTAGCACTTATTTATTATTAGAAGTTACTTATCTAATTAGGAGATTAGATTTTAGCATTTATTTATTGTATTTAATTTCTAAGTTTAGTAGGATTAGAACTTCTACATGGCCTATATAAAGGAGGCTTCACCCACATTGTAATTCAGATTTCATTGACTAATAAAAAGTTATCTTTGGAGATTTAGTATTCTTTGAGTTTGCAAGTGTTCGGTAAACTTGTCTGGAAGCCATCTTCAACATAAGATCATCGAGTTCTTGTGAGGGAGATCATCTTCACACTCTTACTTGCCTAGGTAATTGCATCTAGGAGGGTAGGTTAGAGCCGCTTGAGGTTGCTTGCTTAGATAATTAAGTCTAAGAGGGTGCCGAGGACAAAACAACAACTATCAATTCATCACGTCATCTCCACATATTCAAGCTTCCTCCATTGACGCCACCACCATAAGCAAATCTGAATTTTTAGATTTGTTTTTCTCTAAGAGAGAACGCATGAGTAAGATACCATATGCTTTAGCCATTGGATCTATCATGTATGTCATGCTATGTACACGTTCAGATGTATCATATGCACTAAGTATGACAAGTCAATACCAAGTAGATCCTGGTGAAGGTCATTGGGTTGTAGTAAAAAACATCTTTAAGTACTTAAGAAGAACTAAGGATACATTCCTTATGTCTAGAGGTGAGGAAGAGCTAAGTATAAAAGGTTATACTGATGCAAGCTTTCAAACTGATAAGGATGATTCTCGATCACAATCGGGTTTTGTGTTTTGCCTTAATGGAGGTGCTGTAAGCTGGAAAAGTTCAAAGCAAGATATAGTAGTAGATTCTACGACAGAAGCTGAGTATATTGCAGCAAGCGATGCTGCCAAAGAGGCTGTTTGGATCAAAAAATTCATATCTGAACTAGGGGTCATTCCTAGCATATCAAATGCTATAGATCTACGTTGTGACAACAATGGAGCCATCGCACAAGAAAAAGAACCCAGATCTCACCAATGATCCAAACACATACTTAGGCGTTACCATCTCATTTGTGAAATCATTGATCGAGGGGATGTAGAAATATACAGAGTACCAACGGATGACAATATCGCCGATCCATTGACAAAGCCTCTGACATAGCAGAAACATGAGCGTCACACTAAGTCTCTTGGTATTAGATACATGAGTAATTGATCTTAGTGCTAGTGGGAGATTGTTGGAGTATGCCCAAAGACCAATCATGAGATGGTTGTAAAAGACATACTTATTTTATCTTGTTTATTAATAAGAAGCCATTATTATTATTTCAGTCTTATTCGGTGTATCTATAAATAAACTGAATTATAATAAAGTCCTTAGAATAATATAGTTATTCTTGAATATCCTTAGTCAAGAATTATTGTGGGCTTGGACAACAATAATGTATTAAGACTAATATGTAGTTGATTGATGACAAGGTGTTGTCATTGACATGGATATGTCAAAATCAATACATAAGTATGTGTTAGGGAACGACATACTGGACTGACCCGCTATGAGCATGTTTCTTGGATTATTATGTGACAGTCACAACATTGCTCATGGTGATAACTACATGTATGATCCTCAGACTTGAGATCATCATTATTTCAATATTGTAAGTGACATATTTTGATACAGTCAAATGTGTGTCGTAACTCACTACACAATAAAGACTGATATTGGATATGTCACAATCCATGTAGCGAAATCTGGTTGATCAAGATAGGATTTTTCCCACCTACATAATAGGAGTAATATCATAGGCCACTTGAATGAGTGGGACTAGAAATTGCATGGCCATGCTCGAATGAATTGATATGGGATATCATAGTTATTCGTTTATAATAGTCTACTCAAGATATCAAGAAACATTAGATGGACTATACAAGTGTGACTAATCCATGACTTGTGTCTGATTTAGATATGAGGACAAAAGGATGAAATACATAAAAGAAGTTAATCACGGAAAAAGGTTAAATCGAACCACGATTTCATGTAACTTAGGTAGCAATGATGTATTGCTAGATGCCACTCATTGCTTGTAATATTAGAATTGTTCTGCATATTACTGTTAACGTTACATAAACCTACAAGGGTCACACCCTATGATTGAAACGAGCAAATATCGACTAGATAGCATGTGTACAAACTTATTGTACATGTAATTAGTGAGAAACCGAAATTGTTATATAATGGATAATTTCGGTTTATAACATATGTTAATATTTGATAAGTTATTGTAAATATGAAATGCTATATATATATCTCTAAAAGAAACCTAATTAAAGTAGAATAAAATTCTACATATTTAATTATATTCGGTTAAATATATTGTATATTTAAATAATCCGGATTTAATTAGAATTAGGTTTTAGAATGCTATATAAAGGCATAAGGTCTAGCAACCAAAATATACTTTTTTTCAAAAATCATCTCTAATAGTTAGAGAAGAGAAAAATTCTTCATTTTATTCTGGTGGACTGCGTAAAGGTTGGAACACTGCTATGACGACTCAGATTCGATTTGGCTTGTCCTATACTCGCTGTAGAATTCTAGATTGGCTAAGGTAATGTTTTCATCCTTTATCACCCCGAATTCGTCCCTTGGACATGGATCACTAGTGGATTATGCTGGATAATATTTTCGCTGGGCCATGGGGTATACCGGCGTTTCCCAACAGCCAGGCCTAGTGGTGGCTATTGATGGGCTCGCAGATGGTAGCTCAGCTATTAGGCTGAGAGCTCAGCTAGACTTGTGGCTATCTTATCTCAAGACAGCAAACTCTGAAGCTAACGCGAGAGTGAAGTGTGAGATGGTGGTGTTTTCTTTAGAGGTAAGATCTTCTTGGGTTGTTTGGTAGAGGTACAACACCAGTCCCCCCCTTAGTTGAAGGAATGTCATAAAGTGACACGAATTGAGACCTAAACGGTTGATTTACGTACATGGGGAAGGACTTTCTTGGAAAAATGTCCCATCATTGTTCGTGGTGTCTTGTGAGTGGTTTGGAATAGGAAGAGGCATGGGCGATTGCCTTTGTAATAGTGTTTTTCGTGTTATAAATTGTTGAGGTGGACCAAAACTCTAATTTTGTTCTTTATCCACTTTTAGGTAGAGTTGATTTGCAAACTCTCTTCCCCTTGAATTTTTTCGTGCTTTGCTTACGTGAAACCTATCATGGAAGGATCGAGGAAGATCTAGCTGTCGATGTGGTGATCAAAGAAAATGAGCATCGGGTCGATGTTGATGAAGTGGAAAAGCTGCTGGAGTGTCACGGTCTACAATGGTCAAACTTTGAGTTTGAGATTCCAAGGGGAAGGTTTTGCCTGAGCAACTATAGCGAAAGAGTGAACGATACTCTAGAGTGGTTCTGCTTTCCTCTCTATTTTTTGGAGGTCATGCTCCATTTTCCGCTTCATCATTTTGTGCACGTGTTGTTGGTGAATTATGGTGTTGCTCCGTGATAACTGACAGGAGTGTCTAGGCGGATCATCACCGGCTACCTTGTCAAATATGTAGAGAAAGGTTGAACCTTTTATATGAGAGTGTTGAGGTGGATGTTTTCTCTTACCATGTTAACCCTAATAATTCTCTTGGTCTGCTAGGCCTTGTGAGGAGGCGCTCCAAGCATTACTCCATGAGGGATCCTTTTTCGGGAAGGAAAAGCTCTCGGGCGTTGACGTTTGATCTTACTAAGTGCATCAAGGTAACACAGAAGATACTTGGGTGTTTTGGTTTCCCACTTAGGTGGAGGATACAGGGGATCTGAAACTTGGGGTTGGACTCTCAAGAGATGGAGTGGTTTGCTGCCCTAAAAGAGGAAGGTTGGTTGAATTTGAGAAGCAACATCACCCTTTAGATGGTCTTTGCGGTGTGCTATCGACTGGCTAACACTTGGCAAATAATTGATAATTTAGTATGATATGCCAGTAAAATAATGCCAAGTACAGGTCTTTTGCGTGCAAATATACACGGTCACAAGTAATACAATAGTAAGCTGAGTATCATATCCACAAGGATTAACCATGAATTAAATGCCACGACTTTTACCTATGAATTGGGACAAATGAGTTGATATGAAATTTTGATTTAAGATTAAGAAGAATGATTTAAGAATGATGTAAAGAAAGTCCAGGTAGTTTCACAAACAAGTGTGTTCAAATGGTGATGATCATGCTTGGATTTCACACTAGTTATACCAACAGTTAATAGCTTTCATCTTTGGTTTTATTTCCAAGCATATTTTAAGTGGTACTACCTCTGTAGATAGCAATACCCTAAGTTAATTAAGATTAACCCCTATATTTCTATAGTGAAGTTTCTTAATCATTAACTTGATGAAGTTTTAATCTTTTACTCCTAAGGGGTAGACTCGCTTTCGAAGTAAGCTCATTTACTTGAACATCTTCTGTTGAAGTTTATCACCTTAGTACCTTGACAATTAATCGTTATCCCCCAAGTCTGTTATGATATTAAGGGATAATATACATTCAATGCCAACTGTCGTCTGGCTAACAATTTAGGAAATTAAGCACTTGCAATATAAACAAAAATGCCAAAGCATTCAATTATTAAAAGCTGAAAATAACTGAGCATTTCATTACGAAAACGTCCCCAACCAACTTAAAGAAATTATTTCATGGTTGGGGGAACCATCAAATTGTTTTCAACAAACACCATCATAAAAACAAAATTAAAACGAAAGAGAAATGGGAAAAGAAGGGGGTCTATCGATGTAGCCCTTCAATGGATCCAGAGCTCTCGGTCTTAGCCTGGTCGAACCACAATCAGCTTCTAACTTCACCACGGTGCATCCTCCTCGATCTCATCTCTCCTTTTTGGTTCGTCATCTGCCTCCTTTAAATAGGCACATGTGGAAACCATAGATTGGATTTGAATTCAAAAGTTTGTTACATCTTTGAGATAAGCGTGTTATCCTCTTTATCATCCTTTTGAATTTTAGGGCTAACTGGATCCTTGACCAACGGGTTGCCAACTAAGCCTGACAATCTTCGTACTGCATTGTCAACTCGACCTAGCATTTCTCTACTGGTTTTCTAATTTTGCTCTGCCAACTGCTCCAGTTCTACTCCTGACCTGCCCTGCACACCAAAGCAAAGAAATATAGCTTTAAAGAAATATAGCTTTACTCTGGCAAAAGAACCGTCCCCTAACTTCTTAATGCAAATGCATGAATATATACTTAATGGCAAGCAAAAGCATGTTAATATATGTAAGAAAAAAAACTTTTGAGGATTTAACACTCCCCCAAACCTAGCTCAATGCTTGTCCTCAAGTAATGCAACTATGAACTAAGAAAATAGAAAATAAAACAGATTACCATGGCAAAATTGTCCTGACTCACAACACATGCTAGCAAGCAGAATATTGTCCTAGTTCTGTCCTCAAATATCCAGTGCAAAATGCCAAGCAGATAAGCAAATTCAAGTGCAACAATATAACACTAGTCTAGGGTCATGAAATGTGCATGAAGTGTAGGCAATATGCATCAAGTATCATTTCAACTCCCTTAGTCAAATTTATTATCCAAACTCAGATTTTTTATTTACCAAGGGTTTCTATTGGAAAAAATTTACTTGCTTCGAATACTGTTTGGCGTGAGAAATAAGAGGGAGCATACCACGAATCCCCACGTTATTCCAAACATCACTAGGCTTTACTCTTCAACTCATAGCCTAAAGTTTTTGGCTTGAGAACTAAGAGAGAGAAAACCACGAAGCCCCAAGCTACTTATTATCAATAGGCAGATGAAAGTTCTATTTTCTTTTGCATTGGCAAAACATTGTTGCCTTATTCTTTTCTTTTTCCTTGGCATCAATTTTTTATTATTTTGAGCTTAGTTTCAAGAATTACATGTTTGTTTTCAGAACTAGATGCATACTTCGTTTTTAGTGATACTTCAATTTCCTAAACTAGAGATCAATTGTCAAGCAGTCTCAACATCACTAAGCTGTTGGTGCATGCAAACTAAATAATCTAAGTTTATTATCGGACAGAGTATACTAGTACAAACTCTAACTAAGATAACAGTTAAGTTTATCAGACCAATGAAGCCTTGGCAAAATTTTCTTTAGTGGTTTGGTATGCATGGTTATTCCTAATCTACATGGCAATTACGTTATGCAAACAAAAACATAAAAATGCATGAATGTTATGGCAATAAATGTGAGGGAACACACATACAAACCAAAGGTGTGCATTGTCTCCAATGCAAGCAAACACATATATACAAATGAAATACATGATAAAAAAGAAACAAAATGCAAGTAAAGAAGTTAAGGGAAGAAGACTCCCCTTCGGAATGTTCTAGGTGTGAGATGCGAGTCTTTCTCTTGAAAAAGCTTCCTCGATTTGGAGCCGTGTGCTTCTTTCTCTTCAGCTTAGATGCGGCTATGAAGGCCCTCACATCGTGGAGGATCTCTTTTATTATCCTTACTGGCTTAGATACAGCGGCGGATGAAGCAAGTGCACCAGGTGATATTGGAGCAGCAGTAGGTACCTCAGTCTTGGCATGAACATCATCATCAGAGTCATCGGAGGTGTCAGTCTTGGTGGACTCAACTTGAACTGACAAAACAATAACGATGGCATTAGATTTTTGCATCAGAGTGTGAATAGATTGTGACTCGATGGCATTCCTTCCAGGGCTCGGTCCTTTGAGCCAATATATTTCTAAAGCAATAGATGATTCTCCTCAGCCTTCTCAAGTTTCTGGAGAATGAGTTCTTGACGCTTGAAAATTTGGGAAAGCAATGTTGTTGCGTGTTGTGATGTACTATAAATGATATGCAAATAGTACAAGTATACACATCGAACAAGTAGTATAGTGATGAGTGAGTATCGTCTCTACAGGGATTGAAGGTAAATTGAGTTAAGCTCAAACACACAAAACACAAACTGAAAGTAAATGCAATAACAAGTGGGAATAGATTAAGAAATGCTACATCAAATAACTGTAATGAAAATTGGGCTGAACGGAATATACTTTGAACAACCTCTCAAGTGTATGAAACTCTCTAATGGAATGATAGGCTAGGCTTGCTACGGATCTCTATGTCTAAGCCTGAAGAATGTCTCGAGCTATCTTGCCCACAAAACGCTCGGTAGAGCTTAACAAGATGTCTCTACACTATCTCTAACAAGGAACCTGATAGGAAGAATGCTATGGCAATACCTCTCAGCGTAAACCCTAACATACAACTATCCTTTAAGTTCTACTCTTTTTAGCCGTTGAAACTCTATCCTTATCTCTAAGGTGATTAGGGCTTTGCCTCTCAGCATCAAACCCCATTGTCCATGTAGATCTAAGCCTAACTCTCTCGAATATTAAGCTATCAAACACCTAAGCAAAGACTAACTCTCAAAAGCTCTTACAAGCTCAAGGCATAAAAGAAAAATGGACAAAGCATGAAAGGAACAAGAAAGCAACGAACCATTCATTCAAATTGGAAAAAATAAAACCATAACAAGCCCAAGCCACTTAAAATCAGTTCATGGCTGGGCAAATATCATCCATAATCATACGTTCAAAACAACCCATCCAAATACTAGGAAATGAGACAGCAAAAGCAACTAAAGGAAAGGAAAAACTCCAAAGTTGCCTTGGACTGTCATGAACCACTCTAAGCTCGTTGCTTCTCTCAAAGGCCAGCAAGAACACCCCTTAGAGCTTCAACAATGGAGGACCGCAATGGAGAGGATGAAGAAAGGCAACCACCTTTTTCTCTCTTTCTTTGCTTGCCCAATAACTTTTTTCGGCTCTCCCTTTAATGTAGGTGTCATTTTCTTTATATAGTGGAGGCTCCTAGGTTTTGTGCCCTTAATTCTAAGGAAATATACCCTTCACATGTGGGGGCACAACTGGCTAGTGGAATCACTGAGGGGGATGCAAAATATCTTCAGTTATTTGTCCTCTAGCGTGCCTAGAAATGCTATCCAAAATTCTATGGCATTTTACCTGCCTTGCTCCTCTTTCCCCTGCACATCACCACACCAACCAAAACCTTCTCAAGCAGCACCATTTTTGCAAACAAACAAAGAAAAAAAACCAACAACACCAGATGCAACTATATGAACTAAATGCATCTATATTCCATGAAATGAGATGAAATGGGCTTGATTTCGTACAATAACGTAAGTAAAAAGGCATGAAATGTTACCATTTTGCAAGGTTAACACACCCCCAAACTTAAGCTATTGCTTGTCCTCAAGCAATAAACAGAAACAAACAAAAGAATGCTACAACATTGAATCAACTCAAGACAGGGCTATGGCAAAATTTTAGTCCTCAGAAAATAAAGGCTTCAACTTGCTAGATAGTTTTGAGATTTTAAGAACTTCCCCTTTGGTCAAGTCCCTTTGAGTGTGAGTGTGAGTGACTACATCCTCCCAATGCTTAACACATTTAAAAGATCATTTATTAGGTTCTCAAGTTTTCCCTAGCTTTTCTTAATTAATTTAAGCACAAGATACTCCCATTTTTAGCTTCTTTCTCTCTCTTTTTAGAACTGCTACAAGGGCAGCCAGCTCATCACAACTACTTTCCTAGACTTGAAAATAAAGTGGAACAAACACCCCATTTCCTAGCCTATTGAGAAAAGTCATCCCGTGTCTACTTTCATTCACTCATATGTTGTTGTTGCCATTTATTAAAAGGGGATTTTCCAGGGAATGCAACACATAGAAGAGTATCCCTCTACAGCTATGCCGAAGCATTTATTCGTAATTCAACGCAAACAAAAAGGGAGCTAATTAAGCCTTTATGCTTTAATTTGTCATTCAAGTTCTTTCTACACATTTAAACTAAAGCATATGAGAGTTCTTTCACCAAAAATCATCTAACATTTTTAACCTTAGAGAGCATGCTATCATGTAACACTCACATCATGAAGCATCAAACCCTAAAGGTAGTTCTACCAATCTCAGTAGTCACATGTATTTAATCAATTTACAACCATAAGATTCAAATACTCATCATCGGACATTATTAACTTATTCATAAAACTGTCTTTAAACTAGCTAAATGCCATAGCAAAATTCTGTTTATTACCAAATGCTAATGTAGATGACTAACTTTGAACACCAACACCCCCAAACTCGAAAGATGCAGTGTCCACAATGCATGAAAATTTACTAAAACTAAACTAAATGCAAATGCAAGTTACCTCCTACAAATCTATTTCGGTGTGCTGGGTTTGACTCCTTGGTGCTTGATTTTTTTCTTCTTTTTCAGGGCTGCATGGGCTCATCAGGCACATCTTGCTGGGTTGGTTGGTCAATTGGTTCTTCCTGGGATGACTGGTTCTCATCATCATCATCTTTGTTGGGGGTACTTCATACACGACCTGTCGTACATTTGAGACGACTCTTTATCTTTGTTGTAGAATCAGGAGTCAGGGCATGTGTAGGTGCATGAGAGTTGTCAGCCATCTCCTCTTCCCCACTGTCAATATCGACTGCTCATCGAGAGAAGATTCTGGTGCTGGTAGGGTACTGAGGGGAGCTTTTCCTTTCTTTTGCCTTATTGTCCAACGATTTTGTCTGACGCTGGTAGTGGTTGTTGTTTCTGGAACTGGTGTTGGAGTTGGAGATGGGTCTCTTCGCTGAACAGGTGCTGGGCGCTTTGCTGCGGTTGCCTTTAAAGCTGGTGTAGCTTGCTGGGCTGGCTTGTCCTTCTTGGGCATAAACATGTCTTCAGGAAAGGGTGAGAAGTCACTCTCCATGTGCGGGAGCGTCTCTGATACATGCATGAGCGGGGTCAAATTACTAATATTGGACAAAAAGCTGAATTTGTTTGATGCAAACAATAAAAGCCAAAACAGTGCACGCATAGGAGGTCAAAAAAACGATGCATCTTGGACAAGAAATTGAATCTGTTTGTAAAGTCTGGAAAGTCAGCCAACTTGCGACGAGCTTTTGGATGAGATCCAGGCATTTTTGAGTCAAGTTATCTTCTAACAAATTGTCCGTCATTCAGTTACCTTTCCAACGCATCTTGAAATGCGTCAATCGGACATCAGGAACTCAAGATACGTCCAATTTACTGAAGACTGCGCATGCAGAAAACTGAAAACTGGACAAGAGGATGAAGAGGATACAATGACTAGGTTTGTTATCGAACTCAATGACAACATTCTTGAGGTACTTAAACTCAAAACCTACTACACCCTTCAAGAGCCATTCCAATTCGCCATGACAATCGAAAAGTGCATCAAAGATCGAAAACGATATCGACAGAAGAATTATCACTATGACAGAGGTTCCACTCAACCTTTAACTCATTCTAATTCTTCTAAACCTTTGCTCGACTCAAGTAGACCAAAGCAGAAAATTGAAACATCCAAGTCACTGGACAAAACCAAGACAAAAATCCCCATGTTGACGGAAAACACACAAACACTCAATGATACGAGCATGAGAGAGGTCAAAATAATCATCTTGGAAAAGAAGTTGAAACTGCTTTGCAAGTCAGAAACATCAGTCAACTTACGAAGCATTTTTGGATGGGATCCAGGCATTTATGGGTCAACATGTCTTCTTAAAACTTGTCCGGCTGCAAATTAGCTTTCCAACGCATCTTGAAACGCCTCAATTGGACATCTGGATCTCAAGATACGTCTATTTTAGCGAAGACAGCGCATGCAGAAATTCCTATACGGGATTAATACGGAATTTTTAGATAATTACGAATTTTCAAGATTTTATTTGATTATTTGTAATTTAAATCAATATAGAATTCTGGAATATCTATTAGGACCAGATTTATTTAATTAAGATTTTATTTTTAGCATTTATTTATTATTAGAAGTTACTTATCTAATTAGGAGATTAGATTTTAACATTTATTTATTGTATTTAATTCCTAAGTTTAGTAGGATTAAAACTTCTCCATGGCCTATATAAAGGAGGCTTCACCCACACTGTAATTCAGATTTCATTGTTAATAAAAAGTTCTCTTTGGAGATTTTAGTATTCTTTGAGTTTGCAAGTGTTCGGTAAACATGTATAGAAGCCATCTTCAACATAAGATCATCGAGTTCTTGTGAGAGAGATCATCTTCACACTCTTGTTTGCCTAGGTAATTGCATCTAGGAGGGTGGGTTAGAGCCGCTTGAGGTTGCTTGCTTAGATAATTGCATCTAAGAGGGTGCGAGGACAAAACAACAACAATAAATCGCAAACCATCTCCACCTTCAACCTTCACACCATCTTCCATAATTCCATAAACAAAGCTGGAATTTTCAGATTTGTTTTACCTTTATCTTTCGCAATCTTTTTTAATATTTTTATTTATATTCTTATTTCTTATCATCTAATCCTTCATCTTGTCTTTCTTTCTTTAATTTTCCAGCCCCGAATCTGAAATTTTCAAGAAACCCCAACTAGTTTCTCTTGAATTTTCAGATCTGCCCATACTTTTCTTGATTGAGTCTAGAGCTCCCAGTTCTTGCAACAACTTGACTGAAGGCTTCCAAATCCAAGATTGCGCTACTCTGTCATTTGGTATCGGATTCAGGTCGTTCTTGAGGATGTCATTGAGCAACGTATTGGATTTTACCCTTTTGGGGACTCGATGTCATTATTGTTGTCGACTAGATCATTCAGGGTATGATTGTCCAGATAAGTTTTATTTTCAAGAAAAAATTTTGAGAGATATGTTGACTGAATTCATGTCTTCTAATGATATTGAAATCCGTGATCCGGAGCATGATCAAGAAATTTGTTCTTCAAAAGAACATGAGGAAGACAATACCATCGAGAGTTTAACCTTGCCTATTGATGAGGAAGAAATTATAAGTAGTGTGTTTGTTTTCAGTGACGAACCTACTATTACGATTCAAGATGATCATCAAACGACAAACACCGACGAAGGTACCTTACAATCAAAGGTATCATTGAATGTTTTCAGAATTCTATTTATGCTTATTCATCTTTTAGCATTAATAACAATTTTGAATATGAGAATGAATTACTTTGCGACCAAAAGAACAATCGTGGTGATCCCAATGAGAAGGAACTTGTAAATTACATTGCAAAAAGAGACTCTGCAAAAGGATCCTTCAAGACGTCTTCTCTTTTATGGTACTTTGATGAACTTCCACCATTTACCGATCTAGATTCGAGGGCGAATCTTTTTGATGAGTGGGGGAATGATACGAGCATGAGAGAGGTCAAAATAATCATCTTGGAAAAGAAGTTGAAACTACTTTGCAAGTCAGAAACATCAGTCAACTTGTGAAGCATTTTTGGATGGGATCCAGACATTTATGGGTCAACATGTCTCTTAAAATTTGTCCGGCTGCAAATTAGCTTTCCAACGCATCTTGAAACGCCTCAATCGGACATCTGGATCTCAAGATACGTCTATTTTAGCGAAGACAGCGCATGCAGAAATTCTTATACGGGATTAATACGGAATTTTTTTGGATAATTACGAATTTTCAAGATTTTATTTGATTATTTGTAATTTAAATCAACATAGGATTCTGCAATATCTATTAGGACCAGATTTATTTAATTAAGATTTTATTTTTAGCATTTATTTATTATTAGAAGTTACTTATCTAATTAGGAGATTAGATTTTAACATTTATTTATTGTATTTAATTCCTAAGTTTAGTAGGATTAAAACTTCTCCATGGCCTATATAAAGGAGGCTTCACCCACACTGTAATTCAGATTTCATTGTTAATAAAAAGTTCTCTTTGGAGATTTTAGTATTCTTTGAGTTTGCAAGTGTTCGGTAAACATGTATAGAAGCCATCTTCAACATAAGATCATCGAGTTCTTGTGAGAGAGATCATCTTCACACTCTTGTTTGCCTAGGTAATTGCATCTAGGAGGGTGGGTTAGAGCCGCTTGAGGTTGCTTGCTTAGATAATTGCATCTAAGAGGGTGCCGAGGACAAAACAACAACAATAAATCGCAAACCATCTCCACCTTCAACCTTCACACCATCTTCCATAATTCCATAAACAAAGCTGGAATTTTCAGATTTGTTTTACCTTTATCTTTCGCAATCTTTTTTAATATTTTTATTTATATTCTTATTTCTTATCATCTAATCCTTCATCTTGTCTTTCTTTCTTTAATTTTCCAGCCCCGAATCTGAAATTTTCAAGAAACCCCAACTAGTTTCTCTTGAATTTTCAGATCTGCCCATACTTTTCTTGATTGAGTCTAGAGCTCCCAGTTCTTGCAACAACTTGACTGAAGGCTTCCAAATCCAAGATTGCGCTACTCTGTCATTTGGTATCGGATTCAGGTCGTTCTTGAGGATGTCATTGAGCAACGTATTGGATTTTACCCTTTTGGGGACTCGATGTCATTATTGTTGTCGACTAGATCATTCAGGGTATGATTGTCCGGATAAGTTTTATTTTCAAGAAAAATTTTGAGAGATATGTTGGTGAATTCATGTCTTCTAATGATATTGAAATCCGTGATCCGGAGCATGATCAAGAAATTTGTTCTTCAAAAGAACATGAGGAAGACAATACCATCGAGAGTTTAACCTTGCCTATTGATGAGGAAGAAATTATAAGTAGTGTGTTTGTTTTCAGTGACGAACCTACTATTACGATTCAAGATGATCATCAAACGACAAACACCGACGAAGGTACCTTACAATCAAAGGTATCATTGAATGTTTTCAGAATTCTATTTATGCTTATTCATCTTTTAGCATTAATAACAATTTTGAATATGAGAATGAATTACTTTTTGCGACCAAAAGAACAATCGTGGTGATCCCAATGAGAAGGAACTTGTAAATTACATTGCAAAAAGAGACTCTGCAAAAGGATCCTTCAAGACGTCTTCTCTTTTATGGTACTTTGATGAACTTCCACCATTTACCGATCTAGATTCGAGGGCGAATCTTTTTGATGAGTGGGGGAATGATACGAGCATGAGAGAGGTCAAAATAATCATCTTGGAAAAGAAGTTGAAACTACTTTGCAAGTCAGAAACATCAGTCAACTTGTGAAGCATTTTTGGATGGGATCCAGACATTTATGGGTCAACATGTCTCTTAAAATTTGTCCGGCTGCAAATTAGCTTTCCAACGCATCTTGAAACGCCTCAATCGGACATCTGGATCTCAAGATACGTCTATTTTAGCGAAGACAGCGCATGCAGAAATTCTTATACGGGATTAATACGGAATTTTTGGATAATTACGAATTTTCAAGATTTTATTTGATTATTTGTAATTTAAA
Source organism: Hibiscus mutabilis (assembly GCA_019671005.1). Classification (NCBI taxonomy): domain Eukaryota; kingdom Viridiplantae; phylum Streptophyta; class Magnoliopsida; order Malvales; family Malvaceae; genus Hibiscus; species Hibiscus mutabilis. Next base: position 33,103,169 of record CM033735.1, on the reverse strand, counting down.
TCAACATAGGATTCTGCAATATCTATTAGGACCAGATTTATTTAATTAAGATTTTATTTTTAGCATTTATTTATTATTAGAAGTTACTTATCTAATTAGGAGATTAGATTTTAACATTTATTTATTGTATTTAATTCCTAAGTTTAGTAGGATTAAAACTTCTCCATGGCCTATATAAAGGAGGCTTCACCCACATTGTAATTCAGATTTCACTGATTAATAAAAAGTTCTCTTTGGAGATTTTAGTATTCTTTGAGTTTGCAAGTGTTCGGTAAACTTGTCTAGAAGCCATATTCAACATAAGATCATCGAGTTCTTGTGAGGGAGATCACCTTCACACTCTTGCTTGCCTAGGTAATTGCATCTAGGAGGATGGGTTAGAGCCGCTTGAGGTTGCTTGCTTTGATAATTGCGTCTAAGAGGGTGCCGAGGACAAAACAACAACGATAAATCGCAAGCCATCTCCACCTTCAACCTTCACACCATCTTCCATAATTCCATAAACAAAGCTGGAATTTTTAGATTTGTTCTTTATTTTGGTTTGTTTGGTTTTTCTCTTTATTCGAATTTGCGCTACTCTATCACTCAAACAAGAGGATAGTGATGATGAACATATTAGAGGAGATGACAATGCTTCTAATCCCTCATGTGAAGTAATAGGTCCACTTGCTATACTCTCATCACCTCCCCACAAAGAAAGTAAGTGTAATTCTAACCCTTCATTTGATTCTTGTCCTATCATTCCGTTAGAAACACTTTCTCCTCTACAGAAATTATACATTGATGATAATTTTTGTGAGAGGGATATGGGATGTGAGATACAAAAGACTGAGAGTAAAGAGGTCGAGAGTGAAAAAAGTCAAATTAACAGCCCAAATTTGGTGAGTGAAAATACATATGAGGTAAAAGTCACACAAAGCCCAAAAGGAAAAGAGAAGAAAAAGAACGCGACGAGTGATTTTGTTTTGACTAATCCTTACAAATGTTCGAGTAGTGCTGTAAATGTTCAAGATTTTGTTGAACCATTGAGAGGAGCTCAATTAGATCACTCCACATACAACAAAGAAGCCTTTTCAATTGAAGTTGATGATTGTTCTCTCATTGCCGATTTAGATTCGAGGACGAATCCTTTTGAGGAGTGGGGGAATGATACATGCATGAGCGGGGTCAAATTACTAATATTGGTCAAGAAGCTAAATTTGTTCAATGCAAACAATAAAAGCCAAAACAGTGCACGCATAGGAGGTCAAAAACGATGCATCTTGACAAGAAATTGAATCTGTTTGTAAAGTCTGGAAAGTCAGCAAACTTGCGACGAGTTTTTGGATGGAATCCGGGCATTTATAAGTCAAGTTGTCTTCTAACAAATTTTCTGACATTCAGTTACCTTTCCAAAGCATCTTGAAACGCGTCAATCGGACATCAGAAACTCAAGATACGTCCAATTTACTGAAGACTGCGCATGCAGAAAACTGGATACGAGATTATTAATGGATTTTGTAAAATTCAGCCCAAAAGCTAACATATAAGGCTTTGGACGAATTAAACTTAGCCCAATATATTTATTATCATTTAAATTGATGTTTTTAGGGTTTTATATACTTTAGGAACCAGCCACCCAGCCCTTATCAGCTTATCACTTGCCTTATCACCCTATTCCTTGCCACACAAGCACAAGGAGTTTAAAGGCTGTTATTTTTTTTATTAATTTTAATTAGATTTGGTTTTCCTTGTTTTAGTAGAAGTTAAATTACTTTGTCTATCCTTCACCTATAAAAGGATGAAGCCTCCATCATTGTAAGGGATATTTTCTTTGATTTATGAAATATTTAGTGAGTTTGTTTTTGCAAGTGCCGATTACTTGTGCCTTTGAAGTCTTCTTCAACATAAGTTCGACGAGTTCTTGTGAGGGAGATCATCTTCACACTCTTGCTTGCCTAGATAATCACGTCTAGGAGGGTGGGTTAGAGCCGCTTGAGGTTGCTTTGCTTAAATAATTGAGTCTAAGAGGGTGCCGAGGACAAAAGAACATCAACAATTTGCAAGCCATCTTCATCTTCAACCTTCACACCATCTTCCATAATTTCATAAATAAAGCTGGAATTTTCAGATTTGTTTTACTTATCTCTTTCTCAATCTCTTTTAATCTTTTTTATATTCTTATTTCTTATCATATAATCCTTCATCTTGTATTTCTTTCTTTAAATTTCCAGCTTTGAACCTGAAAATTTCAAGAAAATAATTCTCTTTTCTCTTAAATTTTTAGATTTGCTCAAACTTCCTTAATTGAGTCTAGAGCTCCTAGTTCTTGCAACAACTTGATTGAAGGCTTCCAAATCTAAGATTGCGCTACTCTATCATTTGGTATCAGATTTGGGATGACTCTTGGCAAGAATTTTGGCTTTTTGGGGAAAAAACTCGAAAATTAGGGAAAATTCATCAAATTCAAACGAGCGAATTTTGGGCTGAAAATTTTAATATCAGATCTAAACCATTGGAGGAGTCACCACACAAAATTTCAGAATTTTTGGATTTCGGGAACATCTCGAACGAAGTGGATAAAGTTTCAGCCAAATTACGGTTTTCCCCCTTCTTTAACCCCATTTTCATTATTTTTTCTTCAATTTTTGTTATTTTCAGTTTATTTACCTTGTAAAAAGAAAAAAAAGAGAAAAAAATTAAAAAAAAAAAAGAAAGAAAGAAAATTGAAGAAAAGTGAGAAAGCTCATACCTAGCAACCAACCACCATCAAGAATCATCAAGATCACCATCATCAACCACCACAAGCATCACATTGAAGTGGATTCAACATTGGATTTCTTCCTTCAAGTTGTTTCTGGGTTTTGGGGTTATCATCTTTCTCTACTAATTTTTTTCTACTTTTAGTTTCTGAAGTTCCTTTGTTTTGCTTTTTCTTTCTTCTATTACTCAATTTAACACCTTCTATTTTCTGGTGTGAGTAGGACTAAAATTTGCATTTCAATCCTTCTTTCTTGCAACTATATTCAATTGGTGTCAAGCCTTTCATTGGACTCCTAGTACTTAGGACTCATTGTTAGGATTAAACTCCGATTGTAACTTGTTGACTTGTGGCAGGAAGGTCTTTAAAGAGCACGAGATCGGTTTACTTGCCTCACTAAATATTTATTCTTGGAGTGTTTAGTGAGATTTCTAGTTTTCTTTTGCTTTTTACCTTTTAAATCTGAGTGTTTTAGGATGTCAGAAACGAGTAACGACGAAGAACCACATGAAGTGACTCTTCAAGATGTTTTGGATACTCTCAATAAACTTGAACAGACTATAACCTCTTTGGCTGCCAAGCTTGAGCACACCGATACAGTCGTAACCACAATCACTCAAACCATTGGGAGATTAGAAACTACTGCAATTGCAAGCGATACTGAAGAGCCTAGGCGTCCAAATCTTGTTCCCATTCAGAATAGACGCCAAAACCCCCTGCATGGGCACAATCCTCGCATAGATCCGAGACGAGCAACAAACACCTTAGTTAACCCAAAAATCACTGTACGACCTTTTCAAGGAAGGTATGACCCTGATGCTTATTGTGATTGGGAAAATCAAGTTGATCTTCTATTCGAGCATTATCAATGTCCCGAAGAGGATCAAATTCCACTGTTGACTTTCGAATTCACTAAATATGCTTCCATTTGGTGGTCTCAATTGGTCCGCAATCGGCGTCTCAATAGAGAAGCCAAGATAACCTCATGGGGAGAACTTAAAAAAGTCGTGCGAGAATGATTTGTTCCCCCATTATATCAACGAGAGATCAAACAAAAGTTACAAAGGATCCGACAAGGCTGCAGAACTGTTGATGAGTATCTCAAAGAGATGGAATCATTGATGCAAAAAGCTGACATACAGGAGGATGAAGAGGATACAATGACTAGGTTTGTTATCGGACTCAATGACAACATTCTTGAGGTACTTAAACTCAAAACCTACTACACCCTTCAAGAGGCATTCCAATTCGCCATGACAATCAAAAACCGCATCAAAGATCGAAAACGATATCGACAGAAGAATTATCACTATGACTGAGGTTCCACTCAACCTTTATCTCATTCTAATTCTTCTAAACCTTTGCTCGAATCAAGTAGACCAAAGTTGAAAATTGAAACATCCAAGTCACTGGACAAAACCAAGACAAAATCCCCATGTTGACGGAAAACACACAAACACTCAAACAAGAGGATAGTGATGATGAACATATTAGACAACATGACAATGCTTCTAATCCCTCATGTGAAGTAGTAGGTCCACTTGCTATACTCTTATCACCTCCCCACAAAGAAAGTAAGTGTAATTCTAACCCTTCATTTGATTCTTGTCCTATCATTCCGCTAGAAACACTTTCTCCTTTACAGAAATTGTACATTGATGATAATTTTTGTGAGAGGGATATGGGATGTGAGATACAAAAGACTGAGAGTAAAGAGGTCGAGAGTGAAAAAAGTCAAATTAACGGCCCAAATTTGGTGAGTGAAAATACATATGAGGTAAAAGTCACACAAAGCCCAAAAGAAAAAGACAAGAAAAAGAGCGCGACGAGTGATTTTGTTTTGAATAACCCTTACAAATGTTTGAGTAGTGCTGTCTTATTTTTTCAGGATTTTATTGAACCATTGAGAGGAGCTCAATTAGATCACTCCACATACAACAAAGAAGCTTTTTCAATTGAAGTTGATGATTGTTCTCTCATTGACGATTTAGATTCGATGATGAATCCTTTTGAGGAGTGGGAGAATGATACATGCATGAGCGGGGTCAAATTACTAATATTGGACAAGAAGCTGAATTTGTTCGATGCAAACAATAAATGCCAAAATAGTGCACGCATAGGAGGTCAGAAATGATGCACATTAGACAAGAAATTGAATCTGTTTGTAAAGTCTGGAAAGTCAGCCAACTTGCGACGCGTTTTTGGATAGGATCCAGGCATTTATGAGTCAAGTTGTCTTCTAGAAAATTGTCCTCTATTCAGTTACCTTTCCAACGCATCTTGAAACGCGTCAATCGGACATCAGGAACTCAAGATACGTTCAATTTACTGAAGACTGCGCATGCAGAAAACTGGATACGGGATTATTACGGGATTTTGTAAAATTCAGCCCAAAAGCTAACATATAAGGCTTTGGACGAATTAAACTTAGCCCAATATATTTATTATCATTTAAATTGATGTTTTTAGGGTTTTATATACTTTAGGAACCAGCCACCCAGCCCTTATCAGCTTATCACTTGCCTTATCACCCTATTCCTTGCCACACAAGCACAAGGAGTTTAAAGGCTGTTATTTTTTTATTTTTTTTAATTAGATTAGGTTTTCCTTGTTTTATTATAAGTTAAATTACTTTGTCTATCCTTCACCTATAAAAGGATGAAGTCTCCATCATTGTAAGGGAGATTTTCTTTGATTTATGAAATATTTAGTGAGTTTGGTTTTGCAAGTGCTGATTACTTGTGCCTTTGAGATCTTCTTCAACATAAGTTCGACGAGTTCTTGTGAGAGAGATCATCTTCACACTCTTGCTTGCCTAGATAATCGCATCTAGGAGGGTGGGTTAGAGTCGCTTGAGGTTGCTTGCTTAGATAATTGAGTCTAAGAGGGTGCCGAGGACAAAACAACATTAACAATTTGCAAGCCATCTTCATCTTCAACCTTCACACCATCTTCCATAATTCCATAAACAAAGCTGGAATTTTCAGATTTGTTTTACTTATCTCTTTCTCAATCTCTTTTAATCATTTTTTTATATTCTTATTTCTTATCATATAATCCTTCATCTTGTCTTTCTTTCTTTAAATTTCCAGCTTTGAATCTGAAAATTTAAAGAAAATCCCTTCTCTTTTCTCTTGAATTTTCAGATCTACCCAAACTTCCTTGATTGAGTCTAGAGCTCCTAGTTCTTGCAACAACTTGATTGAAGGCTTCCAAATCCAAGATTGCGCTACTCTATCAATCTCCTTGAAGTAATAGTTAATGGCTACATCCCTTGCCTTGTGACATACTTGAAATAAGTTTTCAAGTTTCCTTTCATCTCGTCCATCTCCTCTTGCATGAGCTTAGTTAGAAGCAACGAGGGCTGCAATTCTTGCTGCAGCAATGGTTCTGGCCCCACCTTCCAACGTTTCCACTAGATCATCCTCATCAAATCCTCTTAGTCCAGGGATTTGGTATGGAGTTAATGCACCCTTGCCCTTCTTGATCTCGTCCTCTTGAGGGTCTTCGAAGACTTTCCTTTTGCGGCAGAGCACCGTAATGAGATTAGGGAAGATGAGAGGGCTTGATTTTCTCTTTAAGCAGGAGTAGGCTTCTTCAACAATCAATTTACCCACATCAATTTGTCGTCCATTGAGGATGGAGTGTAGCAACAGTAACCTGGTGATGTGCACCATAGCAGTATGGGAGGTGGGCATCAGGCGATTCCTCAGGTAATGGTTCCATACCTTAGCTTCAGGTTTGAGGCGTCCTCTATTAACAACCTTGTTTCCAGGGTCCAATTCCGTATTAGAAAAGCATAGATCTTCCAAGACCTCATTGTGTGTCTGCGAAGTTAGCAAAGGAAGTGTGATGGTCCATGATGTTCTTTAACCCATATAACTTGTTGATTGCACCAACAATAAATTTAATTTGTTCTCCTCGTACATAAATGGCAGATTGGGTGGGACTCGTCAAGTGGGCGTAGAACTCCCTAACCAAGGAGACGGAGATGTTGCCAGGGTGTTGGACAAATGTCTCCCAATCGTGCTCAATGATGACATCCAGGACTTCCTTATCGAAGCCTCCTTCCCCTTCCAATGGAACTTTCAGGCCTTGTTCCGGGTAGACCTTGTGATCTTTGATCTGTTGGAATCTTTCCTTGGCTCCTTTGTCAAAGAACTTTTTGATTAAAACGGTTTGTTGGGTTTGGGCACTACTGGAAGCGCCGATGACGTTTTTGCAGCAAGCCATGGTTGCGATGTGTGGGTGGTGATTTCTGAAACTCTTAAGGTTTTGGGGGGAAGTTGGAACAAGTTTGGTAGAGAAGATGAAGAAGTGGAGTTTAAGGGAATAAAAGAAAGAGAGGAGATATATGGGATTGGAAGTTTAAGGGAGGGTAACTGATACAAGTTATAGGAGAGAGAAAAGTGTTGATGGCGGTTTTGATTTATGGGGAAAAGAAACGATATGACAAGGGTTTAATCAAAAGCAAAAAGTAGGAGGGAGGGTATGCTGGAGGTAATGATGAATTAGGGTTTTTCTATCCCTCCTTTTTTGCTTGTTAAAGCTTCCCCAAAACATAGGAAAAGTGTGGTTTTATAACTTCTCTTATTGAAAAGAGGGCAAAGCCCATTTTAAACTAAAACTGCACCAAATCTACAAGAAACCCTAGCTTGCTACCTGCAACCATGGGGGCAGAGCTGACAAAACATAGTAAAGAAAACACAAAGGCATAAGACAAAATAAAAAACTAAGGAACAAAGAGTTAAAAACAATAATAAATTTATTTATGAACATTACAAACAGAAAATGCTATAGCAAAATAGAAAGGAGAAGAGGGGTGCAAACTCTTATGGATCATTGAGAAGTATGTAGGATTTGTCTCGCATGATCTGGGCTCCATTGTAGAACTTCAATCTTTGTCCATTTACCTTGAAGATAGTGTCATCATCCAACTTCTTGATGTCCACAACACCATAAGGGTAGACCTTGTGCACTAGAAAAGGACCTAACCATCGCAATTTCATCTTGCCTGGGAAGAGCTTAAGATGAGAGTCATAAAGAAGGACTTGGTGGCCTTTCGAAAAATGCTGTGGAAAATTACGTTTGTCATGCCACTTCTTAGTCTTCTTCTTATAGAGACGTGCATTCTCGCAAGCTTGGGTCCTAAATACCTCCATTTCATTTAGCTCCAAAAGCCTTTTCTCTCCAGCTAACTGGGCATCCATGTTAAGATTCTTGATTGCCCAATAGGCCTTATGTTTGAGTTCAATGGGAAGGTGACAAGCCTTGACATAGACCAGCTTGAATGGAGACATCCCCAAGGGTGTCTTGAAGGCTGTTCAATAAGCCTACAGTGCTTCATCGAGTCTTGGAGACCAATCATTCCTCTTGGGGTTAACCACATTTTCTAAAATCTGCTTGATTTCTCGATTTGAGATTTTAGCTTGGCCATTGGTCTGAGGATGGTATGTTGTAGCAATTTTATGCCGCACTCCATACCTTTGCAATGCTTTAGCAATGAGTTTGTTGTCAAAATGGGTACCTTCATCAATAATGATGGCTCTTAGGGCTCCAAATCTTGTAAAGATGTTCTTGTGAAGGAACTTCAAGACAGTCTTGGAGTCATTCTTCGATGTAGCTATTGCTTCGACCAATTTCGACACATAGTCAACGGCTAATAGGATGTAGATATCTCTGAAAGATGATGGAAAGGGTCCCATGAAATCAATTCCCCATACATCAAAGAGTTCCACCTCCAGGATACCTTGCTATGGCATTTTGTGTCTACGAGATATATTCCCCGTCCTTTGGCATCTATCACATGCCTTACTGAATTTGTGTGTATCTTTGAAAGTGTGGGCCAATAGAATCCTGATTGTAGGACCTTTGCAGCAGTCCTAGTTCCTCCAAAATGCCCTCCACACAAAGAAGAATGGCAATGGAATAGGATCTCTTTTTGCTCCTCCTCGGGGACACATCTCTGGGTTATTTGGTCGGCACATTGCTTGAACAAATAGGGCTCTTCCCAAAAGTAGAATCTCACATCATGCTTGAACTTCTTTGTGCCCTGGGTATTCAAATCAGGAGGAAAAATACCACTAACAAGAAAGTTAACAATATCAACATACCATGGAATTGCTGTAGCATATAATATTTTCTCATTAAGGAATTCCTCCTTAATATCTAAGTTCTCATCATTCTCAGCTTTGTTTTATATCCTAGAAAGATGGTTAGCCACTTGATTTTCACAACCCTTTCTATCTTTAACCTCCAAATCAAACTCTTGCAAAAGAAGTATCCACCTAATAAGTCTAGGTTTAGCATCTTTTTTAGTCACTAAGTACTTTATAGCCGAATGATCAGCGTGTACAATGACTTTAGTGCCTATCAAGTATGCTCTAAACTTATCAAAGGAAAAAACAATTGCTAGCATCTCTTTTTCAGTGGTTGTGTAATTTATTTGTGCATTATTCAAGGTGTGGCTAGCATAATAAATATCATGAAAAATTTTACCTCGACGCTTCCCAAGTGCTGCCCCTACTGCGTAGTCACTTGCGTCGCACATCAACTCAAATGGTGAGGTCCAATCTGGAGGGACAACTATGGGTGCTGAGATGAGCTTCTCCTTGAGTTCCTTAAAGGCGCTGTAGCATTCTGCATTAAAGATGAAGGGCTGATTTTGCTGAAGCAAATTACACAATGGTTTGGAGATTTTGGAGAAGTCCTTAATGAACCTCCTATAAAAGCCAGCATGCCCTAAGAAACTCTGAATCCCCTTCATAATGGTGGGTGGTGGTAGCTTCTCGATTACTTCAACCTTGGCCTTGTCCACTTCTATCCCTTGTTGAGAGATTTTGTGTCTTAGAACAGTACCTTCAGTCACCATAAAATTACATTTCTCCCAATTGAGCACTAAGTTTGCTTCTTCGCATCTTTTGAGTACCTTGGACAAGTTTCCTAAACACGAGTCAAAAGTATCTTCGGAAACTGAAAACCATCAATTAAGATATCCAAAAATTCTTTAACCATGTCAGAAAAGATGGCCAACATGCGTCTTTGAAAAGTTGCTGGAGAATTGCAAAGCCCAAAAGGGCATTCGTCGAAATGCATAAGTACCGTAAGGGCAAGTGAAGGTTGTCTTCTCTTGATCTTCCGACGCTTATAGCAATTTGGTTGTACCCTGAATATCTATCAAAGAAATAGTAGAAGGATTTGCCTGCCAATCGATCTAACATTTGATCAATGAATATGAGGGGAAAGTGATCCTTTTTGGTTGCCTTGTTGAGCTTCCGATAGTCCATGCAAATTCTCCACCCCGTAACAGTCCTTGTTGGTAAGAATTCATTGTCTTCATTGCTCACCATGGTCATGCCTCCCTTCTTTGGTACACATTGTACCGAGCTGACCCATGAACTATTAGATATTGGGTAGATAACTCCTGCATCGAGCCATTTGATTATCTCCTTCATCACCACCTTCTTTATGACTGGATTGAGCCTTATTTGGGGTTCAACAGAATTGTTGTGACAATCATCAAGCAAAATTTTGTGCATACAAATAGTAGGGCTTATACCCTTCAAATCAGCCATAGTCCACCCTAAAGCTTTTGTATGTTGATAAAACATATTTATGAAGCTACATTCTTGCTTAGGGGTTAGACTAGAAGAGATTATCACAGGTACCCAAATAAGCATATTTAAGATGTAAAGGTAATGGCTTCAACTCTAGCATGGGTGCATGCTCAAGTGAGGTTTAGGAAGGATAAATTTGGCAAAGTTTAATGGTTCAAAATACGTACCTGGTCTAGCAACGATCAAGCTGGACTGTTGCACCTCTAATGGGAACTCATCAAGCTTTTCATTGTCCTCCTCATTGATTTTCACATTGTCCTTAATTTCCACAAAACTGTTGCAGCATATTTTACAGCTTCCTCTTCTGTCATAGCATCTAGCTTACTCTTCTGTCATAGCATCTATGTGTTGACACTCCTCATATTCATCCACATATTTGAGGGTGTTGAAGACATTTATGGTCACCCTCTGGTCAGCCACTCGCATGGTGAACTCACCTTTTTCACAGTTGATTAAGATTCGACCGGTTGCGAAGAAAGGTCGTCCCAAGATAATTTGTGCTTTGTCATCTACTTCACAATCAAGGATGAGGAAGTTAGCTGAGAAAACAAATTTTCCCACCTTAACCACAGCGTCTTCTATCTTAGCTTCTGGTCAGACATGAGATCTATCTGCTAGTTGAAAAATCACTATGGTGGGTCTTGATCTCCCATTCCAAGCTTCATAAAGACCGACTTGGGCATTAGGTTGACACTAGATCTAAGGTCGTATAGAGCTTTCCCCATGTAATTGTCGCCTATGGAGCATGAAATGATAAAGCTACCCGGATCACTCTTTTTCAGTGGCAAATTGTTTAGCACCGAATAGTATTCTTTTGTCGTAGTAACAGTCTCGTATTTCTCAACCTTTATTTTCTTGGTGACAATATCCCTGAGAAACTTAGCATATGTAGGCATTTGGTCAATGGCCTCCAAAAATGGGACATTGATATGCAGCTGGTCAAGAATATCTACAAATTTTTTGAATTGAAGGTCATCTTTTTGCTTCTTCACCAGTTGAGGGAAGGGTGGTGGAGGTCTAACTTCTTCCTCTACTCGTGGGGATCATTCTTTTGCTATAGCAATGTTCTATTCTCCATCAGTAGGTTCGTTTGTCGAGCCATCATTCTCTTTCCCTTCTTGAGTTAACTCTTCTTGCAAAGTTGATTCCTTAGCCATAGATTTAGGGTTGGGGTCTTCCACTTTCTTTCCCCCAAACTCAACTTCTTTGTTAAGTTGGGTGCCACTCCTCGAAATGAGTGCACTACACTGCTCCTTGCCATGATTTTTAGTGACTTCAGTATCACTAGGCAAACTACATTGAGGCCGAGCATGCAGAGCTTGTGCAATTTGTCCCATTTGGGTTTCCAAAGCCTTCAAGGAAGAGTATGGCTTTGAAGCAATGCACCTTGGCTCTTTATAGACGCTGCATGGTCTTGGAATAAAGCCTTCGTGGTTGACATAAAATCTTGGAGAGTAGCTTCTAAGGAACTATTGTTCAATGAAGAGGCTGAACCCTTGTTATCATTTTGCCATGGCATATTTTACTGAAAAACCTTGGGATTCAGTCTGATTGTGGTGCCTACTCGAGCTACCAACATTGTGGTTTCCTTGATTCCCCCAAGCAAGATTAGGATGCTGACGCCACCTTGGATTATAAGTGTTTGAGTAGGGGTTGTGATTAATCCTGTTAAAGTTTCCCACATTGTTGGTAGACTCGTGATTTTCAGGACACTCGCTCACATGATGGGTTCCATCTCACCGAACACAAGCAGTGACCACTTTTTCTTCCTTTACCTCACTCAGACATTAGAGATTCTTTAGCATGGTAGTGATGGCTGGAAATTGGGTTGAAACTGACTCGTTATTGTCGAGCTCATGCATCACATGAGTTCTCCTTCCCGTACTAAGTCTCGAAGTAGGAAATTGGTAGCCATTGTTTGCGATCCTATCAAGGATATCAAATGCTTCTTAAGGTGACTTGTCTAGCAAAGTGTCGTTTGCTGAAGCATCCAACATCATCATTGTGGGAGCATTGACACCATTGTAAAACATGACGACTTGCGTCCAGTCTTGAATCCATGATTTGTACACTTGTGGAGCAGTCCCTTATATCTATCCCAACACTCGTACATTGACTCATCATCAGCTTGACGAAAGGAGGTTATGTCATTCCTCAATTGAGTGTTCATGTTAGGTGGATTATACCGTAGCAAAAAACTTTTGCACAGATCTGACCATGATTCCATAGAACCACGCAAAGAATAAGGAAATAGCTTGAGCTTCAATACATCTTCATGCACACACTATTGTCGAAAAGAATCACATACTTCCAAAAATGCTCGAATGTGTTGTCTTGCATCTTTATGAGGTGATCCAACTGTAACACCCCTCGCCCGGGTTAGGAGCGAGGAGTGTCGATGCAAACAATCAAACAAAGACACATAAAATTAGGGGTCAATTTGAACCTTTCTTACAATTCACTTAGACATCAAATTAACATTTCCATCTTATTCGAATAGATTACTTACAGACCAAGGAACTATATTTGTCCTTTACCAATTTAGTCTTATTCGAACACCATATAGATAATTAGGGCCCAATTCATTTAAATTCAAACTAGATTAACTAAGCAACCCCTATTATCATTCGAATGGGCTACATCTTAAACAAGGATGGTCATAAACATTTACATTTCAAGCAAGATTCAATAAGACAAGAAGGAATTCGAAATTCATACATACATGCAAGCATGACCATTCATTTCAATTACTAATCTTAGATACATAAAATGTTCATTTGAGCATGTTTTAAGCAATTAAATTATAACAAAGTACCAAGCTATGTCAATCGAATGGTGTACAAGATTCAAGACATGCAAAAAGTCATAGCATTTAAGATTGACAAGCATGATTCGAGATAACATTAATATATACCATTAATAAGGTCCATAAGCCTTACAAACTTTACCTACACATATACATATCAAAAGGTGTCCTTAAGGTTATACATTAAGTTCCATATATGTACTCAAAACATTACAAACCATTTCATCAAGTTTTTACATACATTTCATATACATCTTCAAGATAAGCCAAATGCATGAAACTTGTACAACTAGACACAAAACTAAGCCACCAACTAGGAGTGCAACAAGACAAAAATAGGGCATACTTCAGTCCTTGCTTGATAAACTCAGCTCAAGGTCGGAATGCTTTAATCTCTTTAAAACCTATGTTTTTGGGAAGAAGGAAACAAGAGTGATAAGTACACATATCAACTACTTTCCGAATGTACAGTTCAGCTAAGGCATCCAAACTTAAGTTCATTTGAACAGGGAGGAAATAAGCTTATTTAGAAAACATATCAACTATAACCCATACAACATCACTCTTTCTTGGAGTGCAAGGAAGACCGGTTACAAAGTCCATTGTGATTCGATCCCACTTCCACTGAGGGAATTCAATAGGTTGGAGCAATTCAGTAGGAACTCGATGCTCGACTTTAACCCTTTGACAAGTTAAACACTTTGATACGTAATCATTGATGGCTTCTTTCATTCCTGGCCACCAATACAAGGATTTAAGATCTTTATACATCTTGACATATCCTAGATGTATCGAGAATGGACTTTGATGAGCTTCTTGCAAAATTTCATTCTTTAGGTCATCATTGTTCAGAATACACACCCTATTCTTGAAATAGAGCATGCCATTCGAATGAATAGAGAAATCTTGCTTGGCTTTTGAATCAAGCTTCAAGATGATAGCTTGAAGTTTGGGGTCAGTTTGTTGCAAGTCTTTGATTCTCGTGATTAGGCTAGATTGAACTTGTAATTCAACATAAATCCACGCTTTTGGTATACTCATAGATGAGCATTTATAGCATCTGAAGCTACAAGATTAAACAAAGCTATTATAGGTGGAATTCGAAAGGTTACTTGCCAAGGAAGCAAGTGTTCGAATAGTGATACATGCATGAGCGGGGTCAAATTACTAATATTGGACAAGAAGCTGAATTTGTTCGATGCAAACAATAAAAGCCAAAACAGTGCACGCATAGGAGGTCAAAAACGATGCATCTTGGACAAGAAATTGAATCTGTTTGTAAAGTCTGGAAAGTCAGCCAGTTGCAACGAGTGTTTGGATGGGATCCGGGCATTTCTGAGTCACGTTGTCTTCTAACAAATTTTCCTTCATTCAGTTACCTTTCCAACGCATCTTGAAACGCATCAATCGGACATCAGGAACTCAAGATACGTCCAATTTACTGAAGACTGCGCATGCAGAAAACTGGATACGGGATTATTACGGGATTTTGAAAAATTCAGCCCAAAAGCTAACATATAAGGCTTTGGACAAATTAAACTTAGCCCAATATATTTATTATCATTTAAATTGATGTTTTTAGGGTTTTATATACTTTAGGAACCAGCCACCCAGCCCTTATCAGCTTATCACTTGCCTTATCATCTTATTCCTTGCCACACAAGCACAAGGAGTTTAAAGGCTGTTATTTTTTTATTATTTTTAATTAGATTAGGTTTTCCTTGTTTTAGTAGAAGTTAAATTACTTTGTCTATCCTTCACATATAAAAGGATCAAGCCTCCATCATTGTAAGACAGATTTTCTTTGATTTATGAAATATTTAGTGAGTTTGTTTTTGCAAGTGCTGATTACTTGTGCCTTCGAAGTCTTCTTCAACATAAGTTCGACGAGTTCTTGTGAGGGAGATCATCTTCACACTCTTGCTTGCCTAGATAATCGCGTCTAGGAGGGTGGGTTAGAGCCGCTTGAGGTTGCTTGCTTAGATAATTGAGTCTAAGAGGGTGCCGAGGACAAAACAACATCAACAATTCACAAGCCATCTTCATCTTCAACCTTCAGACCATCTTCCATAATTCCATAAACAAAGCTGGAATTTTCATATTTGTTTTACCTATCTTCTTCTTAATCTTTTCTCATCTTTTTATTTATATTCTTATTTCTTATCATCTAATCCTTCATCTCGTCTTTCTTTCTTTAAATTTCCAGGAAAAATTGAAGAAAATCCCTTATCTTTTCTCTTGAATTTTCAGATCTGCCCAAACTTCCTTGATTGAGTCTAGAGCTCCTAGTTCTTGCAACAACTTGATTGAAGGCTTCCAAATCCAATATTGTGCTACTCTATCATTTGGTATCAGATTTGGGACGATTCTTGACAAGAATTTTGGCGTTTTTGGGTGAAAAACTCGAAAATTAGGGAAAATTTGTCAAATTCAAACGAGCGAATTTTAAGCTAAAAATTTCCAGATCAGATCTACACCTTTGGAGGAGTCACCACACAAAATTTCAGAATTTTTTGAGTTCGGGAACACCTCAACGAATTGGATAAATTTTCAGCCAAATTAGGGTTTTCCCCCTTCTTTAACCCTATTTTCATTATTTTTTTCTTCAATTTTCGTTATTTTCAGTTTATTTACCTTGTAAAAAGAGAAAAAAAAGAGAAAAAATAAAAAAAATAAAAAAGAAAACAAAAGAAAGAAAAGTGATAAAGCTTATACCTATCCACCAACCACCATCAAGAATCATCAAGATCACCGTCATCAACCACCACAAGCATCACATTGAAGTGGATTCAACATTGGATTTCTTCCTTCAAGTTGTTTCTGGGTTTTGGGGTTATCATCTTTCTCTACTAATTTTTTTCTACTCTTAGTTTCTTAAGTTCCTTTGTTTTACTTTTTCTTTCTTCTATTACGCAATTTAACACCTTCTCTTTTCTGATGTGAGTAGGACTAAAAGTTGCATTCCAATCCTTCTTTCTTGCAACTATATTCAATTGGTGTCAAGCCTTTCATTGGACTCCTAGTACAATTAGGACTCATTGTTAGGATTAAACTCCGATTGTAACTTGTTGACTTGTGGCAGGATGGTCTTTAAAGAGCACGAGATCGGTTTACTTGCCTCGCTAAATATTTATTCTTGGAGCGTTTAGTGAGATTTCTAGTTTTCTTTTGCTTTTACCTTTTAAATCTGAGTGTTTCAGGATGTCAGAAACGAGTAACGATGAAGAACCACATGAGGTGACTCTTCAAGAAGTTTCGGATACTCTCAATAAACTTGAACGGACTGTAACCTCATTGACAACCAAGCTTGAGCACACTGATACAGTCGTGACCACAATCACTCAAACCATTGGGAGATTAGAAACCACTGCTAGCGCAAGCAATACTGAGGAGCCTAAGCGTCCAAATCTTTTTCCCATTCAGAATAGACGCCAAAACCCCTTACATAGGCACAATCATCACATAGAACCTAGACGAGCAACAAACACCTTAGCCAAGCCAAAGATCATTGTACCACCTTTTCAAGGAAGGTATGACCCTGATGCTTATTGTGACTGGGAAAATCGAGTTGATCTTCTATTCGAGCATTATCAATGTCCCGAAGAGGATCAAGTTCCACTGTTGACTCTTAAATTCACTGAATATGCATCCATTTGGTGGTCCCAATTGGTCCGCAATCGGCGTCTCAATAGAGAAGCCAAGATAACCTCATGGGGAGAACTTAAAAAAGTCATGCGAGAACGATTTGTTCCCCCATTATATCAACGAGAGATCAAACAAAAGTTACAAAGGATCCGACAAGGTTGCAGAACTATTTATGAGTATCTCAAAGAAATGGAATCATTGATTCAAAAAGCTGGCATACAAGAGGATGAAGAGGATACAATGACTAGGTTTGTTATCAGACTAAATGACAACATTCTTGAGGCACTTGAACTCAAAACCTACTACACCCTTCAAGAGGCATTCCAATTCGCCACAATAATCGAAAAGCGCATCAAAGATAGACAACGATATCGACAGAAGAATTATCACTATGATAGAGGTACCACTCAACCTTTATCTCATTCTAATTCTTCTAAACCTTTGCTCGACTCAAGTAGACCAAAGCAGAAAATTGAAACATCCATGTCACTGGACAAAACCAAGACAAAAATCCCCATGTTGTCGGAAAACACACAAACACTCAAACAAGAGGATAGTGATAATGAACATATTAGAGGAGATGACAATGCTTCTAATCCCTCATGTGAAGTAGTAGGTCCACTTGCTATACTCTCACCACCTCCCCACAAAGAAAGTAAGTGTAATTCTAACCCTTCATTTGATTCTTGTCCTATCATTCCGTTAGAAACACTTTCTCCTCTACAGAAATTATACATTGATGATAAATTTTGTGAGAGGGATATGGGATGTGAGATACAAAAGATTGAGAGTAAAGAGACCGAAAGTGAAAAAAGTCAAATTAATGGCCAAAATTTGGTGAGTGAAAATACATATGAGGTAAAAGTCACACAAAGCCCAAAAGAAAAAGACAAGAAAAAGAACGCGATGAGTGATTTTGTTTTGACTAATCCTTACAAATGTTCGAGTAGTGCTGTCTTAGTTTTTCAGGATTTTATTGAACCATTGAGAAGAGCTCAATTAGATCACTCCGCATACAACAAAGAAGCCTTTTCAATTGAAGTTGATGATTGTTCTCTCATTGCCGATTTAGATTCGAGGACGAATCCTTTTGAGGAGTGGGGGAATGATACATGCATGAGCGGGGTCAAATTACTAATATTGGACAAGAAGCTGAATTTGTTCGATGCAAACAATAAAAGCCAAAACAGTGCACGCATAGGAGGTCAAAAACGATGCATCTTGGACAAGAAATTGAATCTGTTTGTAAAGTCTGGAAAGTCAGCCAACTTGCAACAAGATTTTGTATGGGATCCGGGCATTTCTGAGTCAAGTTGTCATCTAACAAATTGTCCGTCATTCAGTTACCTTTTCAACGCATCAATCGGACATCAGGAACTCAAGATACGTCCAATTTACTGAAGTTTGCGCATGCAGAAAACTGGATACGGGATTGTTACGGGATTTTGAAAAATTCAGCCCAAAAGCTAACATATAAGGCTTTGGACGAATTATACTTAGCCCAATATATTTATTATCATTTAAATTGATGTTTTTAGGGTTTTATATACTTTAGGAACCAGCCACCCAGCCCTTATCACTTGCCTTATCATCCTATTCCTTGCCACACAAGCACAAGGAGTTTAAAGGCTGTTATTTTTTTATTATTTTTAATTAGTTTAGGTTTTCCTTGTTTTAGTAGAAGTTAAATTACTTTGTCTATCCTTCACCTATAAAAGGATGAAGCCTCCATCATTGTAAGACAGATTTTATTTGATTTATGAAATATTTAGTGAGTTTGATTTTGCAAGTGCTGATTACTTGTGCCTTCGAAGTCTTCTTCAATATAAGTTCGACGAGTTCTTGTGAGGGAGATCATCTTCACACTCTTGCTTGCCTAGATAATCGCGTCTAGGAGGGTGGGTTAGAGCCGCTTGAGGATGCTTGCTTAGATAATTGAGTCTAAGAGGGTGCCGAGGACAAAACAACATCAACAATTCACAAGCCATCTTCATCTTCAACCTTCACACTATCTTCCATAATTCCATAAACAAAGCTGGAATTTTCAGATTTGTTTTACCTATCTTCTTCTTAATCTTTTCTCATCTTTTTATTTATATTCTTATTTCTTATCATCTAATCCTTCATCTCGTCTTTCTTTCTTTAAATTTCCAGCCTTGAATCTGAAAAATTCAAGAAAATCCCTTCTCTTTTCTCTTGAATTTTTAGATCTGCCCAAACTTCCTTGATTGAGTCTAGAGCTCCTAGTTCTTGCAACAACTTGATTGAAGGCTTCCAAGTCTAAGATTGTGCTACTCTATCAAATAGTTTCTTGTATAACAAGAAAGATTCAATTTCAATTCAAATTTCAAGGATTTAAACTTTAAAAGATTACCCGAGTGTAGCCTTCGACTAAGGGCATTATCAACAACATTTGCTTTCCCCGGATGGTAGTCGATAACTAGATCGTAGTCTTTGAGTAATTTGAGCCATCTCCTTTGCCTCAGATTCAAATCTTTCTGAGTTAGGAGATACTTGAGACTCTTGTGGTCAGTAAATAGATTACATTTCTCTCCATACAAGTAGTGTCTCCAGACTTTGAGCACGAATACGATAGATGCTAACTCTAGATCGTGAGTAGGATAGTTAGATTCATGTGGTTTGAGTTGCCTTGAAGCATAAGCAACCACTTTTCCATCTTGTATCAGGACACATCCGAGTCCTAGTTGAGAAACATCACTTTAAATAGTGAATTCCTTGCCCGTTTTTGGTTGGATAAGAACCGGAGCATGAGTTAGGGCTTACTTAAGTTGATCGAAGCTTCGTTGTTGGCTTTTCAACCAAACAAAAGGTGTATCTTTTCGGGTTAGCTTGGTTAAGCTTGCGGCAATTAAAGAAAAACCCTTGACAAATCTTCGGTAATATCTAGCTAAACCGAGAAAACTTCAGACCTCACCAACATTCCTCGGAGGTCTCCAATCCAGGATGGATTGTATTTTCTTCGGATCTACTTTGATTTATTCGGCTGAGATTACATGACCGAGAAATGAAACTTCCAATAGCCAGAACTCGCACTTGGAGAATTTAGCAAACAACTGACGTTCTCGGAGAGTTTATAAGACAATTCGGAGGTGTTCAGCATGTTTCTCCTTCTTATGAGAGTAGACCAAGATATCATCAATAAAAACAACTACAAACTTGACAAGATAGGGCTTGAATACGCGATTCATGAGATCCATGAACGCGGCCGAGACATTAGTTAACCCAAATGGCATTACAAGGAACTCGTAATGGCTATATCGAGTTCGGAAGGCTGTTTTACGCACGTCTTCATCTTTCACCTTCATTTGATAATTAGCCCGATCGAAGATCGATCTTAGAAAACACGACAGCACCCTTGAGTTGATCAAAGAGATCTTCTATCCTCGGAAGAGGATATCGATTCTTGATAGTGAGCTTGTTCAATTGTCGATGGTCAATACAAAGACGCATCATACCATCTTTCTTCTTTACAAACAAGATAGGTGCACCCCAGGGAGATGTGCTAGGCTGAATGAAACCTTTGTCTTGGAGTTCTTGAAGTTGTTTCTGAAGCTCTTTCAATTCGACTGGTGCCATCCTATAAGGTGTGATGGACACCAGGTTAGTTCCAGGTTGAACTTCAATCCCGAATTCCACTTCTCTAGTCGGAGGGAGACCAGGGAGTTCCTCGGGAAAAACATCAATGAATTCAGATACAACAGGTATAGATGGCAAACCAAAATCATATTCATCTCATATGACCATGGAAGCAAAGGTTGAGGTAGGCTTTTATCAATAATCAAGATGGATTCTTTACTTAAACCCCTTAGATATAATCTTTTATTTTGGCAATCGATCCAAGCTTGATGTTTACTCAACCAATCTAGTCCTAACACTAGATCAAACTCACAATTTTGCAAAACATAAAGGTCTATTGGAAATGGAATGTTTCGAATAGCAATTGGACAATTTCTACAAATCAAATTGATTGGCATTTTCCACCTATAGGGTTAGATACTACAAGGTTCGACTTATCTAGTTCGGGTTTCATTTTTAGTTTAATAAGTAAAGTTGAACATATAAAGGAATGGGTAGATCTCGAATCAATCAAAGCATAAGAAGAGTTTGAGTTTAGTTCAACGGTACTTGCGATTACATCGGGAGATTCTTCGTCTTCCCTACCACGAATGTGGTAAATACGAGCATGAGCTCCGGACTCCTGGTGGGTAGGGGCATTCAAATAGGTGCCTTTGCCTCTCCCTTGATTGCCTGATTGAGCTTGCTTGAAACTTTTGTTTCGATTGGATAGTGTCAGATTAGGATTTGTTGAATTTCGATCTGAAGCTTGTTCAGCCTTTTGAGGACAATCTTTAATATAATGGTCATCACCACCACACGCAAAGCACAAGTTGTATTGAACTTGGCATTGGCCACGATCAGAATTTTGACAAAACTTGTAAGTAGGCATTTTCTCAGAATTTCCAATGCTATTAACAGAAATAACTGGGACTGCGAGCTTATTCACTGATTGAGGTCTCGACGTATAATTACTTCTCAGAGCAAGAGTATAGGTTGAGGAACTTTCCTTTTGATACTTGGCATTCTTAGATTGCCAATGAGGTTTATCGTCACGGTTTTGTTTCTTATCGTTTCGGTATCCGCTCTTTCTCTTTTCCGCAGCTTTCATTTTAGCCTCGGTTGTGATAGCTTAGTTGACAAGGTTCTAAAAGTCAGTGATGCCTAGAGCTATGAACATGGGACTAAGCTCGTCATTCAGGCCATCAATGAACATATGACACTTGTCTTTTTTGGTTTTAATGTATTCTGAGCCGTATTTACAGTACTTGCAAAAATCAGCTACCTACTGTTCAATTGGTAGGTTGGCTTGCTTGAGGTACAAGAAACGTCTTCGACGTTTGACCAGATATTGCTCGCTGATGTATTTCTTCTTTAATTTTTCAACAAAGAATTCCCAGGTGACCGAGTCAGCGAGAGTAGTCAAGGTTGTAGTTTCCCACCAACTCAAGGCTTCATCAGCTAAGAGTGCTATGGCACTTCAAGTTTGTGCTCATCCGAGCATTGCAATTGTTTAGTCACAACCTTGATAGTATTCTCGAGCCAATACTCGGCATCCTCGGGTTTCTCATCATTTGTACCAGTAAAGGTATAGGCTTGGTGTTGGGCAAGTTTTTCAATAGGGGCTTTACTTGATGTAACAGCAGGAGGAGCGACAGGTTGATCTCATTTAAGATTTGATACAAGTGATCGAACATCTCCTTCATGCTAAGGAGACATTCTCTTTGGACAGCTTGGATAGCAGGAACTACCTGCTGAGGTTGAGCCTGTTCTTGGGGTTCAGTTTGTCTTGGAGGATTCGGTTCCATCCTCACGCTACCTCCTTCATTAGAGGAGCCTCAGGGACTTTCATCGTCCCGACCAAGTCTCGTCTCAGACATACTACGATTGGGTAAATATGAAGGAGTTAGATGAGCAAAACACAAGAATATACGGAATACGACTCCTAGGTGGCTCGACTCAATCCTATATGATGCATGAAGACTCGGTTTAGTCCAAGGATTTAAACTTTTAGCTTTGATTACCACTTTATGTAACACCCCTCGCCCGGGTTAGGAGCGAGGAGTGTCGATGCAAACAATCAAACAAAGACACATAAAATTAGGGGTCAGTGATACGGAAGCTAGGATCCAAGAATTATCTCAAAATCTAGGAACCCTCAGATCACAATTAATCTAGCATACTCACTAATATGATCCGAGAAAACCCCAAACTCCACATTCAGCAAACCGATAATAAAGCATGATCTTGATGTAGAAAACGAGATAGGATGAATTTGATGGTGGCGGTGTTGGATAGATTTGTCCTTGGCACCCTCCTAATCGCAATTGAATAGGCAAACACAAACGGCACGAATCTCTCCGATGAATGGATGATGACGAGATAGATGTTGTAGGATATTTTGTCCTCGGCACCCTCTTAGACGCGATTATCTAAGCAAGCAACCTCAAGCGGCTCTAACCCACCCTCCTAGATGCAATTACCTAGGCAAGCAAGAGTGTGAAGATGATCTCCATTACAAGAACTTGACGAACTTACGTTGAAGAAGACTTCTGATACGAAAAATAACAAGGCAAATCTATCTACCTTGAAAATAAAATGGCCCATGGCCAAAGGTTTTTGCAACTCATAAATTCATGATGTTGTTCTTATTAGTGAAGCAAATATGCCTTCAAATAGGCTACAAATGAAGAGTTCAACTTAAATTAGGAAAAGTAAAGATAATAATAAAATAAATAAACATATTTTATCTAACCTAAAAAACTAATAAATAAATAACAAATCTAATCCTAAATCATCTAAATATCTTCATAAAGAATCCTAGATTAAATTTAAGTACAAATAATCAATAAAATTATTGAAAATTCGTAATAAATAATATTTCCCGTAATAAATTCGTATAGAGATTTCTGCTCGCATAGTCTTCACTAAAACGGACATAACTTGAGATCCCGACGTCGAATTGATGCGTTTCAAGATGCGTTGGAAAGCTAAGAGACATACGAATATGTTTGAAGAAGACATGTAGACTCAGAAGTGCCCGGATCCCATCCGAAAATTTGATGCAAGGCGGCTGAAAATTCAGACTTATAAAACAGCTTCAACTCTTTGGCTACAATGCATCATTTTAGCCCCCCCATACATGTATCATTCTCCCCCTGTTGAAAACGATTCGTCCCGAATCTTAAGAGTTGTTGATCACAACCTTCAAGTCTCTTGAGATGTCTCCAGGAATGAAATATTAAAACTATGATTTATGAGAATTATATATTTTTTCTTTTTTCTCAACTACTAAAACAACAGTAAAAGATAATTGTTTCAAACACCTAAACCAAGGCTCTGATACCAATTGATACGGAAGCTAGGATCCAAGAATTATCTCAAAATCTAGGAACCCACAGATCACAATTAATCTAGCAAACTCACTAATATGATCCGAGAAAACCCCAAACTCCACGTTCAGCAAACCAATAATAAAGCATGATCTTGATGTAGAAAACGAGATAGGATGAATTCGATGGTGGCAGTGTTGGATAGATTTGTCCTTGGCACCCTCCTAATCGCAATTGAATAGGCAAACACCAGCAAACGGCACGAATCTCTCCGATGAATGGATGATGACGAGATAGATGTTGTAGGATATTTTGTCCTCGGCACCCTCTTAGACGCGATTATCTAAGCAAGCAACCTCAAGCGGCTCTAACCCACCCTCCTAGATGCAATTACCTAGGCAAGCAAGAGTGTGAAGATGATCTCCATTACAAGAACTTGACGAACTTACGTTGAAAAAGACTTCTGATACGAAAAATAACAAGGCAAATCTATCTACCTTGAAAATAAAATGGCCCATGGCCAAAGGTTTTTGCAACTCATAAATTCATGATGTTGTTCTTATTAGTGAAGCAAATATGCCTTTAAATAGGCTACAAATGAAGAGTTCAACTTAAATTAGGAAAAGTAAAGATAATAATAATAAAATAAATAAACATATTTTATCTAACCTAAAAAACTAATAAATAAATAACAAATCTAATCCTAAATCATCTAAATATCTTCATAAAGAATCCTAGATTAAATTTAAGTACAAATAATCAATAAAATTATTGAAATTTCGTAATAAATAATATTTCCCGTAATAAATTCGTATAGAGATTTCTGCTCGCATAGTCTTCACTAAAACAGACATAACTTGAGCTCCCGACATCGAATTGATGAGTTTCAAGATGCGTTGGAAAGCTAAGAGATAGGCGAATATGTTTGAAGAAGACATGTAGACTCAGAATTGCCCGGATCCCATCCAAAAATTCGATGCAAGTCGGCTGAAATTCCAGACTTATAAAACAGCTTCAACTCTTTGGCTACAATGCATCATTTTAGCCCCCCAAACATATCAGTCAGTTTGAACCTTTCTTTTACAATTTACTTAGACATCAAGTTAACATTTTCATCTTATTGGAATAGATTACTTACAGACCAAGGAACTATATTTGTCCTTTACCAATTTAGTCTCATTTGAACACCATATAGATAATTAGGGCCCAATTCAATTAAATTCCAACTAGATTAACCAAGCAACCCCTATTATGATTCGAATGGGTTACATCTTAAACAAGGATGGTCGTAAACATTTACATTTCGAGCAAGGTTCAATAAGACAAGAAGGAATTCGAAATTCATACATACATGCAAGCATGACCATTCATATTCAATTACTAATCCTAGATACCTAAAATGTTCATTTGAGCATGTTTCAAGCAATTAAATTATACCAAAGTACTAAGCTATGTCAATCAAATGGTGTACAAGATTCAAGACAAGCAAAAAGTAATAGCATTTAAGATTGACAAGCATGATTCGAGATAACATTAATATATACCATTAAAAAGGTCCATAAGCCTTACAAACTTTACCTACACATATACATATCAAAAGGTGTCCTTAAGGTTATACATTAAGTTCCATATATGTACTCAAAACATTACAAACTATTTCATCAAGTTTTTACATACATTTCATATACATCTTCAAGATAAGCCAAATGCATGAAACTTGCCTAGGTAATTGCATCTAGGAGGGTGGGTTAGAGCCGCTTGAGGTTGCTTGCTTAGATAATTGCGTCTAAGAGGGTGCCGAGGACAAAACAACAGCTATCAATTCATCACGCCATCTCCACATATTCAAGCTTCCTCCATTGACGCCACCACCATAAGCAAATCTGAATTTTTAGATTTGTTCTTTATTTTGGTTTGTTTTGTTTTTCTCTTTATTCGAATTTGCGCTACTCTATCATTTGGTATCGGATTCAGGTCGTTCTTGAGGATGTCATTGAGCAACGTATTGGATTTTACCCTTTTGGGGACTCGATGTCATTATTGTTGTCGACTAGATCATTCAGGGTATGATTGTCCAGATAAGTTTTATTTTCAAGAAAAAATTTTGAGAGATATATTATCTGAATTCATGTCTTCTAATGATATTGAAATCCGTGATCCGGAGCATGATCAAGAAATTTGTTCTTCTAAAGAACATGAGGAAGACGATACCATCGAGAGTTTAACCTTGCCTATTGATGAGGAAGAAATTATAAGTAGTGTGTTTGTTTCCAGTGACGAACCTACTATTCCGATTCAAGATGATCATCAAATGACAAACACCGACGAAGGTACCTTACAATCAAAAGGTATCATTGAATGTTTTCATAATTCTATTTATGCTTATTCCTCTTTTAGCATTAATAACAATTTTGAAGATGAGAATAAGTTACTTTGCGACCAAAAGAACAATAGTATGATCCCAATGAGAAGGAACTTGTAAATTACATTGCAAAAAGAGACTCTGCAAAAGGATCCTTCAAGAAGTCTTCTCTTATATGGTACTTTGATGAACTTCCTCCATTTACCGATCTAGATTCGAGGGTGAATCTTTTTGAGGAGTGGGCGAATGATACGAGCATGAGAGGGGTCAAAATAATAATCTTGGAAAAGAAGTTGAAACTGCTTTGCAAGTCAGAAACATTAGTCAACTTGCGAAGCATTTTTGGATGGGATCCAGACATTTATGGGTCAACATGTCTTCTTAAAACTTGTCCGGCTGCAAATTAGCTTTCTAACGCATCTTGAAATGCCTCAATCGGACGTCTGGATCTCAAGATACGTCTATTTTAGCGAAGATATCGGATGCAGAAATTCCTATACGGGATTATTACGGGATTTTTGGATAATTGCGAATTTTTAAGATTATTTATTATTAGAAGTTACTTATCTAATTAGGAGATTAAATTTTAGCATTTATTTATTGTATTTAATTCCTAAGTTTAGTAGGATTAAAACTTCTCCATGGCCTATATAAAGGAGGCTTCACCCACATTGTAATTCAGATTTCATTGATTAGTAAAAAGTTCTCTTTGGAGATTTTAGTATTCTTTGAGTTTGCAAGTGTTCGGTAAACTTGTCTAGAAGCCATCTTCAACATAAGATCATCGAGTTCTTGAGAGGGAGAACATCTTCACACTCTTGCTTGCCTAGGTAATTGCATCTAGGAGGGTGGGTTAGAGCCGCTTGAGGTTGCTTGCTTAGATAATTGCGTCTAAGAGGGTGCCGAGGATAAAACAACAACTATCAATTCATCACGCCATCTCCACATATTCAAGCTTCCTCCATTGACGCCACCACCATAAGCAAATCTGAATTTTTAGATTTGTTCTTTATTTTGGTTTGTTTTGTTTTTCTCTTTATTCGAATTTGCGCTACTCTATAATGATAGAGTAGCGCAATCTTGGATTTGGAAGCCTTCAATCAAGTTGTTGCAAGAACTAGGAGCTCTAGACTCAATCAAGGAAGTTTGGGCAGATCTGAAAATTCAAGAGAAAAGCGAAGGGATTTTCTTGAATTTTTCAGATTCAAGGCTGGAAATTTAAAGAAAGAAAGACGAGATGAATGATTAGATGATAAGAAATAAGAATATAAGTAAAAAGATGAGAAAAGATTAAGAAGAAGATAGGTAAAACAAATCTGAAAATTCCAGCTTTGTTTATGGAATTATGGAAGATGGTGTGAAGGTTGAAGATGAAGATGGCTTGTGAATTATTGATGTTGTTTTGTCCTCGACACCCTCTTAGACGCAATTATCTAAGAAAGCAACCCCTCAAGCAGCTCTAACCCACCCTCCTAGATGCAATTACCTAGGCAAGCAAGAGTGTGAAGATGATCTCCCTCACAAGAACTCGATGATCTTATGTTGAAGATGGTTTCTAGACAAGTTTACCGAACACTTGCAAACTCAAAGAATACTAAAATCTCCAAAGAGAACTTTTTACTAATCAATGAAATTTGAATTACAATGTGGGAGAAGCCTCCTTTATATAGGCCATGGAGAAGTTTTAATCCTACTAAACTTAGGAATTAAATACAATAAATAAATGCTAAAATCTAATCTCCTAATTAGATAAGTAACTTCTAATAATAAATAAATGCTAAAATCTAATCTCCTAATTAGATAAGTAACTTCTAATAATAAATAAATGCTAAAAATAAAATCCTAATTAAATAAATCTGATCCTAATAGATATTGCAGAATCCTATGTTAATTTAAATTACAAATAATCAAATAAAATCTTAAAAATTCGTAATTATCCAAAAATCCCGTATTAATCCCGTATAGAAATTTCTGCATGCGATGTCTTCGCTAAAATAGACGTATCTTGAGATCCAGATGTCCGATTGAGGCATTTCAAGATGCGTTAGAAAGCTAATTTGCATCCGGACAAGTTTTAAGAAGACATGTTGACCCACAAATGTCTGGATCCCATCCAAAAATGCTTCGCAAGTTGACTAATGTTTCTGACTTGCAAAGCAGTTTCAACTTCTTTTCCAAGATGATTATTTTGACCCCTCTCATGCTCGTATCATTTTTCCTTGGTAAATAGTAGGTCTAGGTAATCAAGTATCAGTAGGGTATTCAAAGTACCAGAAACAGTAGGCTGTCTACAACACCAAGCAGTAGGGTACTCAATGTACCTGAACAATTCGATACCCAAGGTATCTAACAGTAGGGTGTCTTCAACACCAATCAGTAGGGTACACTAACGTACCAAAATAATCGAGCTCTAGACTCTAAAGCATGTCGTTCTACCTAAGACCAACTAGCAACCAAGGGCTTATTACATCTTTTAATTCAAGCAATCACACAAGTTACTTAGTTATCAAGTAATTCAAGTTTGACTCATTTTAGACCCTTAGGCCAATTGAATTTAGTTCATTACACATTAGATCAAACTTAGCAAGCATCATTCAATACTACAATATTACCAATTCCATTCGGCATTTTCATTCCAAGCAAGTGAATCCATCAAACATTTCACTAATTCACACTCAATCCACAATAAAATCAAACAAGCAAGTTGAATTACTTAATCATTATCAGTCCTTTCTTCCCATTTAATCAATTACCAAGTATGATTTAGTTTCATTTCGTAGCATGGAATTCAAACAAGAATTTAGACATGTAAGGTTGGTTAGGACCTAAGTCCCTATAGCTATTCCTTTGTTCTTAGCCTTTGGATGATTTCCCCTTTCTTCTTCCACCAAGTTCACTTCTTGCTCTAGCAAATTCATGATTAAACACGCTCATCAATATGCATACACAAGACAATTCAACATGGCAGCAAGGTTATTTCAATACATATAGACATATACATACAATTCTGACAACATTTCAATAAACAAGACTAGGCAGGATCTAATTATCCCAAACAGTTACAAACAGTCCAATAAAACTGTATAAAACAGTTTCTAACTAGCTTAACTGCTGCTGCCTGGCAGCTTGCACACTACATGCTTAAATAGGCATATCTTTCAATTCTTAATTCAAAATTTCAATTAATTTATACCGTTGGAAAGGTTACTTAATCCTCTAATTAGACATGTAAACATTACATTTTAATTATTTACCATTTAATACAGTTTATTGCTTAAAGACAGGGCATTTACACTGACTAGACAGTTTGTACTGTCCAACAATTTCTAGTTACAGTTTCCAGCATAAGACCCAGTTTTTAGTTCTGTTTTCACCTAATGAAAGTAGACATACTAAGGATCATGTCACTAAAATTCCAGCGTTGAATTTGATCTATACAAATTTTGGTGAATTTTCAAAGTTACTGCCCAGAATAGAGCAATTCTGGGCAGATTGCACTTATTCACATTTTAATTCCTTAAATTCATTTTAACCAATGTTTTGGCCCTATAATTCATTTCATATGACATCCTAAACATGTCTAGTCAATGTTAATTCATTATTCAAAGCAGCCAAAACAGAGTAAGTTGGTTAAATTGCTTAATTACACAATAGGTTCATACGTTTATCTTTCATTTCCAGCATTGGTTACTAACAATTCAGCTTGTTTAACTCCTTAATTACATTATCTAATCATGATCATATTCAATTCATTCATCAATTTCATCATTTAGGCAATTATCCTATTCGGCTATGTCACTAGATGAACCAATTCATTGTTTACAAATCCTAGCATAACACCCATGTTTCTTTCTTTCAATTCATCCATATACAACACTAATTCAATCATCAATTAAGTTCATACAATAGCAAACCTACCTTAAAACATCAAACAACTAAATTCAACTAACACACAAGCTATTCGAATGGAACAAGGGTACAATCATACTTACTTTGCTTCCTAGCTCAATTTCAATGGAAAATCTCTACACATGCAAGCTCAATTCATGCTTCAATGGTGTTTTTCTTCTAATTTCCCCACTCTCTCTATTTCCTTCTTCATTTCGGGTAAAGAAGACCAAAGGAGGAAGATGACATAGTTATCATCTAATTAGTGGATTTATGAATTTACTAAACTAACCTTAATTAGTCTTTATTTAATATCTTAATCAAGGACATCCTTTAGAATAGTGTAATTTAGCATGCAATCCATAAATTTCTTATGTAATTCAAATGGATCACTTTAAATTAGTCACTAATTTCGTTCTTTCTTTCAATTAAGCCCTTTAACTAATCTAATTAGCTAGATACAAGGTTCAATTAGGCTATTAACTTAAGCAATTGGTTCTATTACTACTAAGCTAGGATTTGGGGTATCACACCACCAAACTGCCCAATGGAATTCAACATATTGAACATTACGGGCTTGAGTTCAAAATGAGCTACTTGAATCTCAGGAGCTACAATTCCAGGATTAAGATAATCCAAGATAGGATTCAAGTGGTCACTATATTAGTGAGATTAGAAATTTGAGCATTGATTGGTGACAAGGCATCAAGCTCTAATTTTCCACCAGTATTTGTTCCAGTTCCCAGTCTGGCAATAGGCTATTGGAGATCATTGGTGGCAATCCTTTCCAAGATGTCAAATGCCTCCGTGTAATTTTTGTCTAACAACGAGCCATTTGTCGAAGCATCAACCATAGTCCTGGCATGAGCATTGAGTTCGATAAAAGGTCTCTGTTTTAAGTCCATGTAATACCTCAAAATTTTGGGTGGTGACCAAAATGAATAAAATGAAAGTTTAAGGACTAAAGTATAAACTTAGGAAAATTTTAGGGACTAAATTGTAAATTTCAAAATTTTTGTATTTAGTCGCGTAAATGAAAGGTTTACCCCCAAGAATGATGTTTTCGTGTTACTCAGATTTTTAGTATGAAATTTGTGTTAAAAGCTATAAAGAGTTAAAGTTAGAGAAGAATTCGGGTAATCGGATTGAATTGAATAAATGAGATATTTTGTTAAAAGATAAGGCAAGTTTAAAAATATCTTTTCCATAAGAATTCAATATGGACCATTGGATTAAATTAGATTTTCCATGTTAAATATGAGTCGTTGGATAAAAATGGCAAGATTGTAATTTTAGAAAACTACAAGGGCAAAATTTGTAACTACTAACTTGATGGTTTATTTTTGACTATTGGATGAATAAATTAATATGTGGCAATATGAGAGGCATTGGATATCAAGGGTAAAATAGTCATTTGACTATTAAGGAGATTTTTATTTGAAATCTTTTATAAATAGGTGATAAATGGTCTAAATTGAATAAAGAGAAAGTTCAAGACATTTCTTTATAGTTTCTCCGAAGTTCTGAAATCTCTACCTAAGGTATGTGACATTTTCTTTTTGATTTTTCAAGCCCAATCTAGTAGGATTTTGGATGAAAGTATGAAACATGAAATTGATCTACATGAAATTCTCAATCATTTGGTATTAATTGTTCATACTTTTCATGCTTAAATCTTAAGTTCTTGAAATTAGTGGATGAAGAGGATGTTGGATTTTGGTATAGGAATGATTGATTATGCTTAGAAATGATGTTTTGAAGTTTAATTCATGCTTTAATCAAGTTGGAAATCAAGTCTATAGTGACCTTTCATATTCGGTCAAAGTGAAGAGATTAGAGAAAATTATGAAAGAATTTTATTAAGGTTAGATATGTGGAGTTTAATTCTACAAGTTTTAGAATGTTGTTTGGACCAAATTGGATGTTTGTTAAGGTTAAAGGATTAAATCAAATAGTATGGAAATTAAGGGGTTTAAAGTGGAAGTTGGTTAAATTGAGGTATCATGCTTGAATAATTTTTAGAATGATTTATGAATCATTCTTTGATTTGGATATGAAATGACATTTGAAGTATTGAGATTGGTATGAATTGTATGAAGTGAATTAGTATTGAATAAACTTTGAAAGAATTTATAAGAATTTCTTTTCCTATTACGTACCTATGTTAGTATGATACTAACATGTATTTTAAAAAAACAAATATACATGTGTTGTAAATGATGCACGTATAGATCGTGATCAAAATCAGAATCGAGCTAGCAACCAAGGAAAGGAAAAGGATCTAAAGTAAAGCTTAGTGAGGATTTAAATTTTGACATATATAAAGTGTCAAGGTGAGTGCAATGCATACATAACATGATACATGGATATTAGGAAGACTTGATATAAGTCTACCTTGTTTATATTAACATGATATTTATGTCATTAATTAAATATTTGTCATGTTCTAAATGTGTCAAAAGTTGAATATAAATGCATGGATCACTAGTTATATATGATGTTATATTATGAATGTTATTTCGCGTATGAATTGCCCAATGTTAAATTATGTTGATATACATTAACGTGGATAAAATAAATATGGAATATATGCCCAAGTATGTCATTGAGGGACAAGGTATAGTTGGCATGCTATAGAGTCTAGCAGCACGTTGCATACTCGGTTTAGCACTATAGTGTATATAAAGGACACTTAGTGCATGTGGTGGGCACGACCTTATGTGTATTAGCACTTCGGTGCATATTTGACTCGTGTACCTAGGGTCCTCATAGGCTTATATTTTGGCTATGGTTTATTGATTAATAAATGATAAACAGGTAAACGAGTTTATGAACTCTCAAAGTAAATGGCAAGAATATTGGTAAGAATGTTATATCTGGTTTATATTATGTTAATATATGATTAACGTGATGGTAATACATATCTAGTGATCTTGATGCATGATTATGGTTACAGCTTTATATTTATAAGTATGTAGTATTGCACTGGTTTTTATTATTGCCTCACTAAGTGTATACTTAACGTGTGATGATTTTCACGCATAGGTAAAAAGAAGGAACCAGAGTGAGGAGTAGTTGGCATCTTACTAGCAAGAAGTATAATTACAAAGTATGAATAATATGACTTTTGATGTATTTTTACTAGATGGCATGTATATGTTTATATTAGTCAGTTTTAATCTAGTCTTAATATGGTTTGTAATAACTTATTAACTGTTTTATGTTGTTAATAAAGGGTGAGTAGTTATATTAAAATTAAAATGAGTTAGATGGATTACTAGTATATAAATCGGATAACTTTTGAAAAAGAATAAATAGAACTATTAATTAGATTTTTAAATTAATGACTTTTAGAAAGTTATATTGCTTTTAGGATGTAGTTATAAAATGCTAAATTGTTGCATGGAATTGAAATTAATTTGGTTGATTAAAAATTATATAAAGCGATTCAGTTAGGATAAAAAATAGTTTAATGGTGTTTTCTAAATAAATGATTATTATGGATTGTTAGCAATTCATTATGAACCACTCTCACTAGTACTGGAGATTAAATACTGGTATGGGTGTTACATTTATTGGTATCAGAGCTATAGGTTTATCCGGTTCTGGATATGAATTAGACCTATAGTGAGCCGAGATTATATACATGCCACTAGGATGTCAAAATTATTGATAATTGTATAAATATACTTTGATGCCTACTAATTAGTAATGTTGCTCCTTACTTATGGGAGATGATTGTGACATTAACAGATGTTAGAACATCAGGAATCCCGTCAGGGAGCTGAGGGTGATATCCCTGCTCAAAGCGGGAGTAATGAGGTGAATCAGAATCTACCTCCTGTTCTGTAGAATGTAGAGCAGCCAACTCAAGAACAACGAAATATGCCTGTACAATATCAAGGTTTATTTATTCAGGCGTTGGATACTATTTTAAATCGCCGAGCACCAATATCAGTTCCAAAGGAATTTAAGAAGATGAAATCACCAGAATTTTGAGGTGATACTGGTGCAGATCCAATGGCCGCTGGTTACAGGTTAAATGATCTCAAAATCATGCTGAGCAGAATCCCTTGTGATGATCAAGGAAAGTTGGAGGGAGTTGTATCTTTACTGATGGAGCAAGCTAGTGTGTGGTGGAATGGTAGTCACTGCTCGAGTTCCTCCAGAGCAGATTATGTGGGAATTCTTTCTAAAAGAATTCAAAGAAAAATATATTAGGGACTTGTTTATTGAAAAAATGAGACAACGGTTTTTGGATATGAAATAGTACGTCAGGTCAATCTATGAATATGGATGCAAGTTCAATAGACTGAGCCGATTTGCAACAGAGTTTCTTCCAACCGAAAAATCCAGAATTGACAAATTTATAGCTGGGTTGGATCCTCAATATAAAAGGGTATTGGGTTTTCACAATTTCGCTGCTTTTCTAGAGCAGTAAATCGAGCAAAGGCTATGGAAAAGTTGACCTCTAAGATAAAGTGGGGAAACAGGCTCAGACCGGAAAAAGGTCTGGAGGTTCTCTTACTGCATCTTCATTTAAATGTGGTAAAGGATTTCCACAACAAAATCTGGTAGCATCAACTGCTTTGGCTAAAAAGGGATTTTTCGGAGGAAAGTCAAAGCAAGCTTAGGTTGTTACTGTAAGTACTTAAGGCTCTAGATTTCATCCTATTCCAAAATGCGAACATTGTGGAAAGAGCCCAAAGAGGCATTCTGGTTAGTGCTGGTTCGCTGGTGGGGCATGCTACCATTGTGGGCAAACTGGTCATTTTAAAAAAATTGTCCAAAGCTTCACCCAGATGAGTCAGTTGCAGCACCTCGAAAAAGTAGAGGAAACAAAGGTGGCAAACCAAGAGTTTCAGCAACCACATCTAATCGAGAAAGCAAGACTGGTGCTTGAGTATATGATATCAAGACTGCTAATGATCGAGATGACTCGGAGATCATAGCGGTATGATCGAACTCTTTTGTCGACCTATTTTTGCATTGAATGATCCAGGCTCTACCAATTTCGAATGAGGTAGTTGCTATTAATCCGATAGGACAAATTGCCAAAGTAAGTCAAATATGCAAAAATTGTCCTATAAAGATTCAAGAAAAATGAATTTCCAGGTGACCTTATGGAATTACCCTTCCAAGAGTTTGAAGTCATTCTTGGAATGGATTGGTTATCGGCATATGATGCTACGGTTGAATGCTGATTAAAAAGAGTAATTTTAAAAGGACCAAATGGCTCAGAAATTATACTTGTAGGTGAAAGGTTGAATTATCTGAGTAACATAGTATTAGCTGTAACTGCTAGAAAGTTATTATCACATGGGTGTGAAGCATATGTAGCTCATGTGATAAATTGATACATGCATGAGCGGGGTCAAATTACTAATATTGGACAAGAAGCTGAATTTGTTCGATGCAAACAATAAAAGCCAAAAAGCTTAAATATAAGGCTTTGGACGAATTAAACATAGCCCAATGAATTTATTATCATTTAAATTGATGTTTTTAGGGTTTTATATACTTTAGGAACCAGCCACCCAGCCCTTATCAGCTTATAACTTGCCTTATCACCCTATTCCTTGCCACACAAGCACAAGGAGTTTAAAGGCTGTTATTTTTTTATTATTTTTAATTAGATTAGGTTTTCCTTGTTTTAGTAGAAGTTAAATTACTTTGTCTATCCTTCACCTATAAAAGGATGAAGCCTCCATCATTGTAAGACAGATTTTCTTTGATTTATGAAATATTTAGTGAGTTTGTTTTTGCAAGTGCTGATTTACTTGTGCCTTCAAAGTCTTCTTCAACATAAGTTCGACGAGTTCTTGTAAGGGAGATCATCTTCACACTCTTGCTTGCCTAGATAATCGCGTCTAGGAGGGTGGGTTAGAGCCGCTTGAGGTTGTTTGGTTAGATAATTGAGTCTAAGAGGGTGTCGAGGACAAAACAACATCAACAATTCACAAGCCATCTTCATCTTCAACCTTCACACCATCTTCCATAATTCCATAAACAAAGCTGGAATTTTCAGATTTGTTTTACCTATCTTCTTCTTAATCTTTTCTCATCTTTTTACTTATATTTTTATTTCTTATCATCTAATCCTTCATCTCGTCTTTCTTTCTTTAAATTTCCAGCCTTGAATCTGAAAAATTCAAGAA
This sequence comes from Hibiscus mutabilis, assembly GCA_019671005.1. Taxonomy (NCBI): domain Eukaryota; kingdom Viridiplantae; phylum Streptophyta; class Magnoliopsida; order Malvales; family Malvaceae; genus Hibiscus; species Hibiscus mutabilis. The sequence continues at coordinate 33,067,046 of CM033735.1, read as the reverse complement.
AATCCCTTCTTTTTTCTCTTGAATTTTCAGATCTGCCCAAACTTCCTTGATTGAGTCTAGATCTCCTAGTTCTTGCAACAACTTGATTGAAGGCTTCCAAATCCAAGATTGTGCTACTCTATCATTTGGTATCAGATTTGGGATGATTCTTGACAAGAATTTTGGCGTTTTTGGGTGAAAAACTCGAAAATTAGGGGAAATTCATCAAATTCAAACGAGCGAATTTTGAGCTGAAAATTTCCAGATCGGATATACACCATTGGAGGAGTCACCACACAAAATTTCAGATTTTTTGGACTTCAGGTACACCTCAAACGAAGTGGATAAAGTTTTAGCCAAATTAGGGTTTCCCCCTACTTTAACCCTATTTTCATTATTTTTCTTCAATTTTTGTTGTTTTCAGTTTATTTTACCTAAAAAGAAAAAAAAAAGAAAAAAATTAAAAAAAAAAAGAAAAGAAAGAAAAGTGAGAAAGCTCATACCTAGCCACCAACCACCATCAAGAATCATCAAGATCACCATCATCAACCACTACAAGCATCACACTTTAGTGGATTCAACATTGGATTTCTTCCTTCAAGTTGTTTCTGGGTTTTGGGGTTGTCATCTTTCTCTACTATTTTTTTTCAACTCTTAGTTTCTTAAGTTCCTTTGTTTTGCTTTTTCTTTCTTCTATTACGCAATTTAACACCTTCTCTTTTCTGGTGTGAGTAGGACAACAAAGTTGCATTACAATCCTTCTTTCTTGCAACTATATTCAATTGGTGTCAAGCCTTTTCATTGGACTCCTAGTACAATTAGGACTCATTGTTAGGATTAAACTCCGATTGTAACTTGTTGACTTGTGGCAGGAAGGTCTTTAAAGAGCACGAGATCGGTTTACTTGCCTCGCTAAATATTTATTCTTGGAGTGTTTAGTGAGATTTCTAGTTTTCTTTTGCTTTTTACCTTTTAAATTTGAGTGTTTCAGGATGTCAGAAACGAGTAACGACGAAGAACCACATGAAGTGACTCTTCAAGGAGTTTCAGATACTCTCAATAAACTTGAACGGACTGTAACCTCACTGGCAACCAAGCTTGAGCACACTGATACAGTCGTGACCGCAATCACTCAAACCATTGGGAGATTAGAAACCACTGCTATCGCAAGCGATACTAAGGAGCCTAAGCGTCCAAATCCCTTTCCCATTCAGAATAGACGCCAAAACCCCTTACATAGGAACAATCATCACATAGAACCAAGACGAGCAACAAACACCTTAGCCAAGCCAAAGATCATTGTACCACCTTTTCAAGGAAGGTATGACCTTGATGCTTATTGTGACTGGGAAAATCGAGTTGATCTTCTATTCGAGCATTATCAATGTCCCAAAGAGGATCAAGTTTCACTGTTGACTCTCAAATTCACTGAATATGCATCCATTTGGTGGTCTCAATTGGTCCGCAATCGGCGTCTCAATAGAGAAGCCAAGATAACCTCATGGGGAGAACTTAAAAAAGTCATGCGAGAACGATTTGTTCCCCCATTATATCAACGAGAGATCAAACAAAAGTTACAAAGGATCCGACAAGGCTGCAAAACTGTTGATGAGTATCTCAAAGAAATGGAATCATTGATGCAAAAAGCTGACATACAAGAGGATGAAGAGGATACAATGACTAGGTTTGTTATCGGACTCAATGACAACATTCTTGAGGTACTTGAACTCAAAACCTACTACACCCTTCAAGAGGCATTCCAATTCGCCACAACAATCGAAAAGCGCATCAAAGATCGACAACGATATCGACAGAAGAATTATCACTATAATAGAGGTACCAATCAACCTTTATCGCATTCTAATTCTTCTAAACCTTTGCTTGACTCAAGTAGACCAAAGCAGAAAATTGAAACATCCAAGTCACTGGACAAAACCAAGACAAAAATCCCCATGTTGTCGGAAAACACACAAACACTCAAACAAGAGGATAGTGATAATGAACACATTAGACGAGATGACAATGCTTCTAATCCCTCATGTGAAGTAGTAGGTCAACTTGCTATACTCTCATCACCTCCCCACAAAGAAAGTAAGTGTAATTCAAACCCTTCATTTGATTCTTGTCCTATCATTCAGTTAGAAACACTTTCTCCTCTACAGAAATTGTACATTGATGATAATTTTTGTGAGAGGGATATGGGATGAATACAAAAGACTGAGAGCACAGAGGCCGAGAGTGAAAAAAGTCAAATTAATGGCCCAAATTTGGTGAGTGAAAATACATGAGGTAAAAGTCACACAAAGCCCAAAAGAAAAAGACAAGAAAAAGAATGCGACGAGTGATTTCATTTTACTAATCCTTACAAATGTTCGAGTAGTGTTGTCTTATTTTTTCAGGATTTTGTTGAACCATTGAGAGGAGTTCAATTAGATCACTCCACATACAACAAAGAAGCCTTTTAAATTGAAGTTGATGATTGTTCTCTCATTGCCGATCTAGATTCGAGGACGAATCCTTTTGAGGAGTGGGGGAATGATACATGCATGAGCGGGGTCAAATTACTAATATTGGACAAGAAGCTGAATTTGTTCGATGCAAACAATAAAAGCCAAAACAGTGCACGCATAGGAGGTTAAAAACGATGCATCTTGGACAAGAAATTGAATCTGTTTGTAAAGTCTGGAAAGTCAGCCAACTTGCGACGAGTTTTTGGATGGGATCCAGGCATTTTTTAGTCAAGTTGTCTTCTAACAAATTGTCCGATATTTAGTTACCTTTCCAACGCATCTTGAAACTCATCAATCGGACATCAGGAACTCAAGATAAGTCCAATTTACTGAAGACTGCGCATGCAGAAAACTGGATACTGGATTATTACGGGATTTTGTAAAATTCAGCCCAAAAGCTTAAATATAAGGCTTTGGACGAATTAAACATAGCCCAATGTATTTATTATCATTTAAATTGATGTTTTTAGGGTTTTATATACTTTAGGAACCAGCCACCCAGCCCTTATCAGCTTATAACTTGCCTTATCACCCTATTCCTTGCCATACAAGCACAAAGAGTTTAAAGGCTGTTATTTTTTATTATTTTTAATTAGATTAGGTTTTCCTTGTTTTAGTAGAAGTTAAATTACTTTGTCTATACTTCACCTATAAAAGGATGAAGCCTCCATCATTGTAAGTCGGATTTTCTTTGATTTATGAAATATTTAGTGAGTTTGTTTTTGCAAGTGCTGATTACTTGTGCCTTCGAAGTCTTCTTCAACATAAGTTCGACGAGTTCTTGTAAGGGAGATCATCTTCACACTCTTGCTTGCCTAGATAATCGCGTCTAGGAGGGTGGGTTAGGGCCGCTTGAAGTTGCTTGCTTAGATAATTGAGTCTAAGAGGGTGCCGAGGACAAAACAACATCAATTGACCACAGAAAGGCAACCAACCATGAAGACATCCCAAAACCAGAAGGTACACATGATTCTCTTCGTACTTCTACTTCTAGCATTTGTGCAAATGTTGATATTGGAGAAGAACCATCTCCCAAACAAAAGGATAGTGATAGTGAACACATTAGACAAGATGACAATGCTTATAATCCCTCGTGTGAAGTAGTAGGTCCACTTGCTATACTCTCATCACCTCCCCACGAAGAAAGTAAGTGTAATTCTAACCCTTCATTTGATTCTTGTCCTATCATTCCGTTAGAAACACTTTCTCCTCTACAGAAATTGTACATTGATGATAAATTTTATGAGAGGGATATGGGATGTGAGATACAAAAGACTGAGAGTAAAAAGGCCGAGAGTGAAAAAAGTCAAATTAATGGCCCAAATTTGGTTAGTGAAAATACATATGAGGTAAAAGTCACACAAAGCCCAAAAGAAAAAGACAAGAAAAGAACGTGACGAGTGATTTTGTTTTGACTAGTCATTACAAATGTTCGAGTAGTGTTGTCTTATTTTTTCAGGATTTTGTTGAACCATTGAGAGGAGCTCAATTAGATCACTCCACATACAACAAGGAAGCCTTTTCAATTGAAGTTGATGATTGTTCTCTCATTGCTGATTTAGATTCGAGGACGAATCCTTTTGAGGAGTGGGGGAATGATACATGCATGAGCGGGGTTAAATTACTCATATTGGACAAGAAGATGAATTTGTTCGATGCAAACAATAATGGCCAAAACAATGCACGCATAGGAGGTCAAAAACGATGCATCTTTGATATGAACGTCAATGGCAAAGACCCAGAGAAGTACCCAGGTGGCCCCATTACTCGAGCAAGGGCCAATGAGTTCCAAGCAGCCATGGAAAATATGTTTACATCAAGCTTGGGACGTGAGAAAGAAGAAATAATAAGGGAGGAACACTTTACTTTGCTTATGCATGAATTTGCATGAGTATTTAAAGTTTGCATAACATTCATTGCATTCAATAAACATGTTGTTCATTAAAGCATGCGTTGCATTTAAACATGTAGTTCATTTAGTTATACACTTCATTTAACTAAGTAGTTCATTGATTAAACTAGTTCATTCAAGATTATTAGTTCATTGAATAAAGTTAGTTCATTAATTAAACTAGTTCATTCATCAAACTAGCTCATTTATTAAACTAACTCTTAATTGTTTACATGCATGTTTTCAATTAAAGATTGAATAAAGTTTACCTTTGTGTCTAGGTGCATGAGGGAAGATGAACGGTTTTACCAGATGCAAGAATATCAGCAGAATGTCTTCCAATTCTGGATGCGATACAGACGTGTTTGGATCCAGAAGTCAATTGACGTTATTCCTCCATCTCTTAGCTTTCCAATGCCTTTTGAATCACCTCAATCCGATATCGGGAGCTTGAGATACGAATGATTTACTGAAGACAGTGCAGGCTGAAATTTTTATTACGGAAATTTTATGCATGGATGATTTGAATGAATTTGAGCCAAGGAAGAGTTCTTTCATCTTCTACCAAGAGACAAGCAATTGATGGCCATCTTAATTCAGCAAATTCAAGGCATTCAAGGTTGATGTTATCACCATTCAAGTGGGGGTTTCAAAATTCATTGAGGAGACATGAAATGAAGGCTGGATGAAACTCACCTTTTTATGACATTCAAGTCATATTAATCAGCTTGGAAGATGAAGAGTTGCACTTAAACTGGACAGCAAGGATGTCTACATTCATCCTTGTCCACATTCATCCCCTTTCTCTTCATATGATAGCAAAACAAGGCAGCCCAAGAGTCCTTCTTAATTTGGACGAAAATATGACTAAATTCAACCTCAATTTGTCTAAACTAATCAGCTTTGAAGATGAGAAGAAAGGACAAAGCATTCATGTGTATTCAAGTGCATTAAGATGAGCATTCATCTTTCTTGTAACACCTTTTCATATTCTGCCTACTTCTACTATAAATAGGCATCTTTAGGATCATTGTAAGACACACTTTGAATATATAAAACATCTTTGAAAGATTGCTTTCATTCTTGTTCTCTTGTGGAACTTTATCGGCTTCAAGTTAGTCTTGTAGTCTTCATCCATTTCCCTTTTGTTATAGCGTTGGTTCCTAGCTCATCTATAGCTAGTGGGTCACGTTCCATATCCTACCACTTCATTTCCACTTTATTATATTGCTGGTTCCTAACTCTTTATAGTTAGGGGGTCACAATCCATCCTTTGAATTTCTTCATCTTAACGCCAACACCCCATCATCTTCACCTACATTTTCATCTTTTTTTTTTTTTTCTTCCATAATCACAACTATCACTCTTCCTACACCCCTTCTACATATCTTTCATCCCATTATTTCTATTTCTTATTTATCTATTCCTACTTACATTGTTGTTTGAGTAATTTCAGAATACATTCAAAGCACTGCAGAGTTCTTACTAGAATCACGATCGGGCATTCATATATATGATTCAAAACTCATAGTCGAGATCATATCATTTGGTATCAGAGCCTAGACGATTCAGTAAGCGTATTATTTTTCTCTCTCCCGGGTTAGTAAAAAAAAAAAAAAAAAAAAATCAAAAAAAAATCTTAAAGAGGGAGGAAGCAATCTATTCTTGTTTAAAAAAAATTACAATACATCGTTTCTTATTGCTGAGTTACAAATTCCTTTACCTATTCTTAGTAATTCTTTCTTTTTGAAGCCATTATCCTTTTATTATTCATCATTCTCCTACCAAGCTAGAATTGTTTCAGCCGAAGTCCACGAGACACTTGTAAGCCTTGAGGAAGTTCCCAAAAGGACTTGAAAATAAAGCACGAGTGGTAAAAGGCATGAGTGTGCATTAAGGGGAAAAGCCTAACCCGAGTGAAACACGAGTGTGAGTGCATTTTCTTTGGAGTGGAAAGGTGAGATTTTGTGTTAGTAAGGTTTAATTTCTTTTGTTTCTTTATCTAACATGTCACAAAGATCTGGTCATAGTGGTGAAGGAGTTCCCAATTTGCAAAATCAGGCTATGCTTCAAGCAATGGCCAAAATGATCCAAGAGCAATTGGAGCCCCTAATTGAACGAATAGACCAGCTTGAAATTTCACAAGCTAATCGGGGTAATGAGGAGTATCTGAAGAAGTTGAAGTAGATGATGTGCAAGATCAAGTATCCCAACATAGCATGGTACAACAAGGCCGAGAGCTCGACCACGAGTAGACGATAATCTCAAGAACATCAAGATTACCATTCCTCCTTTTCAAGGAAGAACGGATCCTGAAACCTATTTTGCATGGGAAAAGAAGGTTGAGCACATTTTTGAGTGCCATAACTATTCAGAGCTTAAAAAGGTAAAACTCGCTGCCATTGAGTTTACGGATTATGCACTAATATGGTGGGATCAATTGACATCAAGTAGGAGACGCAATGGAGAACATCCTATCACTACATGGGATGAAATGAAAGCGGTGATGCGAAGGCGATTCATTCCAACCCACTACCATCGAGAGTTATTCAACCGTCTTCAAAATCTTTCACAAGGTAAATCAAGTGTTGAAGATTACTACAAAGAGATGGAGGTGTCCATGATTCGAGCCAACATCGACGAGGATCGAGAAGCCACAATGGCAAGATTCCTAGCGGGACTAAATTCGGACATTGCGAACGTGGTCGAGTTGCAACATTATGTGGAGATGGAAGACATGGTGCATATGGCCATGAAAGTGGAAAAACAGCTCAAAAGAAAGGGTGCCCACGATCTTATGGGAGTTCAACATCAAAATGGGGGCAAAGTTCATACAAGAAGACTCCTCCAATACCGTCCCACGAAAAAGGAGGACCACCGAAAGGAAGTAAGCCCATTGCGAAACCAGCAAGGGTAAGACTACCGCTACTCAAATCGTTCCGTGACATACAATGTTTTAAGTGTTTGGGGCGTGGACACATTGCAAGCCAATGTCCGAACCGCAACACCATGCTTCTTCGAGATGATGGAGAAGTTGAATCAAACAAGAAGAGGATGAGAATGAAGATGTTGCCATCAAGAAGAAGAATTAGAGTATGGCGTGGAAGGAGAGGTTCTTGTTGTCAAAAGAAGCCTAAACGCACAATCCGTTGGAGGAAATGAACAACGAGAAAATATCTTCCATACTCGTTGCCATGTTGGAGGAAAGGTATGCTTTGTTATTATTGATGGTGGTAGTTGCACTAATGTTTCTAGTACCTTAATGGTAGATACACTTGGCTTGGCAACAACAAAGCATCCACAACCTTATAAGCTACAATGGCTCAACGATGGAGGAGAACTCAAGGTGACCAAACAAGTTCGAATGTTTTTTCTATTGGGAAGTACAAAGACGAGGTATTATGCGATGTCGTTCCAATGCATAAGCCATTTATTACTTGGAAGGCCTTGGCAATTTGATAGGCGAGTGATCCATGACGGGTATACCAACCGTATACGTTCACCCATGAAGCAAAGAAGATCACTTTAGCCCCACTTTCTCCAAAACAAATACATGAAGACCAAATTTTATTGAGAGGAAAAATTGAAAAAGCCAAAGAGAGAGAGACCAAAATGGAGGTAAAAGCAAAGGAGTGTGATCAAAATGAGGGAAGGAAAATCAGCATTCTTTCTAAAAGAGAGAGTTGAAAAAGAGTTTAATGACAGCAAAGGAAGCACTTGTGCTCATGTACAAGGAAAATTTCTTGAATACTAACTACCTTGATCAAAATTTGCCTGCTTTTGTTGTGTCTTTATTGCAGGAGTTTGATGACCTATTTCCGGAGGAAATACCAAGTGGGCTGCCACCTATTCGTGGCATAGAACATCAAATAGACTTGTTCCCGGAGCCGTCATTCCAAACCGACCAGCGCACCAAGCAACCCGAAGAAGAAACTAAGGAGTTGCAAAGGCAAGTATCTGAGTTGATGTCAAAAGGCTACGTGAGGGAAAGCCTTAGCCCATGTGCCGTGCGGTTCTACTTGTGCCAAAGAAGGATGGAACTTGGCGCATGTGTGTGGACTGCCGAGCGGTAAACAAAATTACGGTAAAGTATCGTCACCCTATTCCTCGCTTAGATGACATGTTAGATGAGCTTAGTGGTTCTAACCTCTTTTCCAAGATTGATCTTAAAAGTGGTTACCACCAAATACGAATGCGGGAAGGTGATGAGTGGAAAACAGCATTCAAAACTAAGCAAGGCCTTTATGAGTGGTTGGTTATGCCTTTTGGCTTAACTAATGCTCCAAGCACGTTTATGAGGTTAATGAATCATGTTCTTAGGCCATTCTTGGGTAAGTTTTGTGTGGTTTACTTTGATGACATTCTAATCTATAGTAAAACCATGGAAGAACATGTTCAACATTTAAGGTCAGTTTTGCTAGTTTTGAGGAAGGAAAAACTGTTTGCTAACTTACAAAAATGTACATTTTGTCTTGACAGGGTTGTTTTCCTAGGTTTCGTTGTGAGTTCTGAAGGCTTGGAGGTGGACAAAGAGAAGGTTAAAGCCATTGAAGAGTGGCCACGACCAGCAAGCATTTCTCAAGTTAGGAGCTTCCATGGACTTGCAAGTTTTTATCAAGATTCGTCCCCAACTTCAGCACCATAGCCGCCCCACTAACAAGTGTTATTAAGAAGAATTCTAAATTCTTTTGGGGGGAAGATCAAGAGAAGTCCTTTAATAGCATTAAAGATTGTTTAATACATGCCCCTTTACTTGCTCTGCCTGATTTTAATCTAACTTTTGAAATTGAATGTGATGCATCAGGTGTAGGAATTGGAGCAGTTTTGTCTCAAGGTGGACGTCCTATAGCCTATTTCAGTGAAAAATTAAGTGGAGCTACGCTTAATTACCCTACCTATGACAAGGAGATGTATGCTCTTGTGAGGGCAATGGAAACATGGCAACATTACCTTTGGCCTAAGGAGTTCATCATTCACACTGATCATGAGGCATTGAAACATATTCGGGGGCAGCATAAACTCAACAAAAGGCATGCCAAATGGGTGGAGTTTCTTGAAACTTTCCCATATGTTATCAAGTACAAGAAAGGTAAGGAGAATATAGTTGCCGATGCATTGTCACGGAGGTATATTCTTTTAAACACTTTGGAATCTAAGTTATTGGGTTTTGTTTTTATTAAAGACTTATATGTCTCTCGACTCTGATTTTGGAGAGATTTACAAAGCTTGTGAGAAAGGGTCAATTGAAAAATACTATAAGCATGATGGTTTCCTATTTAAGGAAGGAAGACTATGCATCCCTCAAGGTTCCATGCGTGAATTGCTAACTAAGGAAGCTCATGGAGGAGGATTAATGGGACATTTTGGGATAGCAAAGACTTTGGCTATACTTCAAGAGCACCTATATTGGCCTAAAATGAAACGAGATGTGGAGAGGTTGTGTGAGCGATGCATCACTTGCAGGAAGGCCAAATCTAAAGTCATGCCACATGGACTTTACACACCACTACCCATACCGGAAAGCACCATGGATGGATATTTCAATGGATTTTGTGCTAGGGCTTCCACGTACCAAGAATAACAAAGATTCCATCTTTGTAGTTGTGGATAGATTCTCCAAAATGGCTCATTTCATTCCCTGTAACAAAACTAATGATGCCTCACATATTGCTACTTTGTTTTTCAGGGAAATCTTAAGGTTACATGGCATACCAAGAACTATTGTGTCTGATCGGGATGTGAAGTTCTTAAGTCACTTTTGGAGAGCCCTATGGAGTAAGATTGGTACTAAGTTACTATTCTCCACCACTTGCCACCCTCAAACGGATGGCCAAACTGAAGTGGTGAACCGAGTACTTTCTATGTTACTTGATCCATCATTAGGAAGAATTTGAAAACATGGGAGGAGAGTTTACCACATGTGGAGTTTGCATACAACCGTTCGATCCATAGTACTACAGGTATGACGCTTTTTGAAGTGGTGTATGGATTCAATCCATTAACACCGATAGACTTGTTACCATTACCCGCTGATCAAATTGTGAATAAAGATGGACTTAATAAAGCTGAATTTGTTAAGAAGCTTCATCAACAAGTGCGGGAGAACATTGAAAAACGAACCAAGCAATATGAGCAGCAAGCAAATAAGGGTCGTAAGCGAATTTCCTTTGAGCCAGGGGATTGGGTGTGGCTGCACATGAGGAAAGAAAGGTTCGGCTCAACGAAAGTCCAAATTAATGCCTCGGGAGATGGACCATTCCAAATAGTCAAGAAGATCAATGACAATGCCTATCAATTAGATCTTCCAGGTGAGTTTAATGTTAGTGCAACCTTCAATGTTGATGACCTATCTCCTTATGATGTAGATGACGATTTGGGGACAAATCGCCTTAAAGAGGGAGGGACTGATATGAACGTCAATGGCAAAGACCCAGAGAAGTACCAGGTGGCCCCATTACTCGAGCAAGGGCCAAGGAGTTCCAAGCAGCCATGGAAAATATGTTTACATCAAGCTTGGGACGTGAGAAAGAAGAAATAATAAGGGAGGAACACTTTACTTTGCTTATGCATGAATTTGCATGAGTATTTAAAGTTTGCATAACATTCATTGCATTCAATAAACATGTTGTTCATTAAAGCATGCGTTGCATTTAAACATGTAGTTCATTTAGTTATACACTTCATTTAACTAAGTAGTTCATTGATTAAACTAGTTCATTCAAGATTATTAGTTCATTGAATAAAGTTAGTTCATTAATTAAACTAGTTCATTCATCAAACTAGCTCATTTATTAAACTAACTCTTAATTGTTTACATGCATGTTTTCAATTAAAGATTGAATAAAGTTTACCTTTGTGTCTAGGTGCATGAGGGAAGATGAACGGTTTTACCAGATGCAAGAATATCAGCAGAATGTCTTCCAATTCTGGATGCGATACAGACGTGTTTGGATCCAGAAGTCAATTTGACGTTATTCCTCCATCTCTTAGCTTTCCAATGCCTTTTGAATCACCTCAATCCGATATCGGGAGCTTGAGATACGAATGATTTACTGAAGACAGTGCAGGCTGAAATTTTTATTACGGGAATTTTATGCATGGATGATTTGAATGAATTTGAGCCAAGGAAGAGTTCTTTCATCTTCTACCAAGAGACAAGCAATTGATGGCCATCTTAATTCAGCAAATTCAAGGCATTCAAGGTTGATGTTATCACCATTCAAGTGGGGGTTTCAAAATTCATTGAGGAGACATGAAATGAAGGCTGGATGAAACTCACCTTTTATGACATTCAAGTCATATTAATCAGCTTGGAAGATGAAGAGTTGCACTTAAACTGGACAGCAAGGATGTCTACATTCATCCTTGTCCACATTCATCCCCTTTCTCTTCATATGATAGCAAAACAAGGCAGCCCAAGAGTCCTTCTTAATTTGGACGAAAATATGACTAAATTCAACCTCAATTTGTCTAAACTAATCAGCTTTGAAGATGAGAAGAAAGGACAAAGCATTCATGTGTATTCAAGTGCATTAAGATGAGCATTCATCTTTCTTGTAACACCTTTTCATATTCTGCCTACTTCTACTATAAATAGGCATCTTTAGGATCATTGTAAGACACACTTTGAATATATAAAACATCTTTGAAAGATTGCTTTCATTCTTGTTCTCTTGTGGAACTTTATCGGCTTCAAGTTAGTCTTGTAGTCTTCATCCATTTCCCTTTTGTTATAGCGTTGGTTCCTAGCTCATCTATAGCTAGTGGGTCACGTTCCATATCCTACCACTTCATTTCCACTTTATTATATTGCTGGTTCCTAACTCTTTATAGTTAGGGGGTCACAATCCATCCTTTGAATTTCTTCATCTTAACGCCAACACCCCATCATCTTCACCTACATTTTCATCTTTTATTTTTTTTTTCTTCCATAATCACAACTATCACTCTTCCTACACCCCTTCTACATATCTTTCATCCCATTATTTCTATTTCTTATTTATCTATTCCTACTTACATTGTTGTTTGAGTAATTTCAGAATACATTCAAAGCACTGCAGAGTTCTTACTAGAATCACGATCGGGCATTCATATATATGATTCAAAACTCATAGTCGAGATCATATCAATCTTGGACCAGAAATTGAATCTGTTTGTGAAGTCTTGAAAGTCAGCTAACTTGCGACGAATTTTTGGATGGGATCCAGGCATTTATGGGTCAACATGTCTTCTTAAAACTTGTCCGGCTGCAAATTAGCTTTCCAACGCATCTTGAAACGCCTCAATCGGACATCTGGATCTCAAGATACGTCTATTTTAGCGAAGACAGCGCATGTAGAAATTCCTATACGGGATTTTTGGATAATTACGAATTTTCAAGATTTTATTTGATTATTTATAATTTAAATCATTATAGGATTCTGCAATATCTATTAGGATCAGATTTATTTAATTAAGATTTTAATTTTAGCATTTATTTATATTAGAAGTTACTTATGTAATTAGGAGATTAGATTTTAGCATTTATTTATTGTATTTAATTCCTAAGTTTAGTAGGATTAGAACTTCTCCATGGCCTATATAAAGGAGGCTTCACCCACATTGTAATTCAGATTTCATTGATTAATAAAAAGTTCTCTTTGGAGATTTTAGTATTCTTTGAGTTTGCAAGTGTTCGATAAACTTGTCTAGAAGCCATCTTCAACATAAGATCATCGAGTTCTTGTGAGGGAGATCATCTTCACACTCTTGCTTGCCTAGGTAATTGCATCTAGGAGGGTGGGTTAGAGCCGCTTGAGGTTGCTTGCTTAGATATAATTGAGTCTAAGAGGGTGCCGAGGACAAAACAACAACTATCAATTCATCACGCCATCTCCACATATTCAAGCTTCCTCCATTGATGCCACCACCATAAGCAATTCTTAATTTTTAGATTTGTTCTTTATTTTGGTTTGTTTGGTTTTTCTCTTTATTCGAATTTGCGCTACTCTATCATTCGGTATCAGATTTGGGATGATTCTTGACAAGAATTTTGGCGTTTTTGGGTGAAAAACTCAAAAATTAGGGAAAATTCGTCAAATTCAAACGAGTGAATTTTGAGATGAAAATTTCCAGATCAGATCTACACCTTTGGAGGAGTCACCACATAAAATTTCAGAATTTTTTGACATCGGGAACACCTCGAACGAAGAAGATCAAGTTGCTGCAAAATCTAGGGTTTTTCTAATTTTCTTTCATTCTTAGCCATTAGTTTTCGTTTGTTTTAGCTTTTATTGCTTCTTACACATCTTCTAACACCTTCTTGTTTCCTTGTGTTAGTAGGACTAAAAGTTGCATACTCTTCTTTCTCCTTGCAACTATAATTATATTGGCGTCTAACCTTTTCTTTGGATTCTTAAAGCAATTAGGATGTTTTATTCTCTTTTCAACACTCGTTATCGTATACCAATAAATATTTTTCGGTCACGATGTATGATACAAAGTAATCTATGTTCTTTAATTATTGATGGTGATAGACGTGTAAACTTAGTGAGTAGCTTCATTGTTGATGCACTCGATCTACCATGCCAAGAACACCCTAAGCCGTATCATCTTCAAGGGTTTAATAGCGGACCGGATATGAAGGTAACCGAACGTTGTTTAATCTCTTTTACTCTTGGAAGCTATTGTGATGATGTATGGTGTGACGTGGTTCCTATGGAAGTCACCCACTTGCTATTAGGAAGACCTTAGAAAAATGATAGGGGCGCTGTCCATCGAATCAATACAAATGGATACTCGGTTGTGCACCAAGGCCAGAAGCTCTCGTTTGATACAATAGAGCCGGAAAATTAGATGAAGAAATAGCAAAAGCAAAAAAACAATGTGAGTGATATGATCTCGACTATGAGTTTTGAATCATATATATGAATGCCCGATCGTGATTCTAGTAAGAACTCTGCAGTGCTTTGAATGTATTCTGAAATTACTCAAACAACAATGTAAGTAGAAATAGATAAATAAGAAATAGAAATAATGGGATGAAAGATATGTAGAAGGGGTGTAGGAAGAGTGATAGTTGTGATTATGGAAGAAAAAAAAAATAAAAGATGAAAATGTAGGTGAAGATGATGGGGTGTTGGCGTTAAGATGAAGAAATTCAAAGGATGGATTGTGACCCCCTAACTATAAAGAGTTAGGAACCAGCAATATAATAAAGTGGAAATGAAGTGGTAGGATATGGAACGTGACCCACTAGCTATAGATGAGCTAGGAACCAACGCTATAATAAAAAGGGAAATGGATGAAGACTACAAGACTAACTTGAAGCCGATAAAGTTCCACAAGAGAACAAGAATGAAAGCAATCTTTCAAAGATGTTTTATATATTCAAAGTGTGTCTTACAATGATCCTAAAGATGCCTATTTATAGTAGAAGTAGGCAGAATATGAAAAGGTGTTACAAGAAAGATGAATGCTCATCTTAATGCACTTGAATACACATGAATGCTTTGTCCTTTCTTCTCATCTTCAAAGCTGATTAGTTTAGACAAATTGAGGTTGAATTTAGTCATATTTTCGTCCAAATTAAGAAGGACTCTTGGGCTGCCTTGTTTTGCTATCATATGAAGAGAAAGGGGATGAATGTGGACAAGGATGAATGTAGACATCCTTGCTGTCCAGTTTAAGTGCAACTCTTCATCTTCCAAGCTGATTAATATGACTTGAATGTCATAAAAGGTGAGTTTCATCCAGCCTTCATTTCATGTCTCCTCAATGAATTTTGAAACCCCACTTGAATGGTGATAACATCAACCTTGAATGCCTTGAATTTGCTGAATTAAGATGGCCATCAATTGCTTGTCTCTTGGTAGAAGATGAAAGAACTCTTCCTTGGCTCAAATTCATTCAAATCATCCATGCATAAAATTCCCGTAATAAAAATTTCAGCCTGCACTGTCTTCAGTAAATCATTCAGATATCTCAAGCTCCCGATATCGGATTGAGGTGATTCAAAAGGCATTGGAAAGCTAAGAGATGGAGGAATAACGTCCAATTGATTTCTGGATCCAAACACGTCTGTATCGCATCCAGAATTGGAAGACATTCTGCTGATATTCTTGCATCTGGTAAAACCGTTCATCTTCCCTCATGCACCTAGACACAAAGGTAAACTTTATTCAATCTTTAATTGAAAACATGCATGTAAACAATTAAGAGTTAGTTTAATAAATGAGCTAGTTTGATGAATGAACTAGTTTAATTAATGAACTAACTTTATTCAATGAACTAATAATCTTGAATGAACTAGTTTAATCAATGAACTACTTAGTTAAATGAAGTGTATAACTAAATGTACTACATGTTTAAATGCAACACATGCTTTAATGAACAACATGTTTATTGAATGCAATGAATGTTATGCAAACTTTAAATACTCATGCAAATTCATGCATAAGCAAAGTAAAGTGTTCCTCCCTTATTATTTCTTCTTTCTCACGTCCCAAGCTTGATGTAAACATATTTTCCATGGCTGCTTGGAGCTCCTTGACCCTTGCTCGAGTAATGGGGCCACCTGGGTACTTCTCTGGGTCTTTGCCATTGACGTTCATATCAGTGAGAGGATAAAACGAAAAAGATTGGAAGCGTAAAAGGCTGAATCAATTGACCACACAAAGGCAACCAACCATGAAGACACCCCAAAACCAGAAGGTACACATGATTCTCTTCGTACTTCTACTTCTAGCATTTGTGCAAATGTTGATATTGGAGAAGAACCATCTCCCAAACAAAAGGATAGTGATAGTGAACACATTAGACAAGATGACAATGCTTATAATCCCTCGTGTGAAGTAGTAGGTCCACTTGCTATACTCTCATCACCTCCCCATGAAGAAAGTAAGTGTATTTCTAACCCTTCATTTGATTCTTGTCCTATCATTCCGTTAGAAACACTTTCTCCTCTACAGAAATTGTACATTGATGATAAATTTTATGAGAGGGATATGGGATGTGAGATACAAAAGACTGAGAGTAAAAAGGTCGAGAGTGAAAAAGTCAAATTAATGGCCCAAATTTGGTTAGTGAAAATACATATGAGGTAAAAGTCACACAAAGCCCAAAAAAAAAAAAGACAAGAAAAGAGAACTCTTTGAGTGATTTTGTTTTGACTAGTCATTACAAATGTTGAGTAGTGTTGTCTTATTTTTTCAGGATTTTGTTGAACCATTGAGAGGAGCTCAGTTAGATCACTCCACATTCAACGAAGAAGCCTTTTCAATTGAAGTTGATGATTGTTCTCTCATTGCCGATTTAGATTCGAGGACGAATCCTTTTGAGGAGTCGGGGAATGATACATGCATGAGCGGGGTTAAATTATTCATATTGGACAAGAAGCTGAATTTGTTCGATGCAAACAATAATGGCCAAAACAATGCTCGCATAGGAGGTCAAAAACGATGCATCTTGGACAAGAAACTGAATCTGTTTGTGAAGTCTGGAAAGTCAGCTAACTTGCGACGAATTTTTGGATGGGATCCAGGCATTTATGGGTCAACATGTCTCTTAAAACTTGTCCGGCTGCAAATTAGCTTTCCAACGCATCTTGAAACGCCTCAATCGGACATCTGGATCTCAAGATACGTCTATTTTAGCGAAGACAGCGCATGCAGAAATTCCTATACGGGATTTTTGGTAATTACGAATTTTCAAGATTTTATTTGATTATTTATAATTTAAATCAATATAGGATTCTGCAATATCTATTAGGATCATATTTATTTAATTAAGATTTTATTTTTAGCATTTATTTATTATTAGAAGTTACTTATCTAATTAGGAGATTAGATTTTAGCATTTATTTATTGTATTTAATTCCTAAGTTTAGTAGGATTAGAACTTCTCCATGGCCTATATAAAGGAGGCTTCACCCACATTGTAATTCAGATTTCATTGATTAATAAAAGTTCTCTTTGGAGATTTTAGTATTCTTTGAGTTTGCAAGTGTTCGATAAACTTGTCTAGAAGCCATCTTCAACATAAGATCATCGAGTTCTTGTGAGGGAGATCATCTTCACACTCTTGCTTGCCTAGGTAATTGCATCTAGGAGGGTGGGTTAAAGCCGCTTGAGGTTGCTTGCTTAGATATAATTGAGTCTAAGAGGGTGCCGAGGACAAAACAACAACTATCAATTCATCACGCCATCTCCACATATTCAAGCTTCCTCCATTGTGACGCCACCACCATAAGCAATTCTTAATTTTTAGATTTGTTCTTTATTTTGGTTTGTTTGGTTTTTCTCTTTATTCGAATTTGCGCTACTCTATCATTTGGTATCAGATTTGGGATGATTCTTGACAAGAATTTTGGCGTTTTTGGGGGAAAAACTCAAAAATTAGGGAAAATTCGTCAAATTCAAACGAGCGAATTTTGAGATGAAAATTTCCAGATCAGATCTACACCTTTGGAGGAGTCACCACATAAAATTTCAGAATTTTTTGACATTAGGAACACCTCGAACGAAGAAGATCAAGTTGCTGCAAAATCTAGGGTTTTTCTAATTTTCTTTCATTCTTAGCCATTAGTTTTCGTTTGTTTTAGCTTTAATTGCTTCTTACACATCTTCTAACACCTTCTTGTTTCCTTGTGTTAGTAGGAGTAAAAGTTGCATACTCTTCTTTCTCCTTGCAACTATAATTCTATGTTCTTTAATTATTGATGGTGATAGTCGTGTAAACTTAGTGAGTAGCTTCATTGTTGATGCACTCGATCTACCATGCCAAGAACACCCTAAGCCGTATCATCTTCAAGGGTTTAATAGCGGACCGGATATGAAGGTAACCGAACGTTGTTTAATCTCTTTTACTCTTGGAAGCTATTGTGATGATGTATGGTGTGACGTGGTTCCTATGGAAGTCACCCACTTGCTATTAGGAAGACCTTGGAAAAATGATCGGGGCGCTGTCCATCGAATCAATACAAATGGATACTCGGTTGTGCACCAAGGCCAGAAGCTCTCGTTTGCTACAATAGAGCCGGAAAAAGTAGATGAAGAAATAGAAAAAGCAAAAAATAGTGTGAGAGGATAAAACGAAAAAGATTGGAAGCGCAAAAGGCTGAATCAATTGACCACACAAAGGCAACCAACTATGAAGACATCCCAAAACCAGAAGGTACACATGATTCTCTTCGTACTTCTACTTCTAGCATTTGTGCAAATGTTGATATTGAGAAGAACCATCTCCCAAACAAAAGGATAGTGATAGTGAACACATTAGACAAGATGACAATGCTTATAATCCCTCGTGTGTGAAGTAGTAGGTCCACTTGCTATACTCTCATCACCTCCCCATGAAGAAAGTAAGTGTATTTCTAACCCTTCATTTGATTCTTGTCCTATCATTCCGTTAGAAACACTTTCTCCTCTACAGAAATTGTACATTGATGATAAATTTTATGAGAGGGATATGGGATGTGAGATACAAAAAAGAGTAAAAGAGAGTGAAAAAGTCAAATTAATGGCCCAAATTTGGTTAGTGAAAATACATATGAGGTAAAAGTCACACAAAGCCCAAAAGAAAAAGACAAGAAAAGAACGTGACGAGTGATTTTGTTTTGACTAGTCATTACAAATGTTCGAGTAGTGTTGTCTTATTTTTTCAGGATTTTGTTGAACCATTGAGAGGAGCTCAGTTAGATCACTCCACATTCAACGAAGAAGCCTTTTCAATTGAAGTTGATGATTGTTCTCTCATTGCCGATTTAGATTCGAGGACGAATCCTTTTGAGGAGTCGGGGAATGATACATGCATGAGCGGGGTTAAATTATTCATATTGGACAAGAAGCTGAATTTGTTCGATGCAAACAATAATGGCCAAAACAATGCTCGCATAGGAGGTCAAAAACGATGCATCTTGGACAAGAAACTGAATCTGTTTGTGAAGTCTGGAAAGTCAGCTAACTTGCGACGAATTTTTGGATGGGATCCAGGCATTTATGGGTCAACATGTCTTCTTAAAACTTGTTCGTCTACAAAAATTAGCTTTCCAACGCATCTTGAAACGCCTCAATCGGACATCTGGATCTCAAGATACGTCTATTTTAGCGAAGACAGCGCATGCAGAAATTCCTATACGGGATTTTTGGATAATTACGAATTTTCAAGATTTTATTTGATTATTTATAATTTAAATCAATATAGGATTCTGCAATATCTATTAGGATCAGATTTATTTAATTATGATTTTATTTTTAGCATTTATTTATTATTAGAAGTTACTTATCTAATTAGGAGATTAGATTTTAGCATTTATTTATTGTATTTAATTCCTAAGTTTAGTAGGATTAGAACTTCTCCATGGCCTATATAAAGGAGGCTTCACCCACATTGTAATTCAGATTTCATTGATTAATAAAAAGTTCTCTTTGGAGATTTTAGTATTCTTTGAGTTTGCAAGTGTTCGATAAACTTGTCTAGAAGCCATCTTCAACATAAGATCATCGAGTTCTTGTGAGGGAGATCATCTTCACACTCTTGCTTGCCTAGGTAATTGCATCTAGGAGGGTGGGTTAAAGCCGCTTGAGGTTGCTTGCTTAGATATAATTGAGTCTAAGAGGGTGCGAGGACAAAACAACAACTATCAATTCATCACGCCATCTCCACATATTCAAGCTTCCTCCATTGTGACGCCACCACCATAAGCAATTCTTAATTTTTAGATTTGTTCTTTATTTTGGTTTGTTTGGTTTTCTCTTTATTCGAATTTGCGCTTACTCTATCATTTGGTATCAGATTTGGGATGATTCTTGACAAGAATTTTGGCGTTTTGGGGAAAAACTCAAAAATTAGGGAAAATTCGTCAAATTCAAACGAGCGAATTTTGAGATGAAAATTTCCAGATCAGATCTACACCTTTGGAGGAGTCACCACATAAAATTTCAGAATTTTTGACATTAGGAACACCTCGAACGAAGAAGATCAAGTTGCTGCAAAATCTAGGGTTTTTCTAATTTTCTTTCATTCTTAGCCATTAGTTTTCGTTTGTTTTAGCTTTTATTGCTTCTTACACATCTTCTAACACCTTCTTGTTTCCTTGTGTTAGTAGGACTAAAAGTTGCATACTCTTCTTTCTCCTTGCAACTATAATCTATGTTCTTTAATTATTGATGGTGATAGTCGTGTAAACTTAGTGAGTAGCTTCATTGTTGATGCACTCGATCTACCATGCCAAGAACACCCTAAGCCGTATCATCTTCAAGGGTTTAATAGCGGACCGGATATGAAGGTAACCGAACGTTGTTTAATCTCTTTTACTCTTGGAAGCTATTGTGATGATGTATGGTGTGACGTGGTTCCTATGGAAGTCACCCACTTGCTATTAGGAAGACCTTGGAAAAATGATCGGGGCGCTGTCCATCGAATCAATACAAATGGATACTCGGTTGTGCACCAAGGCCAGAAGCTCTCGTTTGCTACAATAGAGCCGGAAAAAGTAGATGAAGAAATAGAAAAAGCAAAAAATAGTGTGAGAGGATAAAACGAAAAAGATTGGAAGCGCAAAAGGCTGAATCAATTGACCACACAAAGGCAACCAACTATGAAGACATCCCAAAACCAGAAGGTACACATGATTCTCTTCGTACTTCTACTTCTAGCATTTGTGCAAATGTTGATATTGGAGAAGAACCATCTCCCAAACAAAAGGATAGTGATAGTGAACACATTAGACAAGATGACAATGCTTATAATCCCTCGTGTGAAGTAGTAGGTCCACTTGCTATACTCTCATCACCTCCCCACGAAGAAAGTAAGTGTAATTCTAACCCTTCATTTGATTCTTGTCCTATCATTCCGTTAGAAACACTTTCTCCTCTACAGAAATTGTACATTGATGATAAATTTTATGAGAGGGATATGGGATGTGAGATACAAAAGACTGAGAGTGAAAAAAGTCAAATTAATGGCCCAAATTTGGTGAGTGAAAATACATATGAGGTAAAAGTCACACAAAGCCCAAAAGAAAAAGACAAGAAAAGAACGTGACGAGTGATTTTGTTTTGACTAGTCATTACAAATGTTCGAGTAGTGTTGTCTTATTTTTTCAGGATTTTGTTGAACCATTGAGAGGAGCTCAATTAGATCACTCCACATTCAACAAAGAAGCCTTTTCAATTGAAGTTGATGATTGTTCTCTCATTGCCGATTTAGATTCGAGGACGAATCCTTTTGAGGAGTGGGGGAATGATAAATGCATGAACGGGGTTAAATTACTCATATTGGACAAGAAGCTGAATTTGTTCGATGCAAACAATAATGGCCAAAACAATGCTCGCATAGGAGGTCAAAAACGATGCATCTTGGACAAGAAACTGAATCTGTTTGTGAAGTCTGGAAAGTCAGCTAACTTGCGACGAATTTTTGGATGGGATCCAGGCATTTATGGGTCAACATGTCTTCTTAAAACTTTTCCGTCTACAAATTAGCTTTCCAACGCACTTTGAAACGCCTCAATCGGACATCTGGATCGCAAGATACGTCTATTTTAGCGAAGACAGCGCATGCAGAAATTCCTATACGGGATTTTTGGATAATTACGAATTTTCAAGATTTTATTTGATAATTTATAATTTAAATCAATATAGGATTCTGCAATATCTATTAGGATCAGATTTATTTAATTAAGATTTTATTTTTAGCATTTATTTATTATTAGAAGTTACTTATCTAATTAGGAGATTAGATTTTAGAATTTATTTATTGTATTTAATTCCTAGGTTTAGTAGGATTAGAACTTCTCCATGGCCTATATAAAGGAGGCTTCACCCACATTGTAATTCAGATTTCATTGATTAATAAAAAGTTCTCTTTGGAGATTTTAGTATTCTTTGAGTTTGCAAGTGTTCGATAAACTTGTCTAGAAGCCATCTTCAACATAAGATCATCGAGTTCTTGTGAGGGAGATCATTTTCACACTCTTGCTTGCCTAGGTAATTGCATCTAGGAGGGTGGGTTAGAGCCGCTTTAGGTTGCTTTCTTAGATAATTGAGTCTAAGAGGGTGTGGAGGACAAAACAACATCAACAATTCGCAAGCCATTTTCAACCTTCACACCATCTTCCATAATTCCATAAACAAGACTGGAATTTTCAGATTTGTTTTACCTATCTTCTTCTTAATATTTTCTCATCTTTTTATTTATATTCTTATTTCTTATCATCTAATCCTTCATCTCGTCTTTCTTTCTTTAAATTTCCAGCCTTGAATCTGAAAAATTCAAGAAAATCCCTTCTCTTTTCTCTTGAATTTTCAGATCTGCCCAAACTTCCTTGATTGAGTCTAGAGCTCCTAGTTCTTGCAACAACTTGATTGAAGGCTTCCAAATCCAAGATTGTGCTGCTCCATCAAGTTGTAACCCGGCTCGGGAGTATTACTTAGCAAGCAAGCAAGGACAACACAAGACATACAAACAATACAATTCAAGAATTGATCAAGCAACCATACTTACTTAGCTAACAAGTAAGCTCACACTTGATTTCAAATCATCCTAGCATTCGAACAAGGCTAAGGCAACCAATCATACATTTCTTTTCATGCAAGCAACCTCATATATAACATCAATTTCATCTTATACCATTTGGCTATCTATACAAGACCACTAGATTAATTCCTTTCATGCTTATATTACAAGTTACTACTTTCATGATTCATTTTACAACATTCATTCTTTGTTACCTATCCTATTCGAACTACCTTAGTGTTACATGCTTCCAATTCAATTCAAAGTTCCCTAGTTTAATACATGTACATTTTAACCCTAAATTACTAACATGGTTCTTGATCATTCAAATTACATGAAGCTTGATCCATTCAAGTCTTATTCTATCCCAAGTTCATTCAAGGCTTATTCTATCCCTATGCATTCGGCAAACCACTATACAAGCATACATAACATATACATCAAGTCATACACACACACACACCATTCGGCAATCACTTAAACATGCACTAGGCTATTCGAATGGAAGACAAGCATGGTGGATTGATCATCACATATCCAATTCAAACAAGACATGTACAAAACAAGCATTAGATCATTCCAATTCAATTTACACAATTTGCGCAGCATCAAGATTCCATTTCATGAAGTTTAAGTTCTTTACATGCTTAACAATAGGTTCACCACATAGTAGGCCCATCAAGACATTATATACAAGCTTCAAAATGCATGATCAGGATATCTATATACAATCTAGTGCCACCATTCTAGGAGATATACAAAACAAGTATGGAATCATACTTAGGCAAACTTGTGTGTCTTGCTTCTTGTTCAAGGTAACAGGCTTCAAGATCAAGCAACCTCCTATCCTTTATCCTGTAGGTTGGGAAGAATGAAACAAGAGTGATAAGTACAAGAATGTACTTAGTGAGGTAGTAACTAGTCTAACAATTTGTTATTTTAAGGTTTCATGCCTTTTAATCAAGTGTAGACCTAGCTAAGGCTTTCATGCATTATAGTGATCTTAGCTAGGCTTTCAAGCATCAAGATTATCCTATCTAAGGATGTCAAGCAATCAAGATAATCCTAAATAAGGATCAAAGCATTCAGCAACAAGGTACAAGCAACAAGAATTCACACTTCATGAATCAAGCACATAATGTTTGCAAAACAAGGAATCATGCTTTCAAGTCAAGTAACATACATTTCATAGTATTCAAGACAAGTAACATTCAATTTATTATTTTCAAGACAAGTATCATGTGTTATTAGATTGTTATTTCATGTAAGATTATTTAACAACTCCCTTGGTACTTAATTTGTATAGGTAATCGAGTCTCCAACCAACTGTCACCACAAGATGCACCATAGTGCTGGTCAACCCTCCTACTGTCACCAAAGACCACATACGTACCCTCCATCTATCGCCAAATAGGGGCCTTAGCCCTAAGACCGTAGTCCACCCGTACACAATGAGCTCTAGACTCTAAGGCATGCCCTTCTACCTAGTCCAACTAGCTACCAAGGTTGTTCGATTTACCATTTATTCAAGTTTATCAAGTTCAAGATCATGTTCATGTCAAGCAAGATCATTTCATGTTATGCCCTTAGGCCATTGAGCCTTGGCTCACATGTCAAGTAGTTTCAATATCAAGATTATGTCAAGTAAGTTCATTTCACATTATAGGCCCTTTGGCCATTGAGCCATAGCTCACATGTCAAGTAGTTTCAAGATCAATATTATGTCAAGTATGTTCTTTAGCATTCAATCACATGCATCATAGCACATACAAGCACCAAGGTACCATACAATCATGCTTAGCATTCGAAGTAGACATGTAATCAAGACTAGGAACAAGTTTCATGTATTAATTTAGTCATCCTTCCCTTATTAGGTCAATTTCATGATTAGGTTCATTTAACAATTCAAGATTGTAACAAGAGTACATTGGTTAGGACCTAGTCCTAACCCTAGAGGTAACTACACTCACAATACTCCAAGCTAGCTAGTCTTGGATCCACACTCCTTTGTTCTTGGCTTTAGATTGTTCCAATCTTTCCTCTTCCACCAAGTTTACTCCTGGTTCTATCATATTACACAACAAGCATGTCAAAACAAGATCACAAAGTCATTCAATACAAAACAAGGTCATTAAATCAAGCAATGCTACAAGCATCTAACATTCACATATTGGGCAGCATGCTCATGTGCATTATCCATTATACTTAACTACACTTTTCTACATTCTAGTTCATGTAAAGAAAGGCATATTTCAAGGATTAAAACTGTTTACAAGACAGTTTACAAAATGCCACAAAACAGTGTGCATTTGCCTATTCAGCTGCTGCAAGGCAGCTTGCACTCTAGTCACTAAATCATGCATAACTATCATTCCGTACGTCAGAATTTCAATTGGTTTACACCGTTAGAAAGCTAACAAAATTTTATTTATGACCATATAAGGCTTGCATTTTAGTTCTTAGCCAATTAATACAGTTTTTAACTTTAAGACAGGGCATCTTGCTATAATGGACGGTTTGCACTGTCCCTAGTATTTCTTCTCCACAATTCAGTATACAACCCAGAGTTTAGATCCGTTTTCTCCTAGTGAATTTCGACATACAAAGGTGTTATCTATAAAATGTTCAGCCTTAAATTCATTATACACAATTTTTAGTGATTTTTCAAAGTCACTGCCCAGAACAGAGCATTCTGGGTAGATTCCACTAGGTTGGTTTTCTAGCTTCTTAACTCATTTTAGCAAAGTCCTAACATGGTAATTCTATTCATGATCATGTTCATACATGTCTAGGCCATCATAATTCACCTAAAAATGTTCTTAAAACAAGGCGTAATCATGTTGAACCTAGTGTGATCTAT
The DNA here is from genome assembly GCA_019671005.1 of Hibiscus mutabilis. NCBI lineage: Eukaryota > Viridiplantae > Streptophyta > Magnoliopsida > Malvales > Malvaceae > Hibiscus > Hibiscus mutabilis. The sequence continues at coordinate 33,041,311 of CM033735.1, read as the reverse complement.
TTGATCACATTTACACATTCTATTCATCAACTAGGCAGTCCATTACCTAATTTAACTAGTTCAATTAGGTGTAGTCACATTTCCAGCAACACATGTATTCAATTCAACCTTCTTTTTACCTAGCAACATGCTCAAAACAGGATTCTATGTTCATTTAACATGTTTACACAATTTCTCAATCAAAACAATCCCTAATCAAGGCTGTTTTCTATCATGTTCATGATTCCCAGATTTCCAGCAACTGTACATATATCCTATATCAAATTGGTTACTAGGAATTACAATTTCAAGTTCAATTTGAATCTAGCATGCTCTTAATGTAACACCCCATCCCCGGGTTAGCCGTAACCTCAGGATAATTGCCTTGTTGCGCAAGTAACCCAACCTAAACCTTTCAAACAAACAATTCATACAATACAAGCCACATTAAGCAAACCATACAACATACATAGCATACAATTTTAGGTACCAATTTGTTTCATTCTTTACTTATAACTTAAGTTACTATTGTCATATTACCAATCCATTCAAATTGCATACAAACAACAACTCAAATGTGTTATACATTACATTAAGTTACTTCTAGTCATAATTCAACTTTCATTCCTATTTCAATTCCATGTACTTATTCGAATTGCACTAAGGGATTCACTAAACATGCTTTAAACTAGTTTACTTGCAACTTAAGAAACTACTTATCAACCCCATTAACAAGATCAACACAAAGCATCTAACTTATGTCTTATTCTACATTCATGCTTCCATTCGAATAGCTAGATGATTTCTAGACTTAATTCATTTGTTTCTTTACAATTAAGTCATCACATGACATAGCATATTTGGTTATTACATTGTTAATGCATGATTGAACATACCTTGGCCTTATTCTCCATGTTGTCGAATCATGCTAACATACATAGGATCAAATGCATGAACATACAACATAGGTTTAGCATTCAAATTAGACAAGATTTCATCATACATTGGTTCTACATTAGAATCATACGTAATTTCATCAAACATTGAATTTCTATCACCATATGCGCAGCTTCTACATCTTATATATACATAATATCATGGCTCAAACATAGTTTAAGTCGTCCAAAATAGATTACATAAAATAGGCCCATTCAAAATATTACAAAACTAGTCTTAAACACATAATCAAATGCATGATCAAGGCTACCTAATACAAAATCTAGTGCCACCAAACTAGGAGTATACAAAGAGTACGAATTCATACTTTCAAGCTTGCCTCAAGTGGTGCTTCAAACCCAAGATATCCTCTTGAAGTATTCTTTAATCTGTTATGGGAAGAATGAAGAGTAGAGTGATAAGTACAAGATATGTACTTAGTGAGGTAACACTAAGTCTAGTCAATTTCCAAACATACATATCCAAGTTCATATGTAATCCAAAGAATCAAGACCATCACCATAAATCATGTACCATTCGAATTGCATAGGGAAACTTAGGCAACTTTTACATGTCATACAATCAACATAACAACAATCCATCATGATACTCAAGGCTATTCGAACAACATGCTTAGAAGACAAGTAAACAATCACTCAATTCATCAAGTAGGCATTTATACATAAAGCAATCATCCATACATTTCTTTCATGACAAGTAACAAGTTTTGCAACCATTCATGTGTCATCTTTCAAAGCAAGAAGGTTCATTTAAGTATCTTACAATACAAGAAATGTTCATTTGAATTATTAAGTCATCTTACAACATTCCTTGGTAAGTAGCTTACTAGATAATCAAATCTTAACAATATGCACCAAAGTGCCAATATGCACCGAAGTGCCAATATGCATCGTAGTGCCAATATGCACCGTCATGCCAATATGTACCGTCATACCAATATGCACAGTAGTGCCAATATGCACCGTAGTGCTAATATGAGCTCAAGATTCTAAAGCATGCCCTCCTATCTATCAAACTAGCTACCAAGGTTGTTGATTATCCATTTCATTTAAGCTTTATACATTTCTTGATTCAATATAACATTATGCCATTCAAAGGCCAAGCCCTTAGGCTTATGGAGTCTTAACTCCCAATACATAACTATCCATACCATTCGATTCAATCAGCCATGTATAACATTCACAAACACAAGCATATGTATGCGTTGTGCGTACCTTATTCTCCAAGCAAGCATTCCATTTCATACCTTAGGCATAAGCAATGCACATGACAAGCATTTGATTACATTTGCTTAACACCCAACTAAACACAACGATCATGGCATCAATCAAGTTGTCATACATTTCATTCTTCCCTTAATTAGCCAAATATACTTTAAGTCATGTTACATGGCATTGACATTTCATTTAAGCAATAACAAGGTTGGTTAGGACCTAAGTCCCAACCCTAAGGATAGTTACACTCACAATACTCCTAGCAATTCAATTATCTTGGATCCAAATCCCTTTGCTTCTAGCTTTGGGATGTCCACTCCTATCCTCTTCTTCCTCAATTTGCTGCCCTTGGTCTAGCAAGCATAACATATGCACATATCATCAAAACAAGCACATAAAGTCGCACAATCAAAGTAGCAATGTTACCACATTTTACCTAACATTTAGCTACTGTTTTATGCTTCTTTTTAAGCATTTCATACCAATTCAATTCCATATTGTTATTACCTTATTTTAAAGCATAATTGGACAGATTACAATGTCCCAAAATTGTTTTGGTAACAGTTTCTTACTAGGTGCAAAAACAGTCCCAAACTGCCCAGGACACTGCTACCTGGCAGTTTGCACACTGTCCCTTAAAATGGCCATATCTTTTAATCCGTAGGTCAAACTTTCAAATGCTATACACCGTTGGAAAGATTACAAAATTTCCTATAAGACCATAATAGACTTGCATTTTAGTTCTTAGCCAATTAATACAGTTTATTGTTCAAAGAAAGGGCATTTACTCTGCCTGGACAGTTTGCACTGTTCAGCAATTCCTATTTTCAGTTTTCAGAATAGGACCCAGTTTTCAGTTCTGTTTTCACCTAATGAAAATATAAATTATAAGGATCATGTCATTAAAATTTTATCCCTGAATTCAATCTATACAATTTTTGGTGAGTTTTCAAAGTGACTGCCCAGAACAGAGCAATTCTGGGCAGATTGTACCTATTCACATTTTAATGCCTTTAATCCATTTTAACCAATGCCTTGGCCCTATAATTCATTTCATATGATATCCTAAACATGTTAAGTCCATGTTAATTCATTATTCAAAGCTGCCAAAACAGAGTAGGTTGATTATAAAGCCTAATCTTGCATGTTTACTCAATTTCAATTCCACAAAACAGTTTCTATGTACATAACTATGTTCATGCTTTTATCTTCCATTTCCAGCATTGTTTGCTAACAATTCAATTTTTTTAACACCTTCTAAACATTACCTATTCATGATCATCATCAATTCATTAATTCCATAGCTCAATTTCCATCACAATTCAATTTTCCAGCAACCTAAATTTATTTCACTAGCATGAACACATAATTTCCAGCCTTGTACCTAGTTTCATTCTTCAATTTAGCATGATTCAACAACCATATAATCACCTAACAACATATTCAATGTCTAATTCATCTAACATCATCAAAATCAGTCCAATTTTAACAAGATAATTGTCTATTCAATTAAACACAAGAAGAACTATACTTACTTTGCTTCTTGCTTAATTTCAATGAAAATTTCCTACACATGCAAGCTAAAATCCTTTCTTCATTGGCTGAATTCCAAGCTTTCTCTCACTCTCCCTTTCTCTCTAAGACATTCGGACAAACATGCATAATGAGAAAGATGACAACAACAATTCCTTGTTATTGGAATTGTGTTTTGTCTAAATTGTCCCTTGCTTAGCTACTAATCATGTAATTAGTTAAGGGCAAATAAGAGATTCATGATATTTATCATGCAATCTCAATCTTTCTCTTTTAATTCATTGTAGTCATTCTATTTTGGTCACTTATTTCATTCATCCTTTCAATTAGGCCCTTAACTATTCAATTTAGCTTAATTCTTAATTCAATTAAGCTATCAACTTATACAATTAAATCCCAATACTTCTAAGCTAGGATTTGGGGTGTTACACCTAACACACATAGAAATAATCCAATTTCATCAAGACAACAAAGTCATCATCAATCACTCATTCAAACAATCTATAGCAAGTTAGGTTCAAGTATTATACCTTCTCCAAGCTTAATTTGATCAATGGATGAATTATGAACTTGAATTAAAGGTGTTTGCATGCAAAATTCTCTCCCCTTTCTCTCTCTACTATTCGGCCAACTCAAGTTGCCGTGAGTCATACATGGTTTTGGCACATGTTCTCTTCATTTGAGAACATGTTTCAAGACCCTCAAACTTAATCCCTATTGCATGCAAACTCTAATGTTTTGTATGTTCACCTTTCCATCCTTTCATTTATGCCTCCTAGTTTTCATTTCAATTCAATTTAGTTCAATTTCACTTATTTGATTTATAAGGATGGCAAATGTTCAATTTTCTTTAAATTGACCAAATTATGGATTCAATTAGCCTATTGTTTAAATTGTAGTAACATTACTAGGCCAATTTTAGGGTGTTACAGTTCTCCTCCCCTTAAAATAAATTCATCCTCGAATTTACCTGAATCGAATAGGTGAGGATATTGCTTCTAAATGACCTCTTCAGATTCCCATGTTGCCTCTTCAACCTTGTGATTTCTCCACAAGACTTTGACGAGAGGAACATTCTTGTTTCGAAGTCTTCTGACTATATTGTCAAGTTTCTGAATAGGTTCTTCTTCATACGATAGATCAGGATTCAATTCCACCTCTTCGGGTTCAAGAATATGAGATGGATCAGACTTATATATTCGGAGCATAGAAACATGGAAAACATTGTGGATCTTATTGAATTCACTAGGAAGTGCCAATCGATAAGACATTGGACCAATCCTTTCGATGATTTCAAATAGTCCAACAAACTAAGTGCCAAATAGGGGCCTTAGCCCTGGACCGTAGTCCACCCGTACACAATGAGCTCTAGACTCTAAGGCATGCCCTTCTACCTAGTCCAACTAGCTACCAAGGTTGTTCGATTTACCATATATTCAAGTTTATCAAGTTTAAGATCATGTTCATGTCAAGCAAGATCATTTCATGTTAGGCCATTGAGCTTTAGCTCACATGTCAAGTAGTTTCAAGATCAAGATTATTTCAAGCAAGTTTATTTCACATTAGGCCCTTAGGCCATTAATCCATAGCTCACATGTCAAGTAGTTTCAAGATCAATATTATGTCAAGTATTTTCTTTAGCATTCAATCACATGCATCATAGCACATACAAGCTCCAAGGTACCATACAATCATGCTTGGCATTCGAAGTAGACATGTAATCAAGGCTAGGAACAAGTTTCATGTATTAATTTAGTCATCCTTCCCTTATTAGGTCAAGTTCATGATTAGGTTCATTTAACAATTCAAGATTGTAACAAGAGTATATTGGTTAGGGCCTAGTCCTAACCCTAGAGGTAACTACACTCACAATACTCCAAGCTAGCTAGTCTTGGATCCACACTCCTTTGTTCTTGGCTTTAGATTGTTCCAATATTTCCTCTTCCACCAAGTTCACTCTTGGTTCTATCACATTACACAACAAGCATGTCAAAATAAGATCACAAGGTCATTAAATCAAGCAATGCTACAAGCATCTAACATTCACATATTGGGAAGCATGCTCATGTGCATTGTCCATTATACTTAACTACACTTTTCTACATTCTAGTTCATGTAAAACAAGGCATATTTCAAGGCCTAAAACTGTTTACAAGATAGTTTACAAAATGCCACAAAACAGTGTGCATTTATTTGCCTATGCAGCTGCTGCCAGGCAGCTTGCACTCTAGTCACTAAATCAGGCATAACTCTCATTCCATACGTTAGAATTTCAATTGGTTTACACCTTTGGAAAGCTAACAAAATTGTATTTATGAACACATAAGGTTTGCATTTTAGTTCTTAGCCAATTAATACAGTTTTTAACTTTAAGATAGGGCATCTTGCTATACTGGACAGTTTGCACTGTCCCTACTATTTCTTCTCTACAATTTAGTATACAACCTAGATTTAGCTCTATTTTCTCCTCATGAATTTAGACATACCAAGGTGTTGTCTATAAAATTTTCAGCCTTAAATTCATTATACACAATTTTTAGTGATTTTTCAAAGTCACTGCTCAGAACAGAGCATTCTGGGCAGATTTCACTAGGTTGGTTTTCTAGCTTCTTAACTCATTTTAGCAAAGTCCTAACATGGTAATTATATTCATGATAATGTTCATACATGTCTAGGCCATCATAATTCACCTAACAATGTTCTTAAAACAGGGCATAATCATGTTGAACCTAGTGTGATCTATTTGATCACATTTACACATTCAATTCATCAACTAGGCAGTCCAGTACCTAATTTAACTAGTTCAATTAGGTGTAATCACGTTTCCAGCAACACATGTATTCAATTCAACCTTCTTTTTACCTAGCAACATGCTCAAAACAAGATTCTATGTTCATTTAACATGTTTACACAATTTCTCAATCAAAACAGTCCCTAATCAAGATTGTTTTCTATCATGTTCATAATTCCCAAATTTCCAGCAACTATACATATATCCTATATCAAATTGGTTACTAGGAATTACAATTTCAAGTTCAATTTGAATCTAGCATGCTCCTAACACACATAGAAATCATCCAATTTCATCAAGACAACAAAGTCATCATCAATCACTAATTCAAACAATCTATAGCAATTTAGGTTCAAGTATTATACCTTCTCCAAGCTTAATTTGATCAATGAATGAATTATGAAGCTTGAATTGAAAGTGTTTGCATGCAAAATTCTCTCCCCTTTCTCTCTCTACTATTCGGCTAAGATGATGAACAATGGGATGAAGATGACATATTTCTTTGTTTAACAACTCAAGTTGCCGTGAGTCATACATGGTTTTGGCACATGTTCTCTTCATTTGAGAACATGTGTCAAGGCCCCTCAAACTTAATCCCTATTGCATGCAAACTCTAATGTTTTGTATTTTCACATTTCCATCCTTTCATTTATGCCTCCTAGTTTTCATTTCAATTCAATTTAGTTCAATTTCACTTATTTGATTTATAAGGATGTCAAATGTTCAATTTTCTTTAAATTGACCAACTTATGGATTCAATTAACCTATTGTTTAAATTGTAGTAACATTACTAGGCCAATTTTTAGGGTGTTACAGGTCCCTATTTGGCGACAATAGGAGGGATGTGTATGTGATCACTTGGCGACAGTAGGAGGGATTGACTGGTACTACCGAGTACCATTTTATGGGCGACAGTTGGTTAGGGATTTGTGTACCTAGGCTGAAGTTCGATTCTCAAGTCTAAGTTAAAAGCAAAAGAATGAAATTTGAATCTTAACTAATAAACTATCTTAACCATTTATGAGGCAAATATCATATGATTATGATATGATAAGTTGATGTCTTGTAAGCCAAGTAATCCATGATTTTATGTGTTAAGCTTGATATTGTGTATGTCGTGTGTAATTAAAGAATCCTTTTTGATTACTCTTACGTATATACTTGAGTATGACACTATTTTGAGTATAATTGAACGCTACGTTAAAGATAAAATAATGAGATTTGTGAGCTAAACTAATGAATACAATTGATATCTTGTTTAATAAGTAATCTATACCTATGATATGTCACGTATACTAACTTATGCTTTTACATGTTTGAATATGGCTAAATTATTGATTAAATTACTAAGATGAGAAGCTTATTGTCATGTAAAGTAAAGTCAAGCCACATCTTAATTCTTAAATCTTAAATCTAAGCATGTTATAGTACCTTTAAAATTTAAGTCATAAATGTGTTATACATTCTTTGATCATGTGAGATGTGTGTATGTGACTGATTTGATTACTAAAATTATGAAAATGTAAACGTATCCATGACTATGAGGTTATGATTGGTCCGAATGTCTTGACTTGTTTTAGATTATTTCTTGTTTGAGCTTTCTTATATACTCCTTTGTGTTATGATTATGAACTCGAATGGTCACTGTTATGCTCAAGATATGGTAGTCTACTTCTGTTTAACTCGAGTCGTACCTGGAAATAGTTTAAGGTTGATTAAGGAGCAAATATTGTAAATCTTGCTATTTTTCGAGCAGGCCTATATGTAAACAAAGTAAAATGAATTAGCTTAGGGTGTAAGCTATTCTATGGGTTTATATTTGAATAGGAATTACATAGTTTCATTTGGATATTATTGGAATTTAGAAGCCATTCAATTGATTACACGGTCACATGAATAGCAAGCAATGTTTATTTAACATGATGCTTGTTTTATATTTTGGTAATCATGGGAAGCTATGATGGAAAATAAATATTGTAAACTTGCAAAATTAATGATTTTCAGGTTATGATATGTTAGTTATCTTTTGAGTCAAGTAACATCTGATCATGGAATATTAAGTTATTAAAGTACTTGTTAAGTAAAAGATAAGTAAGTAGGTATGGAAAAGCTATGATAAAGATAAAACAATAAAAATTATAAGTTAAACAATGAATTATGTTCAATGATTCATGAGAAAAGTATTCATGAATATGAGACATTGGTTTAATAACTGTGTAACTAGTAACTAGATTTGAGATATTATGCTTGATAATTTATGTGATAAGTATACGCTTTCTTGAGATGATATGATTAATAACTTAGGCATTAAGTAGCCATGTTTATGCCATGAAAGATCTGAAACTTGAAAGTGTACTTGTCGTGAAAGAATTCTCTAATGTGTTTCCCGATGAGGTTCCAAGACTCCTTCCTACCCGAGAAGTAGAATTCGGGATAGAAGTGCAACCTGGGACTACTCCAGTCTCTATCACCCCGTATAGAATGACTCCGGTGGAGTTAAGAGAGCTAAAGGCCTAAATCCAAGACATTTTGGATAAGGGATTCATCTGACCGGGTTCCTCACATTGGGGAGCACCGATGTTGTTTGTTAAGAAGAAAGATGAATCGATGCGCCTGTGCATTGACTATCGTTAGTTGAATAAGGTAACAATCAAGAACAAGTACTTGTTGCCTAGGATCGATGATCTCTTCGATCAATTGGAGATGCTTCTTCTTCTCAAAGATAGACCTTCAATCTAGGTACTATCAAATGCTTGTGAAGGAGTCTGATGTTCCAAAGACTACCTTCCGAACTAGATATGGCCACTATGAATTCTAGTAATGTCATTTGGGCTTACGAATGCACCAGCAGCCTTCATAGACTTGATGAACTGTGTGTTCCGGCCTTACCTAGATAAATTCGTGGTGGTGTTCATAGATGACATCCTAATCTATTCGAAGGATGCTGCTACTCATGAAGAACATCTCCGGATTGTGCTTTAGACTCTTCGGGAAAAGTAACTATACGCCAAGTTCAGCAAATGTCAATTCTAGCCATCCAAAGTATCCTTCCTTGGTCATGTGATCTCTTCTACAGGAATTCAAGTTGATCCAAAGAAGATTCAAGCCATCCTTAACTGGGTTCCTCCGAAGAATGTGGGGGAAGTCCATAGTTTTCTAGGCCTTGTAGGCCACTACCATAGATTCGTTAAGAGATTCTCACTGATTGCTGCCCCCTTGACGAAGCTCCTCCTAAAGGACACCCCATTTGTGTGGACTGTGGATCGGCAAAGGTGTTTTGATTAGCTCATGCAAGTCCTCACTCATGCCCCTATCTTGGTGCAACCCGAGTCAGGCAAAGGTTTCACCGTTTACAGCTATGCATCCCACCTGGGATTAGGCTGTGTTTTGATCCAAGAAGGCAAAGTTATAGCTTATGCTTCAAGTCAACTCAAGCTACATGAGCTAAACTATCCGACTCATAATCTAGAATTAGCCACAGTTGTATTTGCTTTGAAGATTTGGCGACACTATATGTATGGTGAAGTGTTATTTGTACACTGATCATAAAAGTTTGAAGTATCTTTTAACTCAGAAGGAGTTGAACCTTCGTCAACGCCGGTGGATGGAGCTTTTAAAAGACTATGATTTGATCATTGATTATCATCTCGGTAAAGCCAATGTTGTGGCTGATGCTCTTAGCCGAAAGCCCACTCCTTCTATGAAATGTTTGAATGCCCACTTCTGACTCAAGAACTATGGTAAACTGTTGGCTGAATTGAGAGTACAGTCAACCATTGTATCTCGAATCAAAGCATTCTAAGAACACAATGACGAGTTACAGCATCTCATTGCTAAGGTCAAGGATAACACAGATCCTGACTTCGCCATGAACTTCGAAGGCTTGTTATGTTTCTGCAATCGTATCTCTATGCCCAATGATGATGATCTTCAGGATTAGATTCAGAGTGAAGCTCATTCTAGCCCTTTCTCTGTTCACCCGGGAGCTATTAAAATGTACAAGGATCTAAATGAGCTATATTGGTGGTCTGGAATGATGAACGAGATCACAGACTTTGTAACTAGGTGCTTGACTAGCCAATGAGTCAAACTAAGCACAAAGTGCCTACCGGTCTCTTGCAGCCTATCGAGCTTCCATAGTGGAAAATGGGAGCGTATTATAATGGACTTTGTAAGTGGCCTACCTATGACACCGAAGAAGAATGATGTTGTTTGGGTCATTGTGGACCGATTTACTAAGTCCGCTCATTTCCTTATGGTGAGAATGGATTTCAGTTTGCCTAAGCTCGTAGAGTTGTCTATTATCTCCGATCGTGACCCTCGATTCGTAGCTCAGTTTTGGAGGACCTTACACAAGGCCTTGGGAACGTGAGTGCACCTTAGCACTACTTTCATCCACAAACCGATCTCCAATCCGAGAGAGTTATTCAGGTAACTCTAAACCCTCATTTGAATTATATATCTAAATGCTTTGTGTCAATCTCGATTCTTCCTTGAAGATTTTGGAAGATATGCTCTGAGTTTGTGTCATCAACTTTGGGAATACGTGGGAGAATCCTTACCCTTAGTCAACTTCGCATATAATATTAGTTATCAAGCCTTAATTCAAATGGCCCCATACGAAGCTCTATATGGAAGAAGATGTAGAACTCCTTTTTACTGGACCGAACTTGGTGAAGGCAAGATGCTAGGTCCTGACTTACTTTAAGAGACCGAAGAAAAAACAATCATTATCCATGATCGGCTTAAGGTTACCTTCGATCAGCAGAAATCATATGCTGATTTGAAAATAAGAGACATCCAATACGAGGTTGGTGAGAAGGCCTTCCTAAAAGTATCTCCGTGGAAGAAGATCCTTCATTTCGGCAAAAAGGGGAAGCTAAGCCCCCGTTTCATTGGCCCATTTGAAGTGATTGAAAGAGTTGGACCAGTGGTATACCAATTAGCTCTACCCAAGGAGTTAAGTCAGATTCACAACGTCTTCCACGTATATATGTTACGCAAGTACCGGTCAGATCCCTCCCATGTGATTGAGTCCGAATCGGTGGAGATTCAGTCCAATTTGACATACGAGGAGGAACATGTACAGATTCTTGCTCGAGAAGTCAAGAGGACACCGCAACAAGTCTGTGCCCTTAGTGAAAGTTTTGTGGAGAAGTCATTCTGTTGAAGAGGCAACGTGGGAACTTGAAGAGACTATGCAAAAGCAGTATCCTCATCTCTTTGCTTAAAGTGAAAATTCAAGGACGAATTTTCTTAAGAGGGGAAGAGTTGTCATATCCCGAAAATTGGCCTAGTCGGAAGTAGGTTTTAGCGATCAAAAATTTTGAATATAATGTGTTACACGTTTGTAATAGTTGACTTTTTATCCCTCTTTTATAATAAAATCACAATTTGGTCCTATTTGAGTGGATGAACTTCTTTGTACGAAATTCAAAGCCAAGATGCAAATTTTGAGCTAGGCGTATATCGATATGGTCAAGCCGGTATCGATACGGTCCAACTGTCAATAACTAACTTGTCTATTTAGGTATGAGCGTATCGATACATTCACGAGCGTATCGATACGGTTCCCCTATTTTGAATATGCTTGAATTCAAAATTGAAAAGAAAGTAAGCTAGGTGCTTACTGACCTTTATGCTTGTCCGTTCCCACGTGGAGTCCATCAAAAAACATGACCAAATGAGGTCATTAGCCAACTTGAAAGGAGTCGTCAATCCTTGGGTTTAGAAAGCCCTTTGTTGGAGGAAAGGTTCTTATTGGCCCATGTATAGGTTGGATATCATTAAGGTTGTAAGACTCTTATTATAAAAAAAGAAAATAAAGCCCTTCTTCATTTGTTCAATCCCCGAAAGCAAATATCAACCTTGTCTTCCATCAAGCTAACACCTGCATTGTTATCTTCTACCTCGAGCTTAAGCACACACCTTCCTTTTTGTTCATCTTAAGCCAAACTTCTCTTGAATTTGAAGGCAGTATAGCGAAGCCATCACTTGGGTAAAGAAAAGCCTTCTATCTATTGTCAAATTCCATATAAGATTGGAGTTTAATTTCGAATTGAAATCTTAAGCCATTCTTGGAACCATGTTGTTATGTTGTTGTGATGATTCCTTGTGTTTTCTTTCCTAGCTCAAAACACAAAAGAGAGCAATCCACCATCTCCAATTGAGATTAGGAACAAGGGAATCAAAATTCGGGAATCCTAAAAGCTTTGGTGCTCTAAGGTGAGTGTAGTCGTGTCATGGGATAGGCTCGGGTGCCATCCCGTTCATTATCTGGTTTACTATGCTTTGTGTCAAGCTCAAGTAGAGCAATTGGCTTTGAATTCGAACAGTAAGGGTAGGTAAGCCCTTGTGTCATTTTGATATGGTGATGGATATACATGTGCATACGACCTGATATAAATAAACTATGCAAATGGTATGTTGAAAAATGAACAAACTATGTTATATTATGTTTAATTGATATGGTTATGTGATGATTCGATATACACATGTACAATGATATGCTATGAAGCTACGGCTCACTTTCGTTTCCGATATGTTATGGCCTACAGGCACAAAAGTAAGAAAATACAATGATATATGTGAACCCTGGACATTTGTGAGTTTTGGATACAATTGGCATGCCATAGGGTTATTTGAGCTCGTTTAAGTAAGGGTGGACTACGGTCCGGGGCTACGACCTATATGTGGGGAGATAAGGATGGATTGTGTAAGGGATGTTTTGGTGTAAAGGGGAATCCGTGTATCCATTTGTTACATTGTCCACGGGAATTAATGTGTGTTTATTTACTCTATGTTTATGTGGGAATATGATAAATGATCCCAGACATGATGCTTATGAAATTGAAGATGTTATTATGATGCCTAATTATGTTGTCGTGCCATTCTTGATGATAGATTGCCATGAATGTCTTGTTAATATGTTATGTTTGTTATGACTACCTCACTAGGCTATATAAGCCTAACACATGTGTGTATCTCATGCATTTCAGGACCTTGAAGCATTCCGAGCTCTGATCGTGTAATCTACGGTTGCAAGTCACCTCCGTTACCATATGTATGTTTACTTTCATTTCCGAACTCCTAGTGAGGTGGCATAAGGACTAGACGTGTAGAAATGACTTATTTTGATATGTTTGTATAAGCCTAAAATAGCTTGAGTAAGTTGGTTAAATTACTTAATTACACAATAGGTTCATACGTTTATCTTTCATTTCCAGCATTGGTTACTAACAATTCAGCTTGTTTAACTCCTTAATTACATTATCTAATCATGATCATATTCAATTCATTCATCAATTTCATCATTTAGGCAATTATCCTATTCGGCTATGTCACTAGATGAACCAATTCATTGTTTACAAATCCTAGCATAACACCCATGTTTCTTTCTTTCAATTCATCCATATACAACACTAATTCAATCATCAATTAAGTTCATACAATAGCAAACCTACCTTAAAACATCAAACAACTAAATTCAACTAACACACAAGCTATTCGAATGGAACAAGGGTACAATCATACTTACTTTGCTTCCTAGCTCAATTTCAATGGAAAATCTCTACACATGCAAGCTCAATTCATGCTTCAATGGTGTTTTTCTTCTAATTTCCTCACTCTCTCTATTTCCTTCTTCATTTTGGGTAAAGAAGACCAAAGGAGGAAGATGACATAGTTATCATCTAATTAGTGGATTTATGAATTTACTAAACTAACCTTAATTAGTCTTTATTTAATATCTTAATCAAGGACATCCTTTAGAATAGTGTAATTTAGCATGCAATCCATAAATTTCTTATGTAATTCAAATGGATCACTTTAAATTAGTCACTAATTTCGTTCTTTCTTTCAATTAAGCCCTTTAACTAATCTAATTAGCTAGATACAAGGTTCAATTAGGCTATTAACTTAAGCAATTGGTTCTATTACTACTAAGCTAGGATTTGGGGTATCACACCACCAAAAACTGCCCAATGGAATTCAACATATTGAACATTACGGGCTTGAGTTCAAAATGAGCTACTTGAATCTCAGGAGCTACAATTCCAGGATTAAGATAATCCAAGATAGGATTCAAGTGGTCTCTAATAGCTCGAAGTCGAACTATCACTCCAGGATTTGCTGCAGCATTAGGGTTATCCAGATTTTCATCTACTTGATTCCCTTGATTGCCACATCTATACATGGTTTTTTAGGCTTCTTGTATGCATCTTCTTTGGCGAAACAAGTGCTCAATTTTAGGTACTATAGGTGTTAAGGGTTCTTTGGGTCTTCCTCGGGTCATGCAACAGCACAATTCTTGAAAACGAATAAACAAAAACAACAAATAAAACTAAAAAAAAGAAGAAATAAAATGGTGCAAAAACAAAACTCAAAATAACCAATTACCAATCCCTGGCAACGGCGCCCAAAACTTGTTGCATATTGTGATGTACTATAAATGATACGCAAATAGTGCAAGTATACACATCAAACAAGTAGTAAAGTGATGAGTGAGTATCGTCTCCACAGGGATTAGAGGTAAATTGAGTTAAGCTCAAGCGCACAAAACACAAACTGAAAGTAAATGTAATAACAAGTGGGAACGGATTATGAAATGCTACAGCAAAAAACTGTAATGAAAACTAGGCTGAACAGAATATAGTTTGAACGTCCTCTCAAGTGTATGAAACTCTCTAATGGAATGATAGGTTGGGCTTGCTACGAATCTCTATTTCTAAGCCTGAAGAATGTCTTGAACTATCTCTAGCAAGGAACCTGATAGGAAGAATGCTATGGAAATACCTCTCAGCGTAAACCCTAACATACAACTATCCTTTAAGTTATACTCTTTTTAGTCGTTGAAACTCTATCCTTATCTCTAAGGTGAGTTAGGGTTTTGCCTCTCAGCATCAAACCCCATTGTCCACTAACTCTCTCGAATATTAAGCCATCAAACACCTAAGCAAAGGCTAACTCTCGAAAGCTCTTACATGCTCAAGGAATAAAAGAACAATGGACAAAGCATGAAAGGAACAAGAAAGCAACGAACCACTCATTCAAATTGGAAACAAAAACCATAACAAGCCCAAGCCACTTAAAATTAGTTGATGGCTGGGCAAATTACATCCATAATCATACGTTCAAAATAACCCATCCAAATACTAGGAAATGAGACAGCAAAAGCAACTAAAGGAAAGGAAAAACTCCAAAGCCGCCTTGGACTACAGTGAACCACTCTAAGCTCGCTGCTTCTCTCAAAAGCCAGCAAGAACACCCCTTGGAGCTTCAACAATGGAGGACACCGCGATGGAGAGGATGAAGAAAGGCAGCCGCCTTTTTCTCTCTCTCTTTGCTTACCAGTAACTTTTTTCGGTTCTCCCTTTAATGTGGGTGTCTTTTTCTTTATATAGTGGAGACTCTTAGGGTTTTGTGCCCTTAATTCCAAGGGAATATTCCCTTCACATGTGGAGGTACAGCTGGCTAGTGGAATCACGTGAGGGAGCTACAAAATATCTTTAGTTCTTTGTCCTCTAGCGCACCCATAAATGCTATCCAAAATGCTATGGCATTTTCCCTGCCTTGCTCCTCTTTTCCTTGCACATCACCACACCAACCTAAATCTTCCCAAGAAGCACCATTTTTGCAAATAAACAAAGAAAACAAAACCAACAACACCATATGAAACTATATAAACTAAATGCATCTATATGCCATGAAATGAGAGGAAATGGGCTTGATTTCATACAATAATTTAAGTAAAAAGGCATGAAATGTTAACCTTTTGCAAGGTTAACAAATTCCAAGGCATCATCTGGCATTGTTTATGGCATTGTTGGTTTAGGTTTTTCCCTGGGTGTTTTGGTAGCAGACGCAGACTCAGTAACCTTTCCCTTGCCTTTCTCCCTGGCCATTAATTACTTCTATATTGTTGGAGTAATGATTCCCTTAGGTCTTTGGGTGTTATCGGAGTCAACTTTGGCACATTATAGAGCCTGCAAATTTTAGAGACTAAAGAAGGAAAAACTAAACTACCACTTCCCTTCTCTGCACACTTGTAGGTCTCGTCTATAATTAGACATCCTACATTGATTTTCCTCCCTATCATCATCGAATGTAGGAGCGCCATCCTTTCTTCTAAAACGGTCTCATTGTGCATTGTTGGCATTAGGTTGGCCTTTAGAAAATGGTTCCAACCTTTTGGTTGTGGCTTCAGTTCCAATCGTTTCACCGTCCTATGGCCTTTGGATGAAAGAATCCATTTTGTGCCAAGTTCGCACAAGTCCTTCAAAATTAGCTTCCACTTGGCATCGTCCAAGGATTCAGCAAACACTGAATGTTCTTCTCTTGTACCATCCAACTCGAACAAACCATTAATATATCATTCATCAAAATAAACACACATACCTCTTATAAAAAGCAAAGATGAATCCTTTGTAGTGAGATGGGCATAGATGATATGAACGTCAATGGCAAAGACCCAGAGAAGTACCCAGGTGGCCCCATTACTCGAGCAAGGGCCAAGGAGTTCCAAGCAGCCATGGAAAATATGTTTACATCAAGCTTGGGACGTGAGAAAGAAGAAATAATAAGGGAGGAACACTTTACTTTGCTTATGCATGAATTTGCATGAGTATTTAAAGTTTGCATAACATTCATTGCATTCAATAAACATGTTGTTCATTAAAGCATGCGTTGCATTTAAACA
The DNA here is from genome assembly GCA_019671005.1 of Hibiscus mutabilis. Lineage (NCBI taxonomy): Eukaryota > Viridiplantae > Streptophyta > Magnoliopsida > Malvales > Malvaceae > Hibiscus > Hibiscus mutabilis. The sequence goes on along the minus strand of CM033735.1, from coordinate 33,024,141 downwards.
TGTAGTTCATTTAGTTATACACTTCATTTAACTAAGTAGTTCATTGATTAAACTAGTTCATTCAAGATTATTAGTTCATTGAATAAAGTTAGTTCATTAATTAAACTAGTTCATTCATCAAACTAGCTCATTTATTAAACTAACTCTTAATTGTTTACATGCATGTTTTCAATTAAAGATTGAATAAAGTTTACCTTTGTGTCTAGGTGCATGAGGGAAGATGAACGGTTTTACCAGATGCAAGAATATCAGCAGAATGTCTTCCAATTCTGGATGCGATACAGACGTGTTTGGATCCAGAAATCAATTGGACGTTATTCCTCCATCTCTTAGCTTTCCAATGCCTTTTGAATCACCTCAATCCGATATCGGGAGCTTGAGATACGAATGATTTACTGAAGACAGTGCAGGCTGAAATTTTTATTACGGGAATTTTATGCATGGATGATTTGAATGAATTTGAGCCAAGGAAGAGTTCTTTCATCTTCTACCAAGAGACAAGCAATTGATGGCCATCTTAATTCAGCAAATTCAAGGCATTCAAGGTTGATGTTATCACCATTCAAGTGGGGGTTTCAAAATTCATTGAGGAGACATGAAATGAAGGCTGGATGAAACTCACCTTTTTATGACATTCAAGTCATATTAATCAGCTTGGAAGATGAAGAGTTGCACTTAAACTGGACAGCAAGGATGTCTACATTCATCCTTGTCCACATTCATCCCCTTTCTCTTCATATGATAGCAAAACAAGGCAGCCCAAGAGTCCTTCTTAATTTGGACGAAAATATGACTAAATTCAACCTCAATTTGTCTAAACTAATCAGCTTTGAAGATGAGAAGAAAGGACAAAGCATTCATGTGTATTCAAGTGCATTAAGATGAGCATTCATCTTTCTTGTAACACCTTTTCATATTCTGCCTACTTCTACTATAAATAGGCATCTTTAGGATCATTGTAACACACACTTTGAATATATAAAACATCTTTGAAAGATTGCTTTCATTCTTGTTCTCTTGTGGAACTTTATCGGCTTCAAGTTAGTCTTGTAGTCTTCATCCATTTCCCTTTTGTTATAGCGTTGGTTCCTAGCTCATCTATAGCTAGTGGGTCACGTTGCATATCCTACCACTTCATTTCCACTTTATTATATTGCTGGTTCCTAACTCTTTATAGTTAGGGGTCACAATCCATCCTTTGAATTTCTTCATCTTAACGCCAACACCCCATCATCTTCACCTACATTTTCATCTTTTATTTTTTTTTCTTCCATAATCACAACTATCACTCTTCCTACACCCCTTCTACATATCTTTCATCCCATTATTTCTATTTCTTATTTATCTATTTCTACTTACATTATTGTTTGAGTAATTTCAGAATACATTCAAAGCCACTGCAGAGTTCTTACTAGAATCACGATCGGGCATTCACATATATGATTCAAAACTCATAGTCGAGATCATATCATTTGGTATCAGAGCCTAGACGATTCAGTAAGCGTATTATTTTTTCTCTCTCCCGGGTTAGTAAAAAAATCAAAAAAAAAAAAAAAAAAAAAATCTTAAAGGGAGGGAGCAGTCTATTCTTGTTTAAAAAAATTACAATACATCATTTCTTATTGCTGAATTACAAATTCCTTTACCTATTCTTAGTAATTCTTTCTTTTTGAAGCCATTATCCTTTTATTATTCATCATTCTCCTACCAAGCTAGAATTGTTTCAGCCGAAGTCCACGAGACACTTGTAAGCCTTGAGGAAGTTCCCAAAAGGACTTGAAAAATAAAGCACAGTGGTAAAAGGCATGAGTGTGCATTAAGGGGAAAAGCCTAACCCGAGAGTGAAACACGAGTGTGAGTGCATTTTCTTTGGAGTGGAAAGGTGAGATTTTGTGTTAGTAAGGTTTAATTTCTTTTGTTTCTTTATCTAACATGTCACAAAGATCTGGTCATAGTGGTGAAGGAGTTCCCAATTTGCAAAATCAGGCTATGCTTCAAGCAATGGCCAAAATGATCCAAGAGCAATTGGAGCCCTAATTGAGCGAATAGACCAGCTTGAAATTTCACAAGCTAATCGGGGTAATGAGGAGTATCTGAAGAAGTTGAAGTAGATGATGTGCAAGATCAAGTATCCCAACATAGCATGGTACAACAAGGCAGAGAGCTCGACCACGAGTAGGCGATAATCTCAGCAACATCAAGATTACCATTCCTCCTTTTCAAGGAAGAGCGGATCCTGAAACCTATCTTGCATGGGAAAAGAAGGTTGAGCACATTTTTGAGTGCCATAACTATTTGAGCTTAAAAGGTAAAACTCGCTGCCATTGAGTTTACGGATTATGCACTAATATGGTGGGATCAATTGACATCAAGTAGGAGACGCAATGGAGAACATCCTATCACTACATGGGATGAAATGAAAGCGGTGATCGGCGATTCATTCCAACCCACTACCATCGAGAGTTATTCAACCGTCTTCAAAATCTTTCACAAGGTAACCGAAGTGTTGAAGATTACTACAAAGAGATGGAGGTGTCCATGATTGAGCCAACATCGACGAGGATCGAGAAGCCACAATGGCAAGATTCCTAAGCGGGACTAAATCCGGACATTGCGAGCGTGGTCGAGTTGCAACATTATGTGGAGATGGAAGACATGGTGCATATGGCCATGAAAGTGGAAAAACAGCTCAAAAGAAAGGGTGCCACGATCTTATGGGAGTTCAACATCAAAATGGGGGCAAAGTTCATACAAGAAGACTCCTCCAATACCGTCCCACGAAAAGGAGGACCACCGAAAGGAAGTAAGCCCATTGCGAAACCAGCAAGGGTAAGACTACCGCTACTCCAAATCGTTCCGTGACATACAATGTTTTAAGTGTTTGGGGCGTGGACACATTGCAAGCCAATGTCCGAACCGCAACACCATGCTTCTTCGAGATGATGGAGAAGTTGAATCGGAACAAGAAGAGGATGAGAATGAAGATGTTGCCATCGAAGAAGAAGAATTAGAGTATGGCGTGGAAGGAGAGGTTCTTGTTGTCAAAAGAAAGCCTAAGCGTACAATCCGTTGGAGAAATGAACAACGAGAAAATATCTTCCATACTCGTTGCCATGTTGGAGGAAAGGTATGCTTTGTTATTATTGATGGTGGTAGTTGCACTAATGTTGCTAGTACCTTAATGGTAGATACACTTGGCAGCAACAACAAAGCATCCACAACCTTATAAGCTACAATGGCTCAACGATGGAGGAGAACTCAAGGTGACCAAACAAGTTCGAATTGTTTTCTCTATTGGGAAGTACAAAGGCGAGGTATTATGCGATGTCGTTCCAATGCACATAAGCCATTTATTACTTGGAAGGCCTTGGCAATTTGATAGGCGAGTGATCCATGACGGGTATACCAACGGTATCGTTCACCCATGAAGCAAAGAAGATCACTTTAGCCCCACTTTCTCCAAAACAAATACATGAAGACCAAATTTTATTGAGAGGAAAAATTGAAAAAGCCAAAAAGAGAGAGACCAAAATGGAGGTAAAAGCAAAGGAGTGTGATCAAAATGAGGAAGGAAAATCAGCATTCTTTCTAAAGAGAGAGTTGAAAAAGAGTTTAATGACAGCAAAGGAAGCACTTGTGCTCATGTACAAGGAAAATTTCTTGAATACTAACTACCTTGATCAAAATTTGCCTGCTTTTGTTGTGTCTTTATTGCAGGAGTTTGATGACCTATTTCGGAGGAAATACCAAGTGGGCTGCCACCTATTCGTGGCATAGAACATCAAATAGACTTTGTTCGGGCCGTCATTCCAAACCGACCAGCGTGCGAAGCAACCCCGAAGAAACTAAGGAGTTGCAAAGGCAAGTATCTGAGTTGATGTCAAAAGGCTACGTGAGGGAAAGCCTTAGCCCATGTGCCGTGCGGTTCTACTTGTGCCAAGAAGGATGGAACTTGGCGCATGTGTGTGGACTGCCGAGCGGTAAACAAAATTACGGTAAAGTATCGTCACCCTATTCCTCGCTTAGATGACATGTTAGATGAGCTTAGTGGTTCTAACCTCTTTTCCAAGATTGATCTTAAAAGTGGTTACCACCAAATACGAATGCGGGAAGGTGATGAGTGGAAAACAGCATTCAAAACTAAGCAAGGCCTTTATGAGTGGTTGGTTATGCCTTTTGGCTTAACTAATGCTCCAAGCACGTTTATGAGGTTAATGAATCATGTTCTTAGGCCATTCTTGGGTAAGTTTTGTGTGGTTTACTTTGATGACATTCTAATCTATAGTAAAACCATGGAAGAACATGTTCAACATTTAAGGTCAGTTTTGCTAGTTTTGAGGAAGGAAAAACTGTTTGCTAACTTACAAAAATGTACATTTTGTCTTGACAGGGTTGTTTTCCTAGGTTTCGTTGTGAGTTCTGAAGGCTTGGAGGTGGACAAAGAGAAGGTTAAAGCCATTGAAGAGTGGCCACGACCAGCAAGCATTTCTCAAGTTAGGAGCTTCCATGGACTTGCAAGTTTTTATCGAAGATTCGTCCCCAACTTCAGCACCATAGTCGCCCCACTAACAAGTGTTATTAAGAAGAATTCTAAATTCTTTTGGGGGGAAGATCAAGAGAAGTCCTTTAATAGCATTAAAGATTGTTTAATACATGCCCCTTTACTTGCTCTACCTGATTTTAATCTAACTTTTGAAATTGAATGTGATGCATCAGGTGTAGGAATTGGAGCAGTTTTGTCTCAAGGTGGACGTCCTATAGCCTATTTCAGTGAAAAATTAAGTGGAGCTACGCTTAATTACCCTACCTATGACAAGGAGATGTATGCTCTTGTGAGGGCAATGGAAACATGGCAACATTACCTTTGGCCTAAGGAGTTCATCATTCACACTGATCATGAGGCATTGAAACATATCCGGGGCAGCATAAACTCAACAAAAGGCATGCCAAATGGGTGGAGTTTCTTGAAACTTTCCCATATGTTATCAAGTACAAGAAAGGTAAGGAGAATATAGTTGCCGATGCATTGTCACGGAGGTATATTCTTTTAAACACTTTGGAATCTAAGTTATTGGGTTTTGTTTTTATTAAAGACTTATATGTCTCTGACTCTGATTTTGGAGAGATTTACAAAGCTTGTGAGAAAAGGTCAATTGAAAAATACTATAAGCATGATGGTTTCCTATTTAAGGAAGGAAGACTATGCATCCCTCAAGGTTCCATGCGTGAATTGCTAACTAAGGAAGCTCATGGAGGAGGATTAATGGGACATTTTGGGATAGCAAAGACTTTGGCTATACTTCAAGAGCACCTATATTGGCCTAAAATGAAACGAGATGTGGAGAGGTTGTGTGAGCGATGCATCACTTGCAGGAAGGCCAAATCTAAAGTCATGCCACATGGACTTTACACACCACTACCCATACGGAAGCACCATGGATGGATATTTCAATGGATTTTGTGCTAGGGCTTCCACGTACCAAGAATAACAAAGATTCCATCTTTGTAGTTGTGAATAGATTCTCCAAAATGGCTCATTTCATTCCCTGTAACAAAACTAATGATGCCTCACATATTGCTACTTTGTTTTTAGGGAAATCTTAAGGTTACATGGCATACCAAGAACTATTGTGTCTGATCGGGATGTGAAGTTCTTAAGTCACTTTTGGAGAGCCCTATGGAGTAAGATTGGTACTAAGTTACTATTCTCCACCACTTGCCACCCTCAAACGGATGGCCAAACTGAAGTGGTGAACAGTACTTTCTATGTTACTTGATCCATCATTAGGAAGAATTTGAAAACATGGGAGGAGAGTTTACCACATGTGGAGTTTGCATACAACCGTTCGATCCATAGTACTACAGGGCGACGCCTTTTGAAGTGGTGTATGGATTCAATCCATTAACACCGATAGACTTGTTACCATTACCCGCTGATCAAATTGTGAATAAACATGGACTTAATAAAGCTGAATTTGTTAAGAAGCTTCATCAACAAGTGCGGGAGAACATTGAAAAACGAACCAAGCAATATGAGCAGCAAGCAAATAAGGGTCGTAAGCGAATTTCCTTTGAGCCAGGGGATTGGGTGTGGCTGCACATGAGGAAAGAAAGGTTCGGCTCAACGAAAGTCCAAATTAATGCCTCGGGAGATGGACCATTCCAAATAGTCAAGAAGATCAATGACAATGCCTATCAATTAGATCTTCCAGGTGAGTTTAATGTTAGTGCAACCTTCAATGTTGCTGACCTATCTCCTTATGATGTAGATGACGATTTGGGGACAAATCGCCTTAAAGAGGGAGGGACTGATATGAGCGTCAATGGCAAAGACCCAGAGAAGTACCCAGGTGGCCCCATTACTCGAGCAAGGGCCAAGGAGTTCCAAGCAGCCATGGAAAATATGTTTACATCAAGCTTGGGACGTGAGAAAGAAGAAATAATAAAGGGAGGAACACTTTACTTTGCTTATGCATGAATTTGCATGAGTATTTAAAGTTTGCATAACATTCATTGCATTCAATAAACATGTTGTTCATTAAAGCATGCGTTGCATTTAAACATGTAGTTCATTTAGTTCTACACTTCATTTAACTAAGTAGTTCATTGATTAAACTAGTTCATTCAAGATTATTAGTTCATTGAATAAAGTTAGTTCATTAATTAAACTAGTTCATTCATCAAACTAGCTCATTTATTAAACTAACTCTTAATTGTTTACATGCATGTTTTCAATTAAAGATTGAATAAAGTTTACCTTTGTGTCTAGGTGCATGAGGAAGATGAAGCGGTTTTACCAGATGCAAGAATATCAGCAGAATGTCTTCCAATTCTGGATGCGATACAGACGTGTTTGGATCCAGAAATCAATTGGACGTTATTCCTCCATCTCTTAGCTTTCCAATGCCTTTTGAATCACCTCAATCCGATATCGGGAGCTTGAGATACGAATGATTTACTGAAGACAGTGCAGGCTGAAATTTTTATTACGGGAATTTTATGCATGGATGATTTGAATGAATTTGAGCCAAGGAAGAGTTCTTTCATCTTCTACCAAGAGACAAGCAATTGATGGCCATCTTAATTCAGCAAATTCAAGGCATTCAAGGTTGATGTTATCACCATTCAAGTGGGGTTTCAAAATTCATTGAGGAGACATGAAATGAAGGCTGGATGAAACTCACCTTTTTATGACATTCAAGTCATATTAATCAGCTTGGAAGATGAAGAGTTGCACTTAAACTGGACAGCAAGGATGTCTACATTCATCCTTGTCCACATTCATCCCCTTTCTCTTCATATGATAGCAAAACAAGGCAGCCCAAGAGTCCTTCTTAATTTGGACGAAAATATGACTAAATTCAACCTCAATTTGTCTAAACTAATCAGCTTTGAAGATGAGAAGAAAGGACAAAGCATTCATGTGTATTCAAGTGCATTAAGATGAGCATTCATCTTTCTTGTAACACCTTTTCATATTCTGCCTACTTCTACTATAAATAGGCATCTTTAGGATCATTGTAACACACACTTTGAATATATAAAACATCTTTGAAAGATTGCTTTCATTCTTGTTCTCTTGTGGAACTTTATCGGCTTCAAGTTAGTCTTGTAGTCTTCATCCATTTCCCTTTTGTTATAGCGTTGGTTCCTAGCTCATCTATAGCTAGTGGGTCACGTTGCATATCCTACCACTTCATTTCCACTTTATTATATTGCTGGTTCCTAACTCTTTATAGTTAGGGGGTCACAATCCATCCTTTGAATTTCTTCATCTTAACGCCAACACCCCATCATCTTCACCTACATTTTCATCTTTTATTTTTTTTTCTTCCATAATCACAACTATCACTCTTCCTACACCCCTTCTACATATCTTTCATCCCATTATTTCTATTTCTTATTTATCTATTTCTACTTACATTATTGTTTGAGTAATTTCAGAATACATTCAAAGCACTGCAGAGTTCTTACTAGAATCACGATCGGGCATTCACATATATGATTCAAAACTCATAGTCGAGATCATATCAATAGAACTCGTGGAAGATGGTGGAATCGACCTCTCCAGGTAGCTAGAAAAAGCTCTCCCATTTATGCATCTTGACAATGTCAACCACTTCTTGGGAGAACCCCAAATTATGTTCATTCATGAATTCAAAACCCTTCTCATAACAAAATGTACGAGTAACTAAGTTCTCTTCATATTTCTTTTTGATTTCCTCATTGAAGAAATTCTTGAAAGGTGCGGATGAAGAAGCCATGAGAGAAAATTAGGAAAAGATAATGGCGATCGAAGAAAAAGGAAGGTCTAAAGGAATGCTTTGTTCTTGAAATTCTTATCGTGCGAGTGAAAAGTGAGAGATAAAGATTCAGCTATGGGGAAATTGGAATTAAATAGTGGGAAAGGGGAAACCATGGAGTTGTTTGATGGTGAGGTTAGTGAAGTGATAATGGTTGTGGCAGTTATGCGTGTTTAGGGAAGTGAGATGATGATGCGTTTTGGGTTTAAGTAAGGTGACGGTGTGGGAAAGAAAGGGGGTAAAAGGATTAGGTTAAAATTTCAAAGGTTGGGGTTTTACCTAGGCGGCTGAGAGCTTTCCCACTCAACTTAAAAATCATTTTTCTTTGGGAATAATCTCGCATAAGGTCCACATGGTATTCAATGGGTTTCCAAGTGCCAGCCTGATCTGGCAAACTACCTTGGCAAAATGGCTTGGCAAAACTTCCTGTGTTCACAATGAAAAACCTTTCAAACAAACAAAATAGAAAACGAAAATCAAACATAAATAAACTAAAACAACACTAACCTAGTTATTTACAAAATTAAAACGACAAAGGCAAAATTACTCATTCTCTTCCAAGAGAATAGTCTCCTTGGCATTACATGGACCTCCTTCCCAGTAGTGCTTTTTTAATCTCTAACCGTTTACCTTGAATGTGACTCCCATTTTTAAATCCTTGATATCTACTACTTCATGATCAAAGGATGGACTACCTCAAATGGTCCTGACCATCTAGATTTGAGCTTGCCCAGGAAATAGCTTGAGCCTTGAATTGAACAACAACACTCTTTGCCCAACCTCAAATTGGCTTGGCAAAATTTTGATATCATTTCATCTTTTTGTTTTCTCTTTATACAGTTTGGCATTCTCATAGGATTGAGCTCGAAATTCCTCTAACTCATTCAAATCTAATAACCTCTTCTCACCTGTAGCCCTCCATTTCAGTTACTTGGTGGCCCAATAAGCTCTATGCTCCAACTCAACTGGCAAGTGGCATGATTCCCATATATGAGCTTGTATAGGGAAGTTCCTAAAGGAGTTTTGAAGGTTATTCTATATGCCCAAAAGGAATCATCTAGCCTCAAGGACCAATCCTTCCTTGTTGGGTTCACCGTCTTCTCCAAAATGTTCTTGATCTACTTGTTTAAGATCTCAGCCTGACCATTTGTTTGCGGATGGTAAGTAGTGACAATTTTCTACTGGATACCGTACCTGCACAAAGCTCTAGTGATTAAATTGCATTTAAAATGAGTACCCCCATCATGAATAATGGCTTTGGGGTAACAAATCTAGTAAAAATATGCTTGTATAGGAATTTTGCAATGACCTTGGCATCATTTGATGGAAGGGCAACAACCTCAACCCACTTTGGGACGTAGTCTACAACACCAAGTATGTTTACATTACCAAAGGATGGAGTAAAAGGAAACATAAAGTCTACCCCCCATACGTCAAACAGCTCCACTTGAATGATGTTTTATAGTGGCAATTGATGCCTGTTGGAAATGTTTCTAGTACGCTGGCATCAGTCACAAGCCTTGGCAAAATAGTGAGCATCTTTGAACAGTGTGGGCTAGAAGAATCTTAACTGTAATACTTTATCCATTGTCTTCATCCCAACAAAGTGCCCTCCGTATGGTGCTGCATGGCAAAGCTGGAGTATACTTTGCTGCTCCTCTTCTAGCACACAACGACAAATAACTTGATCAGCACAGTGCTTGAATAAGAATGGCTCATCCCTATAATATTACCAGATATCTCGCGGAAATTTCTTCTTGGCATTGCTTGACAAGTCTAGTGGTAATATTTCTCTGACCAAGTAGTTGACTATGTTAGCATACCATGGCATGGCATTGGTTGCAAACAAGTATTCATCAGGGAAGTCATCTCGAATGGAAGTGGTGTTGTCATCATTATGATGGTATTCTAATCAAGACAAATGATCAGCTACCTAATTTTCACTCCTCTTCTTGTCTCGAATCCCAAGATCAAATTCTTGCAATAAAGAGGGTCAATTTGATCAGTCTAGGATTGGCATACTTCTTGGCCAGAAGGTAGTTCAATGCCGAGTGATCTGTGTATACCACAACTTTACTACCCCACCAGGTAGTATCAGAATTTGTTAAAGGCAAAAACAACTGCATGGAACTCTTTTTCAGTTGTTGTGTAGTTAATCTGGGCCTCATTCAATGTTCGACTGGCATAGTAAATGGTATGGAAAATTTTTCCACCCCTTTGTCCTAACACAACTCCAATAGCATAGTCGCTGGCATCGCACATGAGCTCGAATGGCTCATTCCAGTCTGGTGCCACGACTTTAGGGGAATTAATCAACTTGTCCTTTGATTCCTGAAATATTTTGAAAGAAGAATCATCAAACGCAAAAGTTGTATTCTACTCTAAAAGTAAACATAAATGTTTAGAAATTTTTGAAAAATCTTTAATGAAACGATGGTAAAAACCTGCATGTCCCAAGAAACTTGTAATACCTCTAACACCTATAGATGGTGGAAATTGTTTAATTACCTCAACTTTTGTTTTGTCAACTTCTAGTCCTCTTTTGGTCACTTTATGCCCGATAACTATGCCTTCCTTCATCATGAAGTGGCATTTTTTCCATGTTTAGGACTAGGTTGGTCTCAATGCATCTCTGCAAAACACATTCCAAACTTTGAAGACATTCCTCAAATGTTTTTCCAAACATCGAGAAATCATCTCTGAATACTTCCAAGTTTGTTTTCAATCATGTTAGAAAAGATTGACTTCATGCAATGCTGAAATGTTGCTGAGGCGTTACACAATGCAAATGTAATTCTTCTAAAAGGAAATGTCCCATATGGATAAGTGAACGTGATTTTCTCTTGATCATCTGGGGTGATGGCAATCTGATTGTAGCCTGAGTAGCCATATAGGAAGCAATAAAATACATCATCTGATAATCTGTCCAACATCTGATCGATAAAGGGCAGTGAGAAGTGATCCTTCCTTGTGGTATTATTTAACCTTCTGTAATCCATGCATACTCTCTAGCTCGTCGTGGTCGTTGAAGGGATTAATTCATATTTGTCATTCTGAACCATGGTTATTCCTTCTTTCTTTGGCACACATTACACCGGGCTGACCCATGAACTATTAGAAATGGGATAAATTATCCTTGTATCCATCCATTTTATGACTTCTTTCTTGAATACCTCTTTCATGATAGGGTTCAATTTCCTCTTGGCCTCGAAGTTTTGCAATGGTAACCCTCCAAAATGATTTTATGCATATAGATTGTGGGGATTATCCCTCAGATATCATCAAGGGTCCATCCCACAGCTTGCTTGCGATTGCTCAATGATTCAAGCAATCTCCCCTAGTCATCAGTTAAATTGGCTGCAATAATTACTAACAAAGTTGAGTTGTCTCCAGATAAGCATATTTGAGGTGGCTTGGCAAAGTTTTCAGTTCCAGTTTTGGTGGCTCTTCAATTGATGGTTTAGGTGCCTTGATCTCTCTGCCAACCAACTCAAGCAGCTCAATGTATCAAAATAACTCATGACCTCATCCAGCATGGTCGGTTCTTCAAATTCCTTACTCATTGACTCTTCATCATCCAGTTCTCTAGCATCATCATTTGAGTCGTCGCATATCTGTGCCATGTCCATAGTGAAAATGGACTCCATCGTCTCAGCAGCTTGGAATTCCTCAGGTTCATCTACATACTTAAGAGCTTGAAATACGTTAAACGTAACCTTTTGGTCATTCATACGCATAGTAAGCTCACCTTTATGAACATTAATCAAGGTTCTACCAGTGGCAAGAAATGGTCTTCCCAAAATTAACAGGACATTAATATCAGCTTCATATTCTAAAATAATGAAATCAACAGGGAATATAAATTTATCAACTCTTACCAACACATCCTTAATCTTACCCTTGGGGTGTGCAAAAGATCAATCTTCTAGCTAAAGTGTTACCGTCGTAGGCCTTGATTCAATGAAAAGTGTCCTGAAAACTGACATTGGCATAAAATTGATGTTGGCTCCCAGATCACACAGTGCCTTGCCCATTAATCTATTGCAATCGTACAGGGAATAGTGAAACTCCCAGGTTCCTTTAGTTTTGGTGGCAATCTATTGGTGATCATTGCACTGCATCCTTCAGTAAGAGAACTAGTCTCGAAGTCACCCAGCTTCCTCTTTTTGGACAAGATGTCCTTCACGAATTTGACATAGTTAGGCATTTGTTTGAGATCTTCTACCAATGGTATGTTGATCTGCAATTGTTTAAAAACATATAAGAAGTGCTTAAATTGTTGGTCTTGCTTATGCTTTTGGAGCCTCTGTGGAAAAGGTGGTGGCAGATAGATAAATGTTGGTTATGTTCTTTTCGCCAAAGTGGTTATGGCATCCGACTACTGTCTGACATCATATTTTGCCTCTTTCTTTGCTGCTTTTTTGGGTTCATCTGCTAGCATTAACATCTCGGCTTGGCAATTAGTTGATTGTTTGACAGGTGTCTCGAATTGTTTGTCACTCCAAAGAGTTACTTCTTTACATTGTTCTCTACCTTTCTGCCGAGCATCCTCTGTATCGCTTGGCAAATTTCCCCAGGGTCTGTTACTGAGTGCATTGACAATATTCCCTAGCTATACCTCTATGTTTCGCACAAATGCTTCTAAACTCTAGATGGTTGCATCATTCCTCTCCATGTACCTTGTTAAAGAATTCCCATGATTAGATCTTTGCCTTTGTTGGAAATTGTTTTGTGCTCTCTATGGCATTGTATTCTGGTTGAAACCTGGCGGTGTATTGTTCTTCTAATGATGGTCATTAAATTGGTTACCTCCATGATTTGCCCAAGAGAAGTTAGGATTCTGCTTCCACCCTGCATTATAAGTATCAGGCTATGGGTTAAAATTGCGATTGAAATTACCAAAAAAATTATTGAATCAGAATTTAATAGACATTCATCCACGTGATGGTCCTCTCCATAATTAGTGCAGAATGGATCTAGTCTTTCACTTCTCGGACATCAGTTGGCTTTTGCAATGTCTTCACTATATTAGTGAGATTAGAAATTTGAGCATTGATTGGTGACAAGGCATCAAGCTCTAATTTTCCACCAGTATTTGTTCCAGTTCCCAGTCTGGCAATAGGCTATTGGAGATCATTGGTGGCAATCCTTTCCAAGATGTCAAATGCCTCCGTGTAATTTTTGTCTAACAACGAGCCATTTGTCGAAGCATCAACCATAGTCCTGGCATGAGCATTGAGTTCGTTATAAAAGGTCTCTGTTTAAGTCCATGTAATACCTCAAAATTTTGGGTGGTGACCAAAATGAATAAAATGAAAGTTTAAGGACTAAAGTATAAACTTAGGAAAATTTTAGGGACTAAATTGTAAATTTCAAAATTTTTGTATTTAGTCGCGTAAATGAAAGGTTTACCCCCAAGAATGATGTTTTCGTGTTACTCAGATTTTTAGTATGAAATTTGTGTTAAAAACTATAAAGAGTTAAAGTTAGAGAAGAATTCGGGTAATCGGATTGAATTGAATAAATGAGATATTTTGTTAAAAGATAAGGCAAGTTTAAAAATATCTTTTCCATAAGAATTCAATATGGACCATTGGATTAAATTAGATTTTCCATGTTAAATATGAGTTGTTGGATAAAAATGGCAAGATTGTAATTTTAGAAAACTACAAGGGCAAAATTTGTAACTACTAACTTGATGGTTTATTTTTGACTATTGGATGAATAAATTAATATGTGGCAATATGAGAGGCATTGGATATCAAGGGTAAAATAGTCATTTGACTATTAAGGAGATTTTTATTTGAAATCTTTTATAAATAGGTGATAAATGGTCTAAATTGAATAAAGAGAAAGTTCAAGACATTTCTTTATAGTTTCTCCGAAGTTCTGAAATCTCTACCTAAGGTATGTGACATTTTCTTTTTGATTTTTCAAGCCCAATCTAGTAGGATTTTGGATGAAAGTATGAAACATGAAATTGATCTACATGAAATTCTCAATCATTTGGTATTAATTGTTCATACTTTCCATGCTTAAATCTTAAGTTCTTGAAATTAGTGGATGAAGAGGATGTTGGATTTTGGTATAGGAATGATTGATTATGCTTAGAAATGATGTTTTGAAGTTTAATTCATGCTTTAATCAAGTTGGAAATCAAGTCTATAGTGACCTTTCATATTCGGTCAAAGTGAAGAGATTAGAGAAAATTATGGAAGAATTTTATTAAGGTTAGATATGTGGAGTTTAATTCTACAAGTTTTAGAATGTTGTTTGGACCAAATTGGATGTTTGTTAAGGTTAAAGGATTAAATCAAATAGTATGGAAATTAAGGGGTTTAAAGTGGAAGTTGGTTAAATTGAGGTATCATGCTTGAATAATTTTTAGAATGATTTATGAATCATTCTTTGATTTGGATATGAAATGACATTTGAAGTATTGAGATTGGTATGAATTGTATGAAGTGAATTAGTATTGAATAAACTTTGAAAGAATTTATAAGAATTTCTTTTCCTATTACGTACCTATGTTAGTATGATACTAACATGTATTTTTTAAAAAACAAATATACATGTGTTGTAAATGATGCACGTATAGATCGTGATCAAAATCAGAATCGAGCTAGCAACCAAGGAAAGGAAAAGGATCTAAAGTAAAGCTTAGTGAGGATTTAAATTTTGACATATATAAAGTGTCAAGGTGAGTGCAATGCATACATAACATGATACATGGATATTAGGAAGACTTGATATAAGTCTACCTTGTTTATATTAACATGATATTTATGTCATTAATTAAATATTTGTCATGTTCTAAATGTGTCAAAAGTTGAATATAAATGCATGGATCACTAGTTATATATGATGTTATATTATGAATGTTATTTCGAGTATGAATTGCCCAATGTTAAATTATGTTGATATACATTAACGTGGATAAAATAAATATGGAATATATGCCCAAGTATGTCATTGAGGGACAAGGTATAGTTGGCATGCTATAGAGTCTAGCAGCACGTTGCATACTCGGTTTAGCACTATAGTGTATATAAAGGACACTTAGTGCATGTGGTGGGCACGACCTTATGTGTATTAGCACTTCGGTGCATATTTGACTCGTGTACCTAGGGTCCTCATAGGCTTATATTTTGGCTATGGTTTATTGATTAATAAATGATAAACAGGTAAACGAGTTTATGAACTCTCAAAGTAAATGGCAAGAATATTGGTAAGAATGTTATATCTGGTTTATATTATGTTAATATATGATTAACGTGATGGTAATACATATCTAGTGATCTTGATGCATGATTATGGTTACAGCTTTATATTTATAAGTATGTAGTATTGCACTAGTTTTTATTATTGCCTCACTAAGTGTATACTTAACGTGTGATGATTTTCACGCATAGGTAAAAAGAAGGAACCAGAGTGAGGAGTAGTTGGCATCTTACTAGCAAGAAGTATAATTACAGTATGAATAATAACAACTTTTGATGTATTTTTACTAGATGGCATGTATATGTTTATATTAGTCAGTTTTAATCTAGTCTTAATATGGTTTGTAATAACTTATTAACTGTTTTATGTTGTTAATAAAGGGTGAGTAGTTATATTAAAATTAAAATGAGTTAGATGGATTACTAGAATATAAATCGGATAACTTTTGAAAAAGAATAAATAGAACTATTAATTAGATTTTTAAATTAAGCAGCTTTTAGAAAGTTATATTGCTTTTAGGATGTAGTTATAAAATGCTAAATTGTTGCATGGAATTGAAATTAATTTGGTTGATTAAAAATTATATAAAGCGATTCAGTTAGGATAAAAAATAGTTTAATGGTGTTTTCTAAATAAATGATTATTATGGATTGTTAGCAATTCATTATGAACCACTCTCACTAGTACTGGAGATTAAATACTGGTATGGGTGTTACATTTATTGGTATCAGAGCTATAGGTTTATCCGGTTCTGGATATGAATTAGACCTATAGTGAGCCGAGATTATATACATGCCACTAGGATGTCAAAATTATTGATAATTGTATAAATATACTTTGATGCCTACTAATTAGTAATGTTGCTCCTTACTTATGGGAGATGATTGTGACATTAACAGATGTTAGAACATCAGGAATCCCGTCAGGGAGCTGAGGGTGATATCCCTGCTCAAAGCGGGAGTAATGAGGTGAATCAGAA
This sequence comes from Hibiscus mutabilis, assembly GCA_019671005.1. Lineage (NCBI taxonomy): Eukaryota > Viridiplantae > Streptophyta > Magnoliopsida > Malvales > Malvaceae > Hibiscus > Hibiscus mutabilis. The sequence goes on along the minus strand of CM033735.1, from coordinate 33,007,638 downwards.
TCTACCTCCTGTTCTGTAGAATGTAGAGCAGCCAACTCAAGAACAACGAAATATGCCTGTACAATATCAAGGTTTATTTATTCAGGCGTTGGATACTATTTTAAATCGTCGAGCACCAATATCAGTTCCAAAGGAATTTAAGAAGATGAAATCACCAGAATTTTGAGGTGATCTTGAGTGCAGATCAATGGCCGCTGGTTACTGAGGTTAAATGATCTCAAAATCATCTTTGAGCGAGAATCCCTTGTGATGATCAAGGAAAGTTGGAGGAGTTGTATCTTTCTTGATGGAGCAAGCTAGTGTGTGGTGGAATGGTAGTCTTTCGCTCGAGTTCCTCAGAGCAGATTATGTGGGAATTCTTTCTAAAAGAATTCAAAGAAAAATATATTAGGGACTTGTTTATTGAAAAAATGAGACAACGGTTTTTGGATATGAAATAGTACGGCAGGTCAATCTATGAATATGGATGCAAGTTCAATAGACTGAGCCGATTTGCAACAGAGTTTCTTCCAACCGAAAAATCCAGAATTGACAAATTTATAGCTGGGTTGGATCCTCAATATAAAAGGGTATTGGGTTTTCACAATTTCGCTGCTTTTCTAGAGCAGTAAATCGAGCAAAGGCTATGGAAAAGTTGACCTCTAAGATAAAGTGGGGAAACAGGCTCAGACCGGAAAAAGGTCTGGAGGTTCTCTTACTGCATCTTCATTTAAATGTGGTAAAGGATTTCCACAACAAAATCTGGTAGCATCAACTGCTTTGGCTAAAAAGGGATTTTTCGGAGGAAAGTCAAAGCAAGCTTAGGTTGTTACTGTAAGTACTTAAGGCTCTAGATTTCATCCTATTCCAAAATGCGAACATTGTGGAAAGAGCCCAAAGAGGCATTCTGGTTAGTGCTGGTTCGCTGGTGGGGCATGCTACCATTGTGGGCAAACTGGTCATTTTAAAAAAATTGTCCAAAGCTTCACCCAGATGAGTCAGTTGCAGCACCTCGGAAAAGTAGAGGAAACAAAGGTGGCAAACCAAGAGTTTCAGCAACCACATCTAATCGAGAAAGCAAGACTGGTGCTTGAGTATATGATATCAAGACTGCTAATGATCGAGATGACTCGGAGATCATAGCAGGTATGATCGAACTCTTTGTCAGACCTATTTTTGCATTGAATGATCCAGGCTCTACCAATTTCGAATGAGGTAGTTGCTATTAATCCGATAGGACAAATTGCCAAAGTAAGTCAAATATGCAAAAAGTGTCCTATAAAGATTCAAGAAAAATGAATTTCCAGGTGACCTTATGGAATTACCCTTCCAAGAGTTTGAAGTCATTCTTGGAATGGATTGGTTATCGGCATATGATGCTACGGTTGAATGCTGATTAAAAAGAGTAATTTTAAAAGGACCAAATGGCTCAGAAATTATACTTGTAGGTGAAAGGTTGAATTATCTGAGTAACATAGTATTAGCTGTAACTGCTAGAAAGTTATTATCACATGGGTGTGAAGCATATGTAGCTCATGTGATAAATTGATACATGCATGAGCGGGGTCAAATTACTAATATTGGACAAGAAGCTGAATTTGTTCGATGCAAACAATAAAAGCCAAAACAGCGCACGCATAGGAGGTCAAAAACGATGCATCTTGGACAAGAAATTGAATATGTTTGTAAAGTCTGGAAAGTCAGCCAACTTGCGATGAGTTTTTGGATGAGATCCAAGCATTTTTTAGTCAAGTTGTCTTCTAACAAATTGTCCGTCATTCAGTTACCTTTCCAACGCATCTTGAAACGCATCAATCGAACATCAGGAACTCAAGATACGTCCAATTTACTGAAGACTGCGCATGTAGAAAACTGGATACAGGATTATTACGGGATTTTGTAAAATTCAGCCCAAAAGCTTAAATATAAGGCTTTGGACGAATTAAACATAGCCCAATGTATTTATTATCATTTAAATTGATGTTTTTAGGGTTTTATATACTTTAGGAACCAGCCACCCAGCCCTTATCAGCTTATAACTTGCCTTATCACCCTATTCCTTGCCACACAAGCACAAGGAGTTTAAAGGCTGTTATTTTTTTATTATTTTTAATTAGATTAGGTTTTCCTTGTTTTAGTAGAAGTTAAATTACTTTGTCTATCCTTCACCTATAAAAGGATGAAGCCTCCATCATTGTAAGACAGATTTTCTTTGATTTATGAAATATTTAGTGAGTTTGTTTTTGCAAGTGCTGATTTACTTGTGCCTTCAAAGTCTTCTTCAACATAAGTTCGACGAGTTCTTGTAAGGGAGATCATCTTCACACTCTCTTGCTTGCCTAGATAATCGCGTCTAGGAGGGTGGGTTAGAGCCGCTTGAGGTTGCTTGCTTAGATAATTGAGTCTAAGAGGGTGCCGAGGACAAAACAACATCAACAATTCACAAGCCATCTTCATCTTCAACCTTCACACCATCTTCCATAATTCCATAAACAAAGCTGGAATTTTCAGATTTGTTTTACCTATCTTCTTCTTAATCTTTTTCTCATTTTTTTTTACTTATATTTTTATTTCTTATCATCTAATCCTTCATCTCGTCTTTCTTTCTTTAAATTTCCAGCCTTGAATCTGAAAAATTCAAGAAAATCCCTTCTCTTTTCTCTTGAATTTTCAGATCTGCCCAAACTTCCTTGATTGAGTCTAGATCTCCTAGTTCTTGCAACAACTTGATTGAAGGCTTCCAAATCCAAGATTGTGCTACTCTATCATTTGGTATCAGATTTGGGATGATTCTTGACAAGAATTTTGGCGTTTTTGGCTGAAAAACTCGAAAATTAGGGGAAATTCATCAAATTCAAACGAGCGAATTTTGAGCTGAAAATTTCCAGATCAGATATACACCATTGGAGGAGTCACCACACAAAATTTCAGATTTTTTGGACTTCAGGAACACCTCAAACGAAGTGGATAAAGTTTTAGCCAAATTAGGGTTTCCCCCTACTTTAACCCTATTTTCATTATTTTTCTTCAATTTTTGTTATTTTCAGTTTATTTACCTTGTAAAAAGAAAAAAATTAAAAAAAAAGAAAAGAAAGAAAAGTGAGAAAGCTCATACCTAGCCACCAACCACCATCAAGAATCATCAAGATCACCATCATCAACCACTACAAGCATCACACTTTAGTGGATTCAACATTGGATTTCTTCCTTCAAGTTGTTTCTGGGTTTTGGGGTTATCATCTTTCTCTACTATTTTTTTTCAACTCTTAGTTTCTTAAGTTCCTTTGTTTTGCTTTTTCTTTCTTCTATTACGCAATTTAACACCTTCTCTTTTCTGGTGTGAGTAGGACAACAAAGTTGCATTACAATCCTTCTTTCTTGCAACTATATTCAATTGGTGTCAAGCCTTTTCATTGGACTCCTAGTACAATTAGGACTCATTGTTAGGATTAAACTCCGATTGTAACTTGTTGACTTGTGGCAGGAAGGTCTTTAAAGAGCACGAGATCGGTTTACTTGCCTCGCTAAATATTTATTCTTGGAGTGTTTAGTGAGATTTCTAGTTTTCTTTTGCTTTTTACCTTTTAAATTTGAGTGTTTCAGGATGTCAGAAACGAGTAACGAAAAAGAACCACATGAAGTGACTCTTCAAGGAGTTTCAGATACTCTCAATAAACTTGAACGGACTGTAACCTCACTGGCAACCAAGCTTGAGCACATTGATACAGTCGTGACCGCAATCACTCAAACCATTGGGAGATTAGAAACCACTGCTATCGCAAGCGATACTGAGGAGCCTAAGCGTCCAAATCCCTTTCCCATTCAGAATAGACGCCAAAACCCCTTACATAGGAACAATCATCACATAGAACCAAGACGAGCAACAAACACCTTAGCCAAGCCAAAGATCATTGTACCACCTTTTCAAGGAAGGTATGACCTTGATGCTTATTGTGACTGGGAAAATCGAGTTGATCTTCTATTCGAGCATTATCAATGTCCCAAAGAGGATCAAGTTCCACTGTTGACTCTCAAATTCACTGAATATGCATCCATTTGGTGGTCTCAATTGGTCCGCAATCGGCGTCTCAATAGAGAAGCCAAGATAACCTCATGGGGAGAACTTAAAAAAGTCATGCGAGAACGATTTGTTCCCCCATTATATCAACGAGAGATCAAACAAAAGTTACAAAGGATCCGACAAGGCTGCAGAACTGTTGATGAGTATCTCAAAGAAATGGAATCATTGATGCAAAAAGCTGACATACAAGAGGATGAAGAGGATACAATGACTAGGTTTGTTATCGGACTCAATGACAACATTTTGAGGTACTTGAACTCAAAACCTACTACACCCTTCAAGAGGCATTCCAATTCGCCACAACAATCGAAAAGCGCATCAAAGATCGACAACGATATCGACAGAAGAATTATCACTATGATAGAGGTACCAATCAACCTTTATCGCATTCTAATTCTTCTAAACCTTTTCTTGACTCAAGTAGACCAAAGCAGAAAATTGAAACATCCAAGTCACTGGACAAAACCAAGACAAAAATCCCCATGTTGTCGGAAAACACACAAACACTCAAACAAGAGGATAGTGATAATGAACACATTAGACGAGATGACAAAGCTTCTAATCCCTCATGTGAAGTAGTAGGTCAACTTGCTATACTCTCATCACCTCCCCACAAAGAAAGTAAGTGTAATTCAAACCCTTCATTTGATTCTTGTCCTATCATTCAGTTAGAAACACTTTCTCCTCTACAGAAATTGTACATTGATGATAATTTTTGTGAGAGGGATATGGGATGAATACAAAAGACTGAGAGCACAGAGGCCGAGAGTGAAAAAAGTCAAATTAATGGCCCAAATTTGGTGAGTGAAAATACATGAGGTAAAAGTCACACAAAGCCCAAAAGAAAAAGACAAGAAAAAGAATGCGACGAGTGATTTCATTTTACTAATCCTTACAAATGTTCGAGTAGTGTTGTCTTATTTTTCAGGATTTTGTTGAACCATTGAGAGGAGCTCAATTAGATCACTCCACATACAACAAAGAAGCCTTTTAAATTGAAGTTGATGATTGTTCTCTCATTGCCGATTTAGATTCGAGGACGAATCCTTTTGAGGAGTGGGGGAATGATACATGCATGAGCGGGGTCAAATTACTAATATTGGACAAGAAGCTGAATTTGTTCGATGCAAACAATAAAAGCCAAAACAGTGCACGCATAGGAGGTTAAAAACGATGCATCTTGGACAAGAAATTGAATCTGTTTGTAAAGTCTGGAAAGTCAGCCAACTTGCGACGAGTTTTTGGATGGGATCCAGGCATTTTTGAGTCAAGTTATCTTCTAACAAATTGTCCGATATTCAGTTACCTTTCTAACGCATCTTGAAACTCATCAATCGGACATCAGGAACTCAAGATAAGTCCAATTTACTGAAGACTGCGCATGCAGAAAACTGGATACTGGATTATTACGGGATTTTGTAAAATTCAGCCCAAAAGCTTAAATATAAGGCTTTGGACGAATTAAACATAGCCCAATGTATTTATTATCATTTAAATTGATGTTTTTAGGGTTTTATATACTTTAGGAACCAGCCACCCAGCCCTTATCAGCTTATAACTTGCCTTATCACCCTATTCCTTGCCACACAAGCACAAAGAGTTTAAAGGCTGTTATTTTTTATTATTTTTAATTAGATTAGGTTTTCCTTGTTTTAGTAGAAGTTAAATTACTTTGTCTATACTTCACCTATAAAAGGATGAAGCCTCCATCATTATAAGTCGGATTTTCTTTGATTTATGAAATATTTAGTGAGTTTGTTTTTGCAAGTGCTGATTACTTGTGCCTTCGAAGTCTTCTTCAACATAAGTTCGACGAGTTCTTGTAAGGGAGATCATCTTCACACTCTTGCTTGCCTAGATAATCGCGTCTAGGAGGGTGGGTTAGGGCCACTTGAAGTTGCTTGCTTAGATAATTGAGTCTAAGAGGGTGCCGAGGACAAAACAACATCAATTGACCACACAAAGGCAACCAACCATGAAGACATCCCAAAACCAGAAGGTACACATGATTCTCTTCGTACTTCTACTTCTAGCATTTGTGCAAATGTTGATATTGGAGAAGAACCATCTCCCAAACAAAAGGATAGTGATAGTGAACACATTAGACAAGATGACAATGCTTATAATCCCTCGTGTGAAGTAGTAGGTCCACTTGCTATACTCTCATCACCTCCCCACGAAGAAAGTAAGTGTAATTCTAACCCTTCATTTGATTCTTGTCCTATCATTCCGTTAGAAACACTTTCTCCTCTACAGAAATTGTACATTGATGATAAATTTTATGAGAGGGATATGGGATGTGAGATACAAAAGACTGAGAGTAAAAAGGCCGAGAGTGAAAAACGTCAAATTAATGGCCCAAATTTGGTTAGTGAAAATACATATGAGGTAAAAGTCACACAAAGCCCAAAAGAAAAAGACAAGAAAAGAACGTGACGAGTGATTTTGTTTTGCCTAGTCATTACAAATGTTCGAGTAGTGTTGTCTTATTTTTTCAGGATTTTGTTGAACCATTGAGAGGAGCTCAATTAGATCACTCCACATACAACAAAGAAGCTTTTCAATTGAAGTTGATGATTGTTCTCTCATTGCCGATTTAGATTCGAGGACGAATCCTTTTGAGGAGTGGGGGAATGATACATGCATGAGCGGGGTTAAATTACTCATATTGGACAAGAAGCTGAATTTGTTCGATGCAAACAATAATGGCCAAAACAATGCACGCATAGGAGGTCAAAAACGATGCATCTTGGACCAGAAATTGAATCTGTTTGTGAATTCTTGAAAGTCAGCTAACTTGCGACGAATTTTTGGATGGGATCCAGGCATTTATGGGTCAACATGTCTTCTTAAAACTTGTCCGGCTGCAAATTAGCTTTCCAACGCATCTTGAAACGCCTCAATCGGACATCTGGATCTCAAAATACGTCTATTTTAGCGAAGACAGCGCATGTAGAAATTCCTATACGGGATTTTTGGATAATTACGAATTTTCAAGATTTTATTTGATTATTTATAATTTAAATCATTATAGGATTCTGCAATATCTATTAGGATCAGATTTATTTAATTAAGATTTTAATTTTAGCATTTATTTATATTAGAAGTTACTTATCTAATTAGGAGATTAGATTTTAGCATTTATTTATTGTATTTAAATCCTAAGTTTAGTAGGATTAGAACTTCTCCATGGCCTATATAAAGGAGGCTTCACCCACATTGTAATTCAGATTTCATTGATTAATAAAAAGTTCTCTTTGGAGATTTTAGTATTCTTTGAGTTTGCAAGTGTTCGATAAACTTGTCTAGAAGCCATCTTCAACATAAGATCATCGAGTTCTTGTGAGGGAGATCATCTTCACACTCTTGCTTGCCTAGGTAATTGCATCTAGGAGGGTGGGTTAGAGCCGCTTGAGGATGCTTGCTTAGATATAATTGAGTCTAAGAGGGTGCCGAGGACAAAACAACAACTATCAATTCATCACGCCATCTCCACATATTCAAGCTTCCTCCATTGACGCCACCACCATAAGCAATTCTTAATTTTTAGATTTGTTCTTTATTTTGGTTTGTTTGGTTTTTCTCTTTATTCGAATTTGCGCTACTCTATCATTTGGTATCAGATTTGGGATGATTCTTGACAAGAATTTTGGCGTTTTTGGGTGAAAAACTCAAAAATTAGGGAAAATTCGTCAAATTCAAACGAGTGAATTTTGAGATGAAAATTTCCAGATCAGATCTACACCTTTGGAGGAGTCACCACATAAAATTGCAGAATTTTTTGACATCGGGAACACCTCGAACGAAGAAGATCAATTTGTTGCAAAATCTAGGTGTTTCTAATTTTCTTTCATTCTTAGCCATTATTTTTTTCAATTTGTTTTATTTTATTGCTATTTACACATCTTCTAACACCTTCTTGTTTCCTTGTGTTAGTAGGACTAAAAGTTGCATACTCTTCTTTCTCCTTGCAACTATAATTCTCATCAAGAATCTAACCTTTTCTTTGGATTCTTAAAGCAATTAGGATGTTTTATTCTCTTTTCTTCTTTCAAGTTGTTTCGTATACCAATAAATATTTTCTTTCACGATGTATTTACAAAGTAATCTATGTTCTTTAATTATTGATGGTTTTGCTTTTTCTTTCTTAGTGAGTAGCTTCATTGTTGATGCACCTCGATCTACCATGCCAAGAACAACAAAGTATCATCTTACAAGGGTTTAATGCGGACTATATATGAATTGGTGTCAACGTTGTTTAATCTCTTTTACTCTTGGAAGCTATTGTGATGATGTATGGTGTTACGTGGTTCCTATTGTAAGTTGTTGACTTGCTATTAGGAAGACCTTTGGAAAAATGATCGAGATCTGTCCATCGAATCAATACAAATGGATTCTTGGTTGTGCACCAAGATTTCTAGTTTTCTTTTGTTTTTTACCTTTTAAATTTGAAAAAGTAGATGAAGAAATAGCAAAAGCAAAAAACAGTGTGAGAGGATAACTCGAAAAAGATTGGAAGCGCAAAAAAGGCTGAATAAATTGACCACACAAAGGCAACCAACCATGAAGACACCCCAAAACCAGAAGGCACATTGATTCTCTTCGTGACTTCTAATCTAGCATTCAAACAAATGTTGATATTGGAGAAGAACCATCTCCCAAACAAAAGGATAGTGATAGTGAACACATTAGACAAGATGACAATGCTTATAATCCCATTCGTGTGAAGTAGTAGGTCCCTTGCTATACTCTAGGAACAATCATCACATAGAACCAAAGTGCAACAAACACTTCATTTGATTCTTGTCCAATCATTCATTTAGAAACACTTTTTTCAAGGAAATTGTACATTGATGATAAATTTTATGAGAGAAAATATGAGATTGATACAAAAGATTGAGCATTAAAAATGTCCCAAAGAGGAAAAAGTCAAATTAATGGCCCAAATTTGGTGAGTGAAAATACATCCATTTGGTAAAAGTCACACAAAGCCCAAAAGAAAAAGACAAGAAAAGAAGCCAAGATGATTTTGTTTTGAGAAGTCAAAACAAATGTGCGAGAACGATTTGTTCCTTATTATTTCAGGATTTTGTTGAACCAAAAGTTACAAAGGATCACTCCACATTCAACAAAGAAGCCTTTTCAATTGAAGTTGATGATTATCTCAAAGAAATGGAATTTTGATGCAAAAAGCTAACATACAAGAGGATGAAGAGGATACAATGACTAGGTTTGTTATCGGAGCGGGTGACAATTATTTTGATTGGACAAGAACTGAATTTGTACTATGCCTTCAAGAGGCAAAACAATGCTCGCACAACAGGTCAAAAATGATGCATCAAAGACAAGAAACTGAATCTGTTTGTGAAGAATTATCACTATGATAGAGGTACCAATCAATTTTTATGGGATTCTATTTATGGGTAAACATTTTCTTGAAAACTTGACCAAAGCAGAAAATTGAAACATCCAAGTCATCTTGAAAAACCAAGACAAAAATCTCAAGATGTCTATTTTCGGAAAACACACAAACATTCAAACAAGATTTTTGGTGATTATGAATTTTCAAGATTTTATTTGATATTTATAATTTAAATCAAGTAGTAGGTCAATTTGCAATATCTATCAGGATCATACAAAGAAATTAAGATTTTATTCAAAGCATTTATTTTGATTCTTGTCTTATCATTAATTAGGAGATTAGATTTTAGCATTTATTTATTGTATTTAATTGTAGTTTGATGATAATTTTTGTCCATGGGATATGGGATGAATACAAAAGACACATTGTAATTCAGATTTCATTGATTAAAAAAGTCAAATCTTTGGCCCATTTTAGTATTCTTTGAAAATACATGTGGTCGATAAACTTCACACAAAGCCCAAAAAGAAAATAAGAGAAAAGAGTTCTTGTGAGTGATTTCATTTTACTAATCCTTACAAATGTTGCATCTAGTGTTGGTTATTTTTCAGGATTTTGTTGAACCATTGAATTGAGCTCAATTAGAGGGTCCACATACAACAAAACAAGCCTTTTAAATTCAGTTGATGATTGTTCTCTCATTTCAAGATTTAGATTGAGGACGACCACTTTTGAGGAGTGGGGAATTTTAGATTTGTTCTTTATTTTGGTCAAATTTTAATATTGGACAAGAAGCTGAATTTGTTCTCTATCAAACAATAAAAGATTTGGGATGATTCTTGACAGGAGGTTTTGGCGATGCATCTTGGACAAGAAATTGAATCTTAGGGAAAAAAGTCTGGAAAGTCAGCCAATTTTGAGATGAGTTTTTGGATGGGATCCAGGCCTTTTTTGAGTCAAGTTATCTTCTAACAAATTGTCCGATATTCAGTTACCTTTCTAACGAAGATCTTGAAACAAAATCAATCGGACATCAGGAACTTTCAAGATAAGTCCAATTTACGTTTGTTGAAGCTTGCGCATGCAGAAAACACATCTTTGGATTATTTCTTGTTTTTTGTAAAATTCAGCCCAAAAGCTTAAATATAAGGCTTTGGACGAATTAAACATATAATGTATTTATTATCATTTAAATTGATGTTTTTAGGGTTTTATATACTTTAGGAACCAGCCACCCAGCCCTTATCAATTATAATTTGCCTTATCACCCTATTAAGATACACAAGTAACAAAGAGTTTAATTATTGATTATTTTTATTATTTTTAATTAGATTAGGTTTTCCTTGTTTTAGTAGAAGTTAAATTACTTTGTCTATACTTCACCTATAAAAGGATGAAGCCTCCATCATTATAAGTTGTTTATTTTCTTTGATTTATTGAAATATTTAGTGAGTTTGTTTTTGCAAGTCACTGATTACTTGAAGACCTTGAAAAGTCTTCTTCAACATAAGTTCGAATCAGTTCTTGTAAGGGAGATCATCTTCACACTCTTGCTTGCCTACAATAATCGCGTCTAGTAGAGGAAGGGTTAGGGCCACAAAAAATTGCTTGCTTAGATAATTGAGTCTAAGAGGGTGCCGAGGACAAAACAACATCAATTGACCACACAAAGGCAACCAACCATGAAGACATCCCAAAACCAGAAGGTACACATGATTCTCTTCTTCAGATTTCTACTTCTAGCATTTGTGCAAATGTTGATATTGGAGAAGAACCATCTCCCAAACAAAAGGATAGTGATAGTGAACACATTAGACAAGATGACAATGCTTATAATCCCTCGTGTGAAGTAGTAGGTCCACTTGCTATACTCTCATCACCTCCCCACGAAGAAAGTAAGTGTAATTCTAACCCTTCATTTGATTCTTGTCCTATCATTCCGTTAGAAACACTTTCTCCTCTACAGAAATTGTACATTGATGATAAATTTTATGAGAGGGATATGGGATGTGAGATACAAAAGACTGAGAGTAAAAAGGCCGAGAGTGAAAAACGTCAAATTAATGGCCCAAATTTGGTTAGTGAAAATACATATGAGGTAAAAAGTCACACAAAGCCCAAAAAAAAGACAAGAAAAGAACGTGTGAGTGATTTTGTTTTGCCTAGTCATTACAAATGTTCGAGTAGTGTTGTCTTATTTTTTCAGGATTTTGTTGAACCATTGAGAGGAGCTCAATTAGATCACTCCACATACAACAAAGAAGCTTTTCAATTGAAGTTGATGATTGTTCTCTCATTGCCGATTTAGATTCGAGGACTAATCCTTTTTTGAGGAGTGGGGAATGATACATGCATGAGCGGGGTTAAATTACTCATATTGGACAAGAAGCTGAATTTGTTCGATGCAAACAATAATGGCCAAAACAATGCACGATAGGAGGTCAAAAACGATGCATCTTGGACCAGAAATTGAATCTGTTTGTGAATTCTTGAAAGTCAGCTAACTTGCGACGAATTTTTGGATGGGATCCAGGCATTTATGGGTCAACATGTCTTCTTGAAACTTGTATGGCTGCAAATTAGCTTTCCACCGCATCTTGAAACGCCTCAATCGGACATCTGGATCTCAAATACGTCTATTTTAGCGAAGACAGCGCATGCAGAAATTCCTATACGGGATTTTTGGATAATTACGAATTTTCAAGATTTTATTTGATTATTTATAATTTAAATCATCATAGGATTCTGCAATATCTATTAGGATCAGATTTATTTAATTAAGATTTTAATTTTAGCATTTATTTATATTAGAAGTTACTTATCTAATTAGGAGATTAGATTTTAGCATTTATTTATTGTATTTAAATCCTAAGTTTAGTAGGATTAGAACTTCTCCATGGCCTATATAAAGGAGGCTTCACCCACATTGTAATTCAGATTTCATTGATTAATAAAAAGTTCTCTTTGGAGATTTTAGTATTCTTTGAGTTTGCAAGTGTTCGATAAACTTGTCTAGAAGCCATCTTCAACATAAGATCATCGAGTTCTTGTGAGGGAGATCATCTTCACACTCTTGCTTGCCTAGGTAATTGCATCTAGGAGGGTGGGTTAGAGCCGCTTGAGGATGCTTGCTTAGATATAATTGAGTCTAAGAGGGTGCCGAGGACAAAACAACAACTATCAATTCATCACGCCATCTCCACATATTCAAGCTTCCTCCATTGACGCCACCACCATAAGCAATTCTTAATTTTTAGATTTGTTCTTTATTTTGGTTTGTTTGGTTTTTCTCTTTATTCGAATTTGCGCTACTCTATCATTTGGTATCAGATTTGGGATGATTCTTGACAAGAATTTTGGCGTTTTTGGGTGAAAAACTCAAAAATTAGGGAAAATTCGTCAAATTCAAACGAGTGAATTTTGAGATGAAAATTTCCAGATCAGATCTACACCTTTGGAGGAGTCACCACATAAAATTGCAGAATTTTTTGACATCGGGAACACCTCGAACGAAGAAGATCAATTTGTTGCAAAATCTAGGTGTTTCTAATTTTCTTTCATTCTTAGCCATTAGTTTTCGTTTGTTTTAGCTTTTATTGCTTCTTACACATCTTCTAACACCTTCTTGTTTCCTTGTGTTAGTAGGACTAAAAGTTGCATACTCTTCTTTCTCCTTGCAACTATAATTCTATTGGCGTCTAACCTTTTCTTTGGATTCTTAAAGCAATTAGGATGTTTTATTCTCTTTTCAACACTCGTTATCGTATACCAATAAATATTTTTCGGTCACGATGTATGATACAAAGTAATCTATGTTCTTTAATTATTGATGGTGATAGACGTGTAAACTTAGTGAGTAGCTTCATTGTTGATGCACTCGATCTACCATGCCAAGAACACCCTAAGCCGTATCATCTTCAAGGGTTTAATAGCGGACCGGATATGAAGGTAACCGAACGTTGTTTAATCTCTTTTACTCTTGGAAGCTATTGTGATGATGTATGGTGTGACGTGGTTCCTATGGAAGTCACCCACTTGCTATTAGGAAGACCTTGGAAAAATGATCGGGGCGCTGTCCATCGAATCAATACAAATGGATACTCGGTTGTGCACCAAGGCCAGAAGCTCTCGTTTGATACAATAGAGCCGGAAAAAGTAGATGAAGAAATAGCAAAAGCAAAAAAACAGTGTGAGAGGATAAAACGAAAAAGATTGGAAGCGCAAAAGGCTGAATCAATTGACCACACAAAGGCAACCAACCATGAAGACACCCCAAAACCAGAAGGTACACATGATTCTCTTCGTACTTCTACTTCTAGCATTTGTGCAAATGTTGATATTGGAGAAGAACCATCTCCCAAACAAAAGGATAGTGATAGTGAACACATTAGACAAGATGACAATGCTTATAATCCCTCGTGTGAAGTAGTAGGTCCACTTGCTATACTCTCATCACCTCCCCACGAAGAAAGTAAGTGTAATTCTAACCCTTCATTTGATTCTTGTCCTATCATTCCGTTAGAAACACTTTCTCCTCTACAGAAATTGTACATTGATGATAAATTTTATGAGAGGGATATGAGATGTGAGATACAAAAGACTGAGAGTAAAAAGGTCGAGAGTGAAAAAAGTCAAATTAATGGCCCAAATTTGGTGAGTGAAAATACATATGAGGTAAAAGTCACACAAAGCCCAAAAGAAAAAGACAAGAAAAGAACGTGACGAGTGATTTTGTTTTGACTAGTCATTACAAATGTTCGAGTAGTGTTGTCTTATTTTTTCAGGATTTTGTTGAACCATTGAGAGGAGCTCAGTTAGATCACTCCACATTCAACAAAGAAGCCTTTTCAATTGAAGTTGATGATTGTTCTCTCATTGCCGATTTAGATTCGAGGACGAATCCTTTTGAGGAGTCGGGGAATGATACATGCATGAGCGGGGTTAAATTACTCATATTGGACAAGAAGCTGAATTTGTTCGATGCAAACAATAATGGCCAAAACAATGCTCGCATAGGAGGTCAAAAATGATGCATCTTGGACAAGAAACTGAATCTGTTTGTGAAGTCTGGAAAGTCAGCTAACTTGCGACGAATTTTTGGATGGGATCCAGGCATTTATGGGTCAACATGTCTCTTAAAACTTGTCCGGCTGCAAATTAGCTTTCCAACGCATCTTGAAACGCCTCAATCGGACATCTGGATCTCAAGATACGTCTATTTTAGCGAAGACAGCACATGCAGAAATTCCTATACGGGATTTTTGGATAATTACGAATTTTCAAGATTTTATTTGATTATTTATAATTTAAATCAATATAGGATTCTGCAATATCTATTAGGATCATATTTATTTAATTAAGATTTTATTTTTAGCATTTATTTATTATTAGAAGTTACTTATCTAATTAGGAGATTAGATTTTAGCATTTATTTATTGTATTTAATTCCTAAGTTTAGTAGGATTAGAACTTCTCCATGGCCTATATAAAGGAGGCTTCACCCACATTGTAATTCAGATTTCATTGATTAATAAAAAGTTCTCTTTGGAGATTTTAGTATTCTTTGAGTTTGCAAGTGTTCGATAAACTTGTCTAGAAGCCATCTTCAACATAAGATCATCGAGTTCTTGTGAGGGAGATCATCTTCACACTCTTGCTTGCCTAGGTAATTGCATCTAGGAGGGTGGGTTAAAGCCGCTTGAGGTTGCTTGCTTAGATATAATTGAGTCTAAGAGGGTGCCGAGGACAAAACAACAACTATCAATTCATCACGCCATCTCCACATATTCAAGCTTCCTCCATTGTGACGCCACCACCATAAGCAATTCTTAATTTTTAGATTTGTTCTTTATTTTGGTTTGTTTGGTTTTTCACTTTATTCGAATTTGCGCTACTCTATCATTTGGTATCAGATTTGGGATGATTCTTGACAAGAATTTTGGCGTTTTTGGGTGAAAAACTCAAAAATTAGGGAAAATTCGTCAAATTCAAACGAGCGAATTTTGAGATGAAAATTTTCAGATCAGATCTACACCTTTGGAGGAGTCACCACATAAAATTTCAGAATTTTTTGACATCAGGAACACCTCGAACGAAGAAGATCAAGTTGCTGCAAAATCTAGGGTTTTTCTAATTTTCTTTCATTCTTAGCCATTAGTTTTCGTTTGTTTTAGCTTTAATTGCTTCTTACACATCTTCTAACACCTTCTTGTTTCCTTGTGTTAGTAGGACTAAAAGTTGCATACTCTTCTTTCTCCTTGCAACTATAATTCTATTGGCGTCTAACCTTTTCTTTGGATTCTTAAAGCAATTAGGATGTTTTATTCTCTTTTCAACACTCGTTATCGTATACCAATAAATATTTTTCGGTCACGATGTAAGATACAAAGTAATCTATGTTCTTTAATTATTGATGGTGATAGACGTGTAAACTTAGTGAGTAGCTTCATTGTTGATGCACTCGATCTACCATGCCAAGAACACCCTAAGCCGTATCATCTTCAAGGGTTTAATAGCGGACCGGATATGAAGGTAACCGAATGTTGTTTAATCTCTTTTACTCTTGGAAGCTATTGTGATGATGTATGGTGTGACGTGGTTCCTATGGAAGTCACCCACTTGCTATTAGGAAGACCTTGGAAAAATGATCGGGGC
This sequence comes from Hibiscus mutabilis, assembly GCA_019671005.1. Classification (NCBI taxonomy): domain Eukaryota; kingdom Viridiplantae; phylum Streptophyta; class Magnoliopsida; order Malvales; family Malvaceae; genus Hibiscus; species Hibiscus mutabilis. The sequence continues at coordinate 32,991,562 of CM033735.1, read as the reverse complement.
ACTGTCCATCGAATCAATACAAATGGATACTCGGTTGTGCACCAAGGCCAGAAGCTCTCGTTTGCTACAATAGAGCCGGAAAAAAGTAGATGAAGAAATAGCAAAAGCAAAAAATAGTGTGAGAGGATAAAACGAAAAAGATTGGAAGCGCAAAAGGCTGAATCAATTGACCACACAAAGGCAACCAACTATGAAGACATCCCAAAACCAGAAGGTACACATGATTCTCTTCGTACTTCTACTTCTAGCATTTGTGCAAATGTTGATATTGAGAAGAACCATCTCCCAAACAAAAGGATAGTGATAGTGAACACATTAGACAAGATGACAATGCTTATAATCCCTCGTGTGAAGTAGTAGGTCCACTTGCTATACTCTCATCACCTCCCCACGAAGAAAGTAAGTGTAATTCTAACCCTTCATTTGATTCTTGTCCTATCATTCCGTTAGAAACACTTTCTCCTCTACAGAAATTGTACATTGATGATAAATTTTATGAGAGGGATATGGGATGTGAGATACAAAAGACTGAGAGTGAAAAAAGTCAAATTAATGGCCCAAATTTGGTGAGTGAAAATACATATGAGGTAAAAGTCACACAATGCCCAAAAGAAAAAGACAAGAAAAGAACGTGACGAGTGATTTTGTTTTGACTAGTCATTACAAATGTTCGAGTAGTGTTGTCTTATTTTTTCAGGATTTTGTTGAACCATTGAGAGGAGCTCAATTAGATCACTCCACATTCAACAAAGAAGCCTTTTCAATTGAAGTTGATGATTGTTCTCTCATTGCCGATTTAGATTCGAGGACGAATCCTTTTGAGGAGTGGGGAATGATACATGCATGAACGGGGTTAAATTACTCATATTGGACAAGAAGCTGAATTTGTTCGATGCAAACAATAATGGCCAAAATAATGCTCGCATAGGAGGTCAAAAACGATGCATCTTGGATAAGAAACTGAATCTGTTTGTGAAGTCTGGAAAGTCAGCTAACTTGCGACGAATTTTTGGATGGGATCCAGGCATTTATGTGTCAACATGTCTTCTTAAAACTTGTCCGGCTGAAAATTATCTTTCCAACGCACTTTGAAACACCTCAATCGGACATCTGGATCGCAAGATACGTCTATTTTAGCGAAGACAGCGCATGCAGAAATTCCTATACGGGATTTTTGGATAATTACGAATTTTCAAGATTTTATTTGATTATTTATAATTTAAATCAATATAGGATTCTGCAATATCTATTAGGATCAGATTTATTTAATTAAGATTTTATTTTTAGCATTTATTTATTATTAGAAGTTACTTATCTAATTAGGAGATTAGATTTTAGAATTTATTTATTGTATTTAATTCCTAAGTTTAGTAGGATTAGAACTTCTCCATGGCCTATATAAAGGAGGCTTCACCCACATTGTAATTCAGATTTCATTGATTAATAAAAAGTTCTCTTTGGAGATTTTAGTATTCTTTGAGTTTGCAAGTGTTCGATAAACTTGTCTAGAACCCATCTTCAACATAAGATCATCGAGTTCTTGTGAGGGAGATCATTTTCACACTCTTGCTTGCCTAGGTAATTGCATCTAGGAGGGTGGGTTAGAGCCGCTTTAGGTTGCTTGCTTAGATAATTGAGTCTAAGAGGGTGTGGAGGACAAAACAACATCAACAATTCGCAAGCCATCTTCAACCTTCACACCATCTTCCATAATTCCATAAACAAGACTGGAATTTTCAGATTTGTTTTACCTATCTTCTTCTTAATATTTTCTCATCTTTTTATTTATATTCTTATTTCTTATCATCTAATCCTTCATCTCGTCTTTCTTTCTTTAAATTTCCAGCCTTGAATCTGAAAAATTCAAGAAAATCCCTTCTCTTTTCTCTTGAATTTTCAGATCTGCCCAAACTTCCTTGATTGAGTCTAGAGCTCCTAGTTCTTGCAACAACATGATTGAAGGCTTCCAAATCCAAGATTGTGCTGCTCCATCAAGTTGTAACCTGGCTCGGGAGCATTACTTAGCAAGCAAGCAAGGACAACACAAAACATACAAACAATACAATTCAAGAATTGATCAAGCAACCATACTTACTTAACTAACAAGTAAGCTCACACTTGATTTCAAATCATCCTAGCATTCGAACAAGGCTAAGGCAACCAATCATACATTTCTTTTCATGCAAGCAACCTCATATATAACATCAATTTCATCTTATACCATTTGGCTATCTATACAAGACCACTAGATTAATTCCTTTCATGCTTATATTACAAGTTACTACTTTAATGATTCATTTTACAACATTCATTCTTTGTTACCTATCCTATTCGAACTACCTTAGTGTTACATGCTTCCAATTCAATTCAAAGTTCCCTAGTTTAATACATGTACATTTTAACCCTAAATTACTAACATGGTTCTTGATCATTCAAATTACATGAAGCTTGATCCATTCAAGTCTTATTCTATCCCAAGTTCATTCAAGGCTTATTCTATCCCTATGCATTCGGCAAACCACTATACAAGCATACATAACATATACATCAAGTCATACACACACACACACCATTCGGCAATCACTTAAACATACACTAGGCTATTCGAATGGAAGACAAGCATGGTGGATTGATCATCACATATCCAATTCAAACAAGACATGTACAAAACAAGCATTAGATCATTCCAATTCAATTTACACAATTTGCGCAGCATCAAGATTCCATTTCATGAAGTTTAAGTTCTTTACATGCTTAACAATAGGTTCACCACATAGTAGGCCCATCAAGACATTATATACAAGCTTCAAAATGCATGATCAGGATATCTATATACAATCTAGTGCCACCATTCTAGGAGATATACAAAACAAGTATGGAATCAGACTTAGGCAAACTTGTGTGTCTTGCTTCTTGTTCAAGGTAACAGGCTTCAAGATCAAGCAACCTCGTATCCTTTATCCTGTAGGTTGGGAAGAATGAAACAAGAGTGATAAGTACAAGAATGTACTTAGTGAGGTAGTAACTAGTCTAACAATTTGTTATTTTAAGGTTTCATGCCTTTTAATCAAGTGTAGACCTAGCTAAGGCTTTCATGCATTATAGTGATCTTAGCTAGGCTTTCAAGCATCAAGATTATCCTATCTAAGGATGTCAAGCAATCAAGATAATCCTAAATAAGGATCAAAGCATTCAGCAACAAGGTACAAGCAACAAGAATTCACACTTCATGAATCAAGCACATAATGTTTGCAAAACAAGGAATCATGCTTTCAAGTCAAGTAACATACATTTCATAGTATTCAAGACAAGTAACATTCAATTTATTATTTTCAAGAAAAGTATCATGTGTTATTAGATTGTTATTTCATGTAAGATCATTTAACAACTCCCTTGGTACTTAATTTGTATAGGTAATCGAGTCTCCAACCAACTGTCACCACAAGATGCACCATAGTGCTGGTCAACCCTCCTACTGTCACCAAAGACCACATACGTACCCTCCATCTATCGCCAAATAGGGGCCTTAGCCCTAAGACCGTAGTCCACCCGTACACAATGAGCTCTAGACTCTAAGGCATGCCCTTCTACCTAGTCCAACTAGCTACCAAGGTTGTTCGATTTACCATTTATTCAAGTTTATCAAGTTCAAGATCATGTTCATGTCAAGCAAGATCATTTCATGTTATGCCCTTAGGCCATTGAGCCTTGGCTCACATGTCAAGTAGTTTCAATATCAAGATTATGTCAAGTAAGTTCATTTCACATTATAGGCCCTTTGGCCATTGAGCCATAGCTCACATGTCAAGTAGTTTCAAGATCAATATTATGTCAAGTATGTTCTTTAGCATTCAATCACATGCATCATAGCACATACAAGCACCAAGGTACCATACAATCATGCTTAGCATTCGAAGTAGACATGTAATCAAGACTAGGAACAAGTTTCATGTATTAATTTAGTCATCCTTCCCTTATTAGGTCAATTTCATGATTAGGTTCATTTAACAATTCAAGATTGTAACAAGAGTACATTGGTTAGGACCTAGTCCTAACCCTAGAGGTAACTACACTCACAAACTCCACTCCAAGCTAGCTAGTCTTGGATCCACACTCCTTTGTTCTTGGCTTTAGATTGTTCCAATCTTTCCTCTTCCACCAAGTTCACTCCTGGTTCTATCATATTACACAACAAGCATGTCAAAACAAGATCACAAAGTCATTCAATACAAAACAAGGTCATTAAATCAAGCAATGCTACAAGCATCTAACATTCACATATTGGGCAGCATGCTCATGTGCATTATCCATTATACTTAACTACACTTTTCTACATTCTAGTTCATGTAAAGAAAGGCATATTTCAAGGATTAAAACTGTTTACAAGACAGTTTACAAAATGCCACAAAACAGTGTGCATTTGCCTATTCAGCTGCTGCAAGGCAGCTTGCACTCTAGTCACTAAATCATGCATAACTATCATTCCGTACGTCAGAATTTCAATTGGTTTACACCGTTAGAAAGCTAACAAAATTTTATTTATGACCATATAAGGCTTGCATTTTAGTTCTTAGCCAATTAATACAGTTTTTAACTTTAAGACAGGGCATCTTGCTATAATGGACGGTTTGCACTGTCCCTAGTATTTCTTCTCTACAATTCAGTATACAACCCAGAGTTTAGATCCGTTTTCTCCTAGTGAATTTCGACATACAAAGGTTGTTATCTATAAAATGTTCAGCCTTAAATTCATTATACACAATTTTTAGTGATTTTTCAAAGTCACTGCCCAGAACAGAGCATTCTGGGTAGATTCCACTAGGTTGGTTTTCTAGCTTCTTAACTCATTTTAGCAAAGTCCTAACATGGTAATTCTATTCATGATCATGTTCATACATGTCTAGGCCATCATAATTCACCTAAAAATGTTCTTAAAACAAGGCGTAATCATGTTGAACCTAGTGTGATCTATTTGATCACATTTACACATTCTATTCATCAACTAGGCAGTCCATTACCTAATTTAACTAGTTCAATTAGGTGTAGTCACATTTCCAGCAACACATGTATTCAATTCAACCTTCTTTTTACCTAGCAACATGCTCAAAACAGGATTCTATGTTCATTTAACATGTTTACACAATTTCTCAATCAAAACAATCCCTAATCAAGGCTGTTTTCTATCATGTTCATGATTCCCAGATTTCCAGCAACTGTACATATATCCTATATCAAATTGGTTACTAGGAATTACAATTTCAAGTTCAATTTGAATCTAGCATGCTCTTAATGTAACACCCCATCCCCGGGTTAGCCGTAACCTCAGGATAATTGCCTTGTTGCGCAAGTAACCCAACCTAAACCTTTCAAACAAACAATTCATACAATACAAGCCACATTAAGCAAACCATACAACATACATAGCATACAATTTTAGGTACCAATTTGTTTCATTCTTTACTTATAACTTAAGTTACTATTGTCATATTACCAATCCATTCAAATTGCATACAAACAACAACTCAAATGTGTTATACATTACATTAAGTTACTTCTAGTCATAATTCAACTTTCATTCCTATTTCAATTCCATGTACTTATTCGAATTGCACTAAGGGATTCACTAAACATGCTTTAAACTAGTTTACTTGCAACTTAAGAAACTACTTATCAACCCAATTAACAAGATCAACACAAAGCATCTAACTTATGTCTTATTCTACATTCATGCTTCCATTCGAATAGCTAGATGATTTCTAGACTTAATTCATTTGTTTCTTTACAATTAAGTCATCACATTACATAGCATATTTGGTTATTACATTGTTAATGCATGATTGAACATACCTTGGCCTTATTCTCCATGTTGTCGAATCATGCTAACATACATAGGATCAAATGCATGAACATACAACATAGGTTTAGCATTCAAATTAGACAAGATTTCATCATACATTGGTTCTACATTAGAATCATACGTAATTTCATCAAACATTGAATTTCTATCACCATATGCGCAGCTTCTACATCTTATATATACATAATATCATGGCTCAAACATAGTTTAAGTCGTCCAAAATAGATTACATAAAATAGGCCCATTCAAAATATTACAAAACTAGTCTTAAACACATAATCAAATGCATGATCAAGGCTACCTAATACAAAATCTAGTGTGATATGATCTCGACTATGAGTTTTGAATCATATATGTGAATGCCCGATCGTGATTCTAGTAAGAACTCTGCAGTGCTTTGAATGTATTCTGAAATTACTCAAACAACAATGTAAGTAGAAATAGATAAATAAGAAATAGAAATAATGGGATGAAAGATATGTAGAAGGGGTGTAGGAAGAGTGATAGTTGTGATTATGGAAGAAAAAAAAATAAAAGATGAAAATGTAGGTGAAGATGATGGGGTGTTGGCGTTAAGATGAAGAAATTCAAAGGATGGATTGTGACCCCCTAACTATAAAGAGTTAGGAACCAGCAATATAATAAAGTGGAAATGAAGTGGTAGGATATGGAACGTGACCCACTAGCTATAGATGAGCTAGGAACCAACGCTATAACAAAAGGGAAATGGATGAAGACTACAAGACTAACTTGAAGCCGATAAAGTTCCACAAGAGAACAAGAATGAAAGCAATCTTTCAAAGATGTTTTATATATTCAAAGTGTGTGTTACAATGATCCTAAAGATGCCTATTTATAGTAGAAGTAGGCAGAATATGAAAAGGTGTTACAAGAAAGATGAATGCTCATCTTAATGCACTTGAATACACATGAATGCTTTGTCCTTTCTTCTCATCTTCAAAGCTGATTAGTTTAGACAAATTGAGGTTGAATTTAGTCATATTTTCGTCCAAATTAAGAAGGACTCTTGGGCTGCCTTGTTTTGCTATCATATGAAGAGAAAGGGGATGAATGTGGACAAGGATGAATGTAGACATCCTTGCTGTCCAGTTTAAGTGCAACTCTTCATCTTCCAAGCTGATTAATATGACTTGAATGTCATAAAAGGTGAGTTTCATCCAGCCTTCATTTCATGTCTCCTCAATGAATTTTGAAACCCCACTTGAATGGTGATAACATCAACCTTGAATGCCTTGAATTTGCTGAATTAAGATGGCCATCAATTGCTTGTCTCTTGGTAGAAGATGAAAGAACTCTTCCTTGGCTCAAATTCATTCAAATCATCCATGCATAAAATTCCCGTAATAAAAATTTCAGCCTGCACTGTCTTCAGTAAATCATTCGTATCTCAAGCTCCCGATATCGGATTGAGGTGATTCAAAAGGCATTGGAAAGCTAAGAGATGGAGGAATAACGTCCAATTGATTTCTGGATCCAAACACGTCTGTATCGCATCCAGAATTGGAAGACATTCTGCTGATATTCTTGCATCTGGTAAAACCGTTCATCTTCCCTCATGCACCTAGACACAAAGGTAAACTTTATTCAATCTTTAATTGAAAACATGCATGTAAACAATTAAGAGTTAGTTTAATAAATGAGCTAGTTTGATGAATGAACTAGTTTAATTAATGAACTAACTTTATTCAATGAACTAATAATCTTGAATGAACTAGTTTAATCAATGAACTACTTAGTTAAATGAAGTGTATAACTAAATGAACTACATGTTTAAATGCAACGCATGCTTTAATGAACAACATGTTTATTGAATGCAATGAATGTTATGCAAACTTTAAATACTCATGCAAATTCATGCATAAGCAAAGTAAAGTGTTCCTCCCTTATTATTTCTTCTTTCTCACGTCCCAAGCTTGATGTAAACATATTTTCCATGGCTGCTTGGAACTCCTTGGCCCTTGCTCGAGTAATGGGGCCACATGGGTACTTCTCTGGGTCTTTGCCATTGACGTTCATATCAGTCCCTCCCTCTTTAAGGCGATTTGTCCCCAAATCGTCATCTACATCATAAGGAGATAGGTCAGCAACATTGAAGGTTGCACTAACATTAAACTCACCTGGAAGATCTAATTGATAGGCATTGTCATTGATCTTCTTGACTATTTGGAATGGTCCATCTCCCGAGGCATTAATTTGGACTTTCGTTGAGCCGGGAACCTTTCTTTCCTCATGTGCAGCCACACCCAATCCCCTGGCTCAAAGGAAATTCGCTTACGACCCTTATTTGCTTGCTGCTCATATTGCTTGGTTCGTTTTTCAATGTTCTCCCGCACTTGTTGATGAAGCTTCTTAACAAATTCAGCTTTATTAAGTCCATCTTTATTCACAATTTGATCAGCGGGTAATGGTAACAAGTCTATCGGTGTTAATGGATTGAATCCATACACCACTTCAAAAAGCGTGCGCCCTGTAGTACTATGGATCGAACGGTTGTATGCAAACTCCACATGTGGTAAACTCTCCTCCCATGTTTTCAAATTCTTCCTAATGATGGATCAAGTAACATAGAAAGTACTCGGTTCACCACTTCAGTTTGGCCATCCGTTTGAGGGTGGCAAGTGGTGGAGAATAGTAACTTAGTACCAATCTTACTCCATAGGGCTCTCCAAAAGTGACCTAAGAACTTCACATCCCGATCAGACACAATAGTTCTTGGTATGCCATGTAACCTTAAGATTTCCCTGAAAAACAAAGTAGCAATATGTGAGGCATCATTAGTTTTGTTACAGGAATGAAATGAGCCATTTTGGAGAATCTATTCACAACTACAAAGATGGAATCTTTGTTATTCTTGGTACGTGGAAGCCCTAGCACAAAATCCATTGAAATATCCATCCATGGTGCTTCCGGTATGGGTAGTGGTGTGTAAAGTCCATGTGGCATGACTTTAGATTTGGCCTTCCTGCAAGTGATGCATCGCTCACACAACCTCTCCACATCTCGTTTCATTTTAGGCCAATATAGGTGCTCTTGAAGTATAGCCAAAGTCTTTGCTATCCCAAAATGTCCCATTAATCCTCCTCTATGAGCTTCCTTAGTTAGCAATTCACGCATGGAACCTTGAGGGATGCATAGTCTTCCTTCCTTAAATAGGAAACCATCATGCTTATAGTATTTTTCAATTGACCTTTTCTCACAAGCTTTGTAAATCTCTCCAAAATCAGAGTCAGAGACATATAAGTCTTTAATAAAAACAAAACCCAATAACTTAGATTCCAAAGTGTTTAAAAGAATATACCTCCGTGACAATGCATCGGCAACTATATTCTCCTTACCTTTCTTGTACTTGATAACATATGGGAAAGTTTCAAGAAACTCCACCCATTTGGCATGCCTTTTGTTGAGTTTATGCTGCCCCGGATATGTTTCAATGCCTCATGATCAGTGTGAATGATGAACTCCTTAGGCCAAAGGTAATGTTGCCATGTTTCCATTGCCCTCACAAGAGCATACATCTCCTTGTCATAGGTAGGGTAATTAAGCGTACCTCCACTTAATTTTTCACTGAAATAGGCTATAGGACGTCCACCTTGAGACAAAACTGCTCCAATTCCTACACCTGATGCATCACATTCAATTTCAAAAGTTAGATTAAAATCAGGTAGAGCAAGTAAAGGGGCATGTATTAAACAATCTCTAATGCTATTAAAGGACTTCTCTTGATCTTCCCCCCAAAAGAATTTAGAATTCTTCTTAATAACACTTGTTAGTGGGGCGGCTATGGTGCTGAAGTTGGGGACGAATCTTCGATAAAAACTTGCAAGTCCATGGAAGCTCCTAACTTGAGAAATGCTTGCTGGTCGTGGCCACTCTTCAATGGCTTTAACCTTCTCTTTGTCCACCTCCAAGCCTTCAGAACTCACAACGAAACCTAGGAAAACAACCCTGTCAGTACAAAATGTACATTTTTGTAAGTTAGCAAACAGTTTTTCCTTCCTCAAAACTAGCAAAACTGACCTTAAATGTTGAACATGTTCTTCCATGGTTTTACTATAGATTAGAATGTCATCAAAGTAAACCACACAAAACTTACCCAAGAATGGCCTAAGAACATGATTCATTAACCTCATAAACGTGCTTGGAGCATTAGTTAAGCCAAAAGGCATAACCAACCACTCATAAAGGCCTTGCTTAGTTTTGAATGTTGTTTTCCACTCATCACCTTCCCCGCATTCGTATTTGGTGGTAACCACTTTTAAGATCAATCTTGGAAAAGAGGTTAGAACCACTAAGCTCATCTAACATGTCATCTAAGCGAGGAATAGGGTGACGATACTTTACTTTACCGTAATTTTGTTTACCGCTCGGCAGTCCACACACATGCGCCAAGTTCCATCCTTCTTTGGCACAAAGTAGAACCGGCACGGCACATGGGCTAAGGCTTTCCCTCACGTAGCCTTTTGACATCAACTCAGATACTTGCCTTTGCAACTCCTTAGTTTCTTGGGGTTGCTTGATGCACGCTGGTCGGTTTGGAATGACGGCTCGGGAACAAAGTCTATTTGATGTTCTATGCCACGAATAGGTGGCAGTCCACTTGGTATTTCCTCCGAAAATAGGTCATCAAACTCCTGCAATAAAGACACAACAAAAGCAGGCAAATTTTGATCAAGGTAGTTAGTATTCAAGAAATTTTCCTTGTACATGAGCACAAGTGCTTCCTTTGCTGTCATTAAACTCTTTTTCAACTCTCTCTCTTTAGAAAGAATGCTGATTTTCCTTCCCTCATTTTGATCACACTCCTTTGCTTTTACCTCCATTTTGGTCTCTCTCTCTTTGGCTTTTTCAATTTTTCCTCTCAATAAAATTTGGTCTTCATGTATTTGTTTTGGAGAAAGTGGGGCTAAAGTGATCTTCTTTGCTTCATGGGTGAACGTATACGGTTGGTATACCCGTCATGGATCACTCGCCTATCAAATTGCCAAGGCCTTCCAAGTAATAAATGGCTTGCGTGCATTGGAACGACATCGCATAATACCTCGTCTTTGTACTTCCCAATAGAGAAAACAATTCGAACTTGTTTGGTCACCTTGAGTTCTCCTCCATCGTTGAGCCATTGTAGCTTATAAGGTTGTGGATGCTTTGTTGTTGCCAAGCCAAGTGTATCTACCATTAAGGTACTAGCAACATTAGTGCAACTACCACCATCAATAATAACAAAGCATACCTTTCCTCCAACATGGCAACGAGTATGGAAGATATTTTCTCGTTGTTCATTTCCTCCAACGGATTATGCGTTTAGGCTTCTTTTGACAACAAGAACCTCTCCTTCCACGCCATACTCTAATTCTTCTTCTTCGATGGCAACATCTTCATTCTCATCCTCTTCTTGTTCCGATTCAACTTCTCCATCATCTCGAAGAAGCATGGTGTTGCGGTTCGGACATTGGCTTGCAATGTGTCCACGCCCCAAACACTTAAAACATTGTATGTCACGGAACGATTTGGAGTAGCGGTAGTCTTACCCTTGCTGGTTTTCGCAATGGGCTTACTTTCCTTTCGGTGGTCCTCCTTTTTCGTGGGACGGTATTGGAGGAGTCTTCTTGTATGAACTTTGCCCCCATTTTGATGTTGAACTCCCATAAGATCGTGGCACCCTTTCTTTTGAGCTGTTTTTCCACTTTCATGGCCATATGCACCATGTCTTCCATCTCCACATAATGTTGCAACTCGACCACGTTCGCAATGTCCGGATTTAGTCCCGCTAGGAATCTTGCTATTGTGGCTTCTCGATCCTCGTCGATGTTGGCTCGAATCATGGACACCTCCATCTCTTTGTAGTAATCTTCAACACTTGGTTACCTTGTGAAAGATTTTGAAGACGGTTGAATAACTCTCGATGGTAGTGGGTTGGAATGAATCGCCTTCGCATCACCGCTTTCATTTCATCCCATGTAGTGATAGGATGTTCTCCATTGCGTCTCCTACTTGATGTCAATTGATCCCACCATATTAGTGCATAATCCGTAAACTCAATGGCAGCGAGTTTTACCTTTTAAGCTCTGAATAGTTATGGCACTCAAAAATGTGCTCAACCTTCTTTTCCCATGCAAGATAGGTTTCAGGATCCGTTCTTCCTTGAAAAGGAGGAATGGTAATCTTGATGTTGCTGAGATTATCGTCTACTCGTGGTCGAGCTCTGGCCTTGTTGTACCATGCTATGTTGGGATACTTGATCTTGCACATCATCTACTTCAACTTCTTCAGGATACTCCTCATTACCCTGATTAGCTTGTGAAATTTCAAGCTGGTCTATTCGTTCAATTAGGGGCTCCAATTGCTCTTGGATCATTTTGGCCATTGCTTGAAGCATAGCCTGATTTTGCAAATTGGGAACTCCTTCACCACTATGACCAGATCTTTGTGACATGTTAGATAAAGAAACAAAAGAAATTAAACCTTACTAACACAAAATCTCACCTTTCCACTCCAAAGAAAATGCACTCACACTCGTGTTTCACTCGGGTTAGGCTTTTCCCTTTAATGCACACTCATGCCTTTTACCACTCGTGCTTTATTTTCAAGTCCTTTTGGGAACTTCCTCAAGGCTTACAAGTGTCTCGTGGACTTCGGCTGAAACAATTCTAGCTTGGTAGGAGAATGATGAATAATAAAAGGATAATGGCTTCAAAAAGAAAGAATTACTAAGAATAGGTAAAGGAATTTGTAATTCAGCAATAAGAAATGATGTATTGTAATTTTTTTTAAACAAGAATAGACTGCTCCCTCCCTCTTTAAGATTTTTTTTGATTTTTTTTTTGATTTTTTTTTTGATTTTTTTTTACTAACCCGGGAGAGAGAAAAATAATACGCTTACTGAATCGTCTAGGCTCTGATACCAAATGATATGATCTCGACTATGAGTTTTGAATCATATATGTGAATGCCCGATCGTGATTCTAGTAAGAACTCTGCAGTGCTTTGAATGTATTCTGAAATTACTCAAACAACAATGTAAGTAGAAATAGATAAATAAGAAATAGAAATAATGGGATGAAAGATATGTAGAAGGGGTGTAGGAAGAGTGATAGTTGTGATTATGGAAGAAAAAAATAAAAGATGAAAATGTAGGTGAAGATGATGGGGTGTTGGCGTTAAGATGAAGAAATTCAAAGGATGGATTGTGACCCCCTAACTATAAAGAGTTAGGAACCAGCAATATAATAAAGTGGAAATGAAGTGGTAGGATATGGAACGTGACCCACTAGCTATAGATGAGCTAGGAACCAACGCTATAACAAAAGGGAAATGGATGAAGACTACAAGACTAACTTGAAGCCGATAAAGTTCCACAAGAGAACAAGAATGAAAGCAATCTTTCAAAGATGTTTTATATATTCAAAGTGTCTTAAAATGATCCTAAAGATGCCTATTTATAGTAGAAGTAGGCAGAATATGAAAAGGTGTTACAAGAAAGATGAATGCTCATCTTAATGCACTTGAATACACATGAATGCTTTGTCATTTCTTCTCATCTTCAAAGCTGATTAGTTTAGACAAATTGAGGTTGAATTTAGTCATATTTTCGTCCAAATTAAGAAGGACTCTTGGGCTGCCTTGTTTTGCTATCATATGAAGAGAAAGGGGATGAATGTGGACAAGGATGAATGTAGACATCCTTGCTGTCCAGTTTAAGTGCAACTCTTCATCTTCCAAGCTGATTAATATGACTTGAATGTCATAAAAAGGTGAGTTTCATCCAGCCTTCATTTCATGTCTCCTCAATGAATTTTGAAACCCCACTTGAATGGTGATAACATCAACCTTGAATGCCTTGAATTTGCTGAATTAAGATGGCCATCAATTGCTTGTCTCTTGGTAGAAGATGAAAGAACTCTTCCTTGGCTCAAATTCATTCAAATCATCCATGCATAAAATTCCCGTAATAAAAATTTCAGCCTGCACTGTCTTCAGTAAATCATTCGTATCTCAAGCTCCCGATATCGGATTGAGGTGATTCAAAAGGCATTGGAAAGCTAAGAGATGGAGGAATAACGTCCAATTGATTTCTGGATCCAAACACGTCTGTATCGCATCCAGAATTGGAAGACATTCTGCTGATATTCTTGCATCTGGTAAAACCGTTCATCTTCCCTCATGCACCTAGACACAAAGGTAAACTTTATTCAATCTTTAATTGAAAACATGCATGTAAACAATTAAGAGTTAGTTTAATAAATGAGCTAGTTTGATGAATGAACTAGTTTAATTAATGAACTAACTTTATTCAATGAACTAATAATCTTGAATGAACTAGTTTAATCAATGAACTACTTAGTTAAATGAAGTGTATAACTAAATGAACTACATGTTTAAATGCAACGCATGCTTTAATGAACAACATGTTTATTGAATGCAATGAATGTTATGCAAACTTTAAATACTCATGCAAATTCATGCATAAGCAAAGTAAAGTGTTCCTCCCTTATTATTTCTTCTTTCTCACGTCCCAAGCTTGATGTAAACATATTTTCCATGGCTGCTTGGAACTCCTTGGCCCTTGCTCGAGTAATGGGGCCACCTGGGTACTTCTCTGGGTCTTTGCCATTGACGTTCATATCAACTTGTTAAGTAAAAGATAAGTAAGTAGGTATGGAAAAGCTATGATAAAGATAAAACAATAAAAATTATAAGTTAAACAATGAATTATGTTCAATGATTCATGAGAAAAGTATTCATGAATATGAGACATTGGTTTAATAACTGTGTAACTAGTAACAAGATTTGAGATATTATGCTTGATAATTTATGTGATAAGTATACGCTTTCTTGAGATGATATGATTAATAACTTAGGCATTAAGTAGCCATGTTTATGCCATGAAAGATCTGAAACTTGAAAGTGTACTTGTCGTGAAAGAATTCTCTAATGTGTTTCCCGATGAGGTTCCAAGACTCCTTCCTACCCGAGAAGTAGAATTCGGGATAGAAGTGCAACCTGGGACTACTCCAGTCTCTATCACCCCGTATAGAATGACTCCGGTGGAGTTAAGAGAGCTAAAGGCCTAAATCCAAGACATTTTGGATAAGGGATTCATCTGACCGAGTTCCTCACATTGGGGAGCACCGATGTTGTTTGTTAAGAAGAAAGATGAATCGATGCGCCTGTGCATTGACTATCGTTAGTTGAATAAGGTAACAATCAAGAACAAGTACTTGTTGCCTAGGATCGATGATCTCTTCGATCAATTGGAGATGCTTCTTCTTCTCAAAGATAGACCTTCAATCTAGGTACTATCAAATGCTTGTGAAGGAGTCTGATGTTCCAAAGACTACCTTCCGAACTAGATATGGCCACTATGAATTCTAGTAATGTCATTTGGGCTTACGAATGCACCAGCAGCCTTCATAAACTTGATGAACTGTGTGTTCCGGCCTTACCTAGATAAATTCGTGCTGGTGTTCATAGATGACATCCTAATCTATTCGAAGGATGCTGCTACTCATGAAGAACATCTCCGGATTGTGCTTTAGACTCTTCGGGAAAAGTAACTATACGCCAAGTTCAGCAAATGTCAATTCTAGCCATCCAAAGTATCCTTCCTTGGTCATGTGATCTCTTCTACAGGAATTCAAGTTGATCCAAAGAAGATTCAAGCCATCCTTAACTGGGTTCCTCCGAAGAATGTGGGGGAAGTCCATAGTTTTCTAGGCCTTGCAGGCCACTACCATAGATTCGTTAAGAGATTCTCACTGATTGCTGCCCCCTTGACGAAGCTCCTCCTAAAGGACACCCCATTTGTGTGGACTGTGGATCGGCAAAGGTGTTTCGATTAGCTCATGCAAGTCCTCACTCATGCCCCTATCTTGGTGCAACCCGAGTCAGGCAAAGGTTTCACCGTTTATAGCTATGCATCCCACCTGGGATTAGGCTGTGTTTTGATCCAAGAAGGCAAAGTTATAGCTTATGCTTCAAGTCAACTCAAGCTACATGAGCTAAACTATCCGACTCATAATCTAGAATTAGCCACAGTTGTATTTGCTTTGAAGATTTGGCGACACTATCTGTATGGTGAAGTGTTATTTGTACACTGATCATAAAAGTTTGAAGTATCTTTTAACTCAGAAGGAGTTGAACCTTCGTCAACGCCGGTGGATGGAGCTTTTAAAAGACTATGATTTGATCATTGATTATCATCTCGGTAAAGCCAATGTTGTGGCTGATGCTCTTAGCCGAAAGCCCACTCCTTCTATGAAATGTTTGAATGCCCAATTCTGACTCAAGAACTATGGTAAACTGTTGGCTGAATTGAGAGTACAGTCAACCATTGTATCTCGAATCAAAGCATTCTAAGAACACAATGACGAGTTACAGCCTCTCATTGCTTAGGTCAAGGATAACACAGATCCTGACTTCGCCATGAACTTCGAAGGCTTGTTATGTTTCTGCAATCGTATCTCTATGCCCAATGATGATGATCTTCAGGATTAGATTCAGAGTGAAGCTCATTCTAGCCCCTTCTCTGTTCACCCGGGAGCTATTAAAATGTACAAGGATCTAAATGAGCTATATTGGTGGTCTGGAATGATGAACGAGATCACAGACTTTGTAACTAGGTGCTTGACTAGCCAATGAGTCAAACTAAGCACAAAGTGCCTACCGGTCTCTTGCAGCCTATCGAGCTTCCATAGTGGAAAATGGGAGCGTATTATAATGGACTTTGTAAGTGGCCTACCTGTGACACCGAAGAAGAATGATGTTGTTTGGGTCATTGTGGACCGATTTACTAAGTCCGCTCATTTCCTTATGGTGAGAATGGATTTCAGTTTGCCTAAGCTCGTAGAGTTGTCTATTATCTCCGATCGTGACCCTCGATTCGTAGCTCAGTTTTGGAGGACCTTACACGAGGCCTTGGGAACGTGAGTGCACCTTAGCACTACTTTCATCCACAAACCGATCTCCAATCCGAGAGAGTTATTCAGGTAACTCTAAACCCTCATTTGAATTATATATCTAAATGCTTTGTGTCAATCTCGATTCTTCCTTGAAGATTTTGGAAGATATGCTCTGAGTTTGTGTCATCAACTTTGGGAATACGTGGGAGAATCCTTACCCTTAGTCAACTTCGCATATAATATTAGTTATCAAGCCTTAATTCAAATGGCCCCATACGAAGCTCTATATGGAAGAAGATGTAGAACTCCTTTTTACTGGACCGAACTTGGTGAAGGCAAGATGCTAGGTCCTGACTTACTTTAAGAGACCGAAGAAAAAACAATCATTATCCATGATCGGCTTAAGGTTACCTTCGATCAGCAGAAATCATATGCTGATTTGAAAATAAGAGACATCCAATACGAGGTTGGTGAGAAGGCCTTCCTAAAAGTATCTCCGTGGAAGAAGATCCTTCATTTCGGCAAAAAAGGGAAGCTAAGCCCCCGTTTCATTGGCCCGTTTGAAGTGATTGAAAGAGTTGGACCAGTGGTATACCAATTAGCTCTACCCAAGGAGTTAAGTCAGATTCACAACGTCTTCCACGTATATATGTTACGCAAGTACCGGTCAGATCCCTCCCATGTGATTGAGTCCGAATCGGTGGAGATTCAGTCCAATTTGACATACGAGGAGGAACATGTACAGATTCTTGCTCGAGAAGTCAAGAGGACACCGTAACAAGTCTGTGCCCTTAGTGAAAGTTTTGTGGAGAAGTCATTCTGTTGAAGAGGCAACGTGGGAACCTGAAGAGACTATGCAAAAGCAGTATCCTCATCTCTTTGCTTAAAGTGAAAATTCAAGGACGAATTTTCTTAAGAGGGGAAGAGTTGTCACATCCCGAAAATTGGCCTAGTCGGAAGTAGGTTTTAGCGATCAAAAATTTTGAATATAATGTGTTACACGTTTGTAATAGTTGACTTTTTATCCCTCTTTTATAATGAAATCACAATTTGGTCCTATTTGAGTGGATGAACTTCTTTGTACGAAATTCAAAGCCAAGATGCAAATTTTGAGCTAGGCGTATATCGATATGGTCAAGCCGGTATCGATACGGTCCAACTGTCAATAACTAACTTGTCTATTTAGGTATGAGCGTATCGATACATTCACGAGCGTATCGATACGGTTCCCCTATTTTGAATCTGCTTGAATTCAAAATTGAAAAGAAAGTAAGCTAGGTGCTTACTCACCTTTATACTTGTCCGTTCCCACGTGGAGTCCATCAAAAAACATGACCAAATCAGGTCATTAGCCAACTTGAAAGGAGTCGTCAATCCTTGGGTTTAGAAAGCCCTTTGTTGGAGGAAAGGTTCTTATTGGCCCATGTATAGGTTGGATATCATTAAGGTTGTAAGACTCTTATTATATAAAAAGAAAATAAAGCCCTTCTTCATTTGTTCAATCCCCGAAAGCAAATATCAACCTTGTCTTCCATCAAGCTAACACCTGCATTGTTATCTTCTACCTCGAGCTTAAGCACACACCTTCCTTTTTGTTCATCTTAAGCCAAACTTCTCTTGAATTTGAAGGCAATATAGCGAAGCCATCACTTGGGTAAAGAAAAGCCTTCTATCTATTGTCAAATTCCATATAAGATTGGAGTTTAATTTCGAATTGAAATCTTAAGCCATTCTTGGAACCATGTTGTTATGTTGTTGTGATGATTCCTTGTGTTTTCTTTCCTAGCTCAAAACACAAAAGAGAGCAATCCACCATCTCCAATTGAGATTAGGAACAAGGGAATCAAAATTCGGGAATCCTAAAAGCTTTGGTGCTCTAAGGTGAGTGTAGTCGTGTCATGGGATAGGCTCAGGTGCCATCCCGTTCATTATCTGGTTTACTATGCTTTGTGTCAAGCTCAAGTAGAGCAATTGGCTTTGAATTCGAACAATAAGGGTAGGTAAGCCCTTGTGTCATTTTGATATGGTGATGGATATACATGTGCATACGACCTGATATAAATAAACTATGCAAATGGTATGTTGAAAAATGAACAAACTATGTTATATTATGTGTAATTGATATGGTTATGTGATGATTTGATATACACATGTACAATGATATGCTATGAAGCTACGACTCACTTTCGTTTCCGATATGTTATGGCCTACGGGTACAAAAGTAAGAAAATACAATGATATATGTGAACCCTGGACATTTGTGAGTTTTGGATACAATTGGCATGCCATAGGGTTATTTGAGCTCGTTTAAGTAAGGGTGGACTACGGTCCGGGGCTACGACCTATATGTGGGGAGATAAGGATGGATTGTGTAAGGGATGTTTTGGTGTAAAGGGGAATCCGTGTATCCATTTGTTACATTGTCCACGGGAATTAATGTGTGTTTATTTACTCTATGTTTATGTGGGAATATGATAAATGATCCCAGACATGATGCTTATGAAATTGAAGATGTTATTATGATGCCTAATTATGTTGTCGTGCCATTCTTGATGATAGATTGCCATGAATGTCTTGTTAATATGTTATGTTTGTTATGACTACCTCACTAGGCTATATAAGCCTAACACATGTGTGTATCTCATGCATTTCAGGACCTTGAAGCATTCTGAGCTCTGATCGTGTAATCTACGATTGCAAGTCACCTCCGTTACCATATGTATGTTTACTTTCATTTCCGAACTCCTAGTGAGGTGGCATAAGGACTAGACGTGTAGAAATGACTTATTTTGATATGTTTGTATAAGCCTAAAATAGCTTGAGTGATATATGTGTAATATGGTATAATTTGAGGTTGGTAACCTAGCTAAAATGCACTAATGGGTAAAATCTTACTAAATGGATTCAAGATGTAACAACAGGGAGTCGCCATCAATCTTTTAATTTAGGTGAGATTGGATCACCTGAAAACCTGGTTATTTTAATAAAACTTTTTTTTCTCATTTTTATTAAAACAAAGAGTTTCGGTCTGCAAAACCAGAAAAATAGGTTCAGGAGTCGGTTACGTGTGGGGAAGGGTAAGCACCCCCACAACGCCCAAAATTGGTACCTAGTCGATTACAAATTGTTTTAATGACGGAAATTATGAATTCAGATTTAATTTAAAAATTTTGATCCCTCAAAACATTTAGAAGAAATTTTCTTTATATAAAGGAAATTTACACCCCAATGCATGAGGCATAATTTCATTTAAATTCTTGAATAAAGGAAAATTACTTGGAAATTTATATTTTATACTTGTAATTAAAAAATAATGTTTCATAATAGAGACTAACGGAAAGCGACACCCCTACGCCCTTGGTACGTGTTTCACGGTAATCCCTATTAAAAAGGTCATTTAAAATTTGGTTAATAAATATATTTTGATAATAAGTAAATAGCAATATTGATAGAAATAATAATTGGCAGAATATATGGTATAAACAATATATAATCATAAAAATGGTAAATAATAATGTGATAATGAAAGAATACAAAAATTAGAGTGTTGAATTATAATAACAGTAAGAAAGAAATAATAATAATAATAAATGGAGACTGAATAGTAAAGAACACAAATTAGAGGACGAAAATGAAAGAAGACAAAAATTAGAGTGTTGAATTATAAGGATACAAAATGTGGAGGGACGAGGGCTGCAATTTCCCCATCTAAAAAAACATGCGGATCCTCCCTCCGGGTCAGGTCTGAACGCGGGATACAAAAGGGGGCAAAATGACATTGTTTTGCATCCCCTTAAATACCCCCTCTGTGGCCCAAAAATTTCATTTTTCATCTAATAAAACCAAAAAACTCAAATGTTCTCTCAACTCTCTGCTCTCACTCTTAGCCGAAGCCCAACGTCGCCTGGTCAGCCAATGTGCACCGCCGCTCGCCGACTACAGAGAACCGCCACGAGTGGTGGCCGAAATGTATGCAAATAGGTATTTAGGCTCAGTTTTAGGTCTAGAACGCGGATTTGAGGTTTATTTTTCCTAAGCTTTCTCCTGTTTTCTTAGATCTAAGAAAATTGAATGGTTTTCTTTTTATATCTATATATTTTTGTTACCTTTTCAGACTATTTTTGGTTGTTTTTGATTTCTTCTTCTTTTGATTCGATTTTCCCGTTTCTAAATGGTCTCTCCATTTTTTCTTTTTGCCGATTTACCCCCTTTTTATATGGCTTCAAATCTAGGATGAGGTGGAAAGTAAGGGCCTGTGGAAGCTCATGGTGGCTGAGTTTAGGCGGTGACAGTCCAGATAAGGACGTGAGGATTTAGAATCGAGTTAGGGCAGCAGATTTGACTGGGGAAAATTATTTGGAAATAGGGAAATTTTTAGAGTTTTTTATAGGTGTCGACAGCGGCTTTGGATGAGTGTCGCAGCTTGAACTAGAGGTGGCGGCTTGACAGTGGTCGCGGCGGAGGCGTCTTGACAGTGGTCGCGGCGGCGGCGGCTGATGTAGAAGATGATGGCTGGATTCTTAGAGTTAGGGTTAGATTGGGGTTAATGGGTCGGGTACAAGATTTGGGTATTGGGTATGGGTTATGGTTTGGTTTCTTTTAATCACTCTGTAGACCGCTCAAATCTTCCTCAGCCTTGCTTTTTCCTTTTCTCAGCCTTTCGATCTCTTGTTCCTGAGATTGCATGCCGAACTTCAACTGGTTCCTTTCATTTTCTAACCTCGACAACTAACTTTCCATCACTAAGTACCTTTTCTCAAAATCATGCTTCGCAATTTCCATCTTTGAGGGATCGACTTACAAATGTTCCTCTACCGGTACATTATTTTCTGGATCTGGTAAAGGGACATCGTCATTGATTCTTCCACGCCTTAGTGATCATGGAAATATTTTTCTTGTAGTCTCTACCTTTGTATGGAAATTCACAAGTAGCAAGCCCCTTTGTCGCCGAGATTAACTGTCTTGATTTGTATTGTCAGGATACTAGTAATGGAGCATATCCAGTTACACCCCATATCCCAAGTAGAGGGACCCAGTCATAGTCTCCACACTTGTATATGATACTGTCAGGGAAGAACCAGCGTGCTTTCCAGACGATAACTTTTCCTTGGAGGGTTCGAAAAATGGCCTTCCAGTTGTCATAAGAGATGTTCTCCTGCCATAGTGTGGACACGGTATCCTTGAGTGGTGAGTAACTTTTGAAGCATGCCCAATAAGAGATTTTCTTTGGCTTCCAAAAGTGGCTATGAAACCAGACCAAGAAAAGCTTAGCACAACTGATGAACCTCCCCTCATCGCTTCTTTTACAAGCACTTAGAGATCTGGAAGTTTCGGCTAGGATGGCTAGAAGGGGTAACTCCTTTATCAAGGTGATCGAACAATTCCATAACAGCATCATCGATATCCCAACGATTTGGGAAAGATAACCGAACTGTAAATGGCCAGGGCAAACATTTTAACCTATTTTTCTCGCTTGGACTGGACTTGGATAAGGTCCCGTATGAATCTCCAGGTGATGCACTTGGTTTCCCCTTTTACCTTAATCTCGGCTTCAGCCCACTCTTCGTCCATGCCAGTCATCTTTAGCAGCTTTTTCT
Organism: Hibiscus mutabilis; assembly: GCA_019671005.1. NCBI lineage: Eukaryota > Viridiplantae > Streptophyta > Magnoliopsida > Malvales > Malvaceae > Hibiscus > Hibiscus mutabilis. The sequence continues at coordinate 32,969,192 of CM033735.1, read as the reverse complement.
GAAATGCTGGAGAATCAGGAGACTTGAAATAGGCTTTATCAACTCAGATTTTTGAGCAACGGATCAAGGCAGTGTATTCTTCAATGGTTGGTACCATATCAACATCTCCCAGAGTAAAACAATTGTATGCAGGATTCCAGAACTGGGTAAGGGCTCAGAACAAAGCTTTGTCGATACTGACATCTAGCAGATAAGGCAAATCACCGTAATTGGCATAGAACAACTGCTTATTTTCTTCGTCCCACTGGTTCCAGATTTCTTTTAACTCTTGTAGTTGGTTCTGAGTCGATCTAATGCTAGTGGAATCCCCTAACTCTAACTTTTCACCTTCTAATATACTGTCCCCTTTCTGGCGTTGAGTTTATGTAATATTCCAAAATTTGGCCTCGAAGAATGTTATTACTTTTGTTACCTAAGAAGTCTTTTAAATATGCAAAGTGGTAGCTACTTGAAAGCTTAGGATCGAATTGAATAAATTAGAAACAAGGAAGCTAAAAGACTACGTATGAAAATGAGTAATGTTAAACTCTTATGTTTGCATGCTAATTTAATACTAATATAAGGGTGTGTACATTTGTCACTCTTTTGAAGAGCAAGGTGTACACAAGTTTCGGCCATGTGATAACCAAGAAGATGTCATCTTCTTCCGTGGTTTTGACCGAAGCAAAACTTGAGTGAAATTAAGGGAAATTGGAATTTCATGAAGAAATATACACAACTGGTTAAGATCTTGGAAGATAAAAAGACTTGAAGGTTTAAAAAGGGAAATCTAGAAGTTGGAAAGTGTGGGGATTCAGGTATCCTGTAACTTCAAGATATAAGGTGAGAGTAGGGATAGGAGAAATCCATCCCGAGCACCCTTAATTGCTTTAATTTACTTACTTGCTAGATAATTTATGTAACAATGTGTAATTGAGCTTGGGATCCGAGGTAAGTACTTTTGTAAAAAAAGCACCTTGTGATAAAGTGAGTAAATTGATAGTATTTGATAGAGTAGCGCAATCTTGGATTTGGAAGTCTTCAATCAAGTTGTTGCAAGAACTAGGAGCTCTAGACTCAATCAAGGAAGTTTGGGCAGATCTGAAAATTCAAGAGAAAAGAGAAAGGATTTTCTTGAATTTTTCAGATTCAAGGCTGAAAATTTAAAGAAAGAAAGACGAGATGAAGGATTAGATGATAAGAAATAAGAACATAAGTAAAAAGATGAGAAAAGATTAAGAAGAAGATAGGTAAAAAAAATCTAAAAATTCTAGCTTTGTTTATGAAATTATAGAAGATGGTGTGAAGGTTGAAGATGAATATGGCTTGTGAATTGTTGATGTTGTTTTGTCCTCGGCACCCTCTTAGACTCAATTATCTAAGCAAGCAACCTCAAGCAGCTCTAACCCACCCTCCTAGACACGATTATCTAGGCAAGCAAGAGTGTGAAGATGATCTCCCTCACAAGAACTCGTCTAACTTATGTTGAAGAAGACTTCGAAGGCACAAGTAATCAGCACTTGCAAAAACAAACTCACTAAATATTTCATAAATCAAAGAAAATCTCCAAAGGTAACTTTTTATTAATCAATGAAATCTGAATTAAAATGTGGGTGAAGCCTCCTTTATATAGGTCATGGAGAAGTTCTAATCCTACTAAACTTAGGAATTAAATACAATAAATAAATGCTAAAATCTAATCTCCTAATTAGATAACTTCTAGTAATAAATAAATGCTAAAAATAAAATCCTAATTAAATAAATCTGATCCTAATAGATATTGCAGAATCCTATATTAATTTAAATTTTAAATAATCAAATAAAATCTTGAAAATTCGTAATTATCCAAAAATTCCGTATTAACCCCGTATAGGAATTTTTGCATGCGTTGTCTTCGCTAAAATAGACATATCTTGAGATCCAGATGTCCGATTGAGGCGTTTCAAGATGCGTTGGAAAGATAATTTGCAGTCGGACAAGTTTTAAGAAGACATGTTGACCCATAAATGCCTGGATCCCATCGAAAAATTCATCGCAAGTTAGCTGACTTTCCAGACTTCACAAACAGATTCAGTTTCTTGCCCAAGATGCGTCGTTTTTGACCTCCTATGTGTGCATTGTTTTGGCTTTTATTGTTTGCATCAAACAAATTCAGCTTCTTGTCCAATATTAGTAATTTGACCCCGCTCATTCATGTATCATTCCCCCACTCCTCAAAAGGATTCGTCCTCGAATCTAAATCGGCAATGAGAGAACAATCATCAACTTCAATTGAAAAGGCTTCTTTGTTCTATGTGGAGTGATCTAATTGAGCTCCTCTCAATGGTTCAACAAAATCCAGAAAAAATAAGACAGCACTATTAGAACATTTGTAAGGATTAGTGAAAACAAAATCACTCATCGCGTTCTTTTTCTTGTCTTTTTCTTTTGGGCTTTGTGTGACTTTTACCTCATATGTATTTCCACTCACCAAATTTTGGCCATTATTTTGACTTTTTTCACTTTCGGCCTCTTTACTCTCAGTCTTTTGTATCTCACATCCCATATCCCTCTCACAAAATTTATCATCAATGTACAATTTCTGTAGAGGAGAAAGTGTTTCTAATGGAATGATAGGACAAGAATCAAATGAAGGGTTAGAATTACACTTACTTTCTTCGTGGGGAGGTGATGAGAGTATAGCAAGTGGACTTACTACTTCACATGAGGGATTAGAAGCATTGTCATCTTGTCTAATGTGTTCACTATCACTATCCTTTTGTTTGGGAGATGGTTCTTCTCCAATATCAACATTTGCACAAATGCTAGAAGTAGAAGTACGAAGAGAATCATGTGTACGTTCTGGTTTTGGGATGTCTTCATAGTTGGTTGCCTTTGTGTGGTAAATTGATTCAGCCTTTTGTGCTTCCAATCTTTTTCGTTTTATCCCCTCACACTGTTTTTTTGCTTTCGTTATTTCTTCATCTACTTTTTCCGGCTCTATTATAGCAAACGAGAGCTTCTGGCCTTGGTGCACAACCGAGCATCCATTTGTATTGATTCGATGGACAACGCCCGGATCATTTTTCCAAGGTCTTCCTAATAGCAAGAGGGTGACTTCCATAGGAACCACGTCACACCATACATCATCACAATAGCTTCCAAGAGTAGAAGAGATTAAACAACGTTCGGTTACCTTCATATCCGGTCTGCTATTAAACCCTTGAAAATGATACGGCTTAGGGTGTTCTTGGCATGGTAGATCGAGTGCATCAACAATGAAGCTACTCACTAAGTTTACACGACTATCACCATCAATAATTAAAGAACATAGATTACCTTGTATCTTACACCGTGACCGAAAAATATTTATTGGTATACGATAACGAGTGTTGAAAAGAGAATAAAACATCCTAATTGCTTTAAGAATCCAAAGAAAAGGTTAGACACCAATAGAATTATAGTTGCAAGGAGAAAGAAGAGTATGCAACTTTTAGTCCTACTAACACAAGGAAACAAGAAGGTGTTAGAAGATGTGTAAGAAGCAATAAAAGCTAAAACAAACGAAAACTAATGGCTAAGAATGAAAGAAAATTAGAAAAACCCCGAAAACCCTAGAATTTTGCAGCAACTTGATCTACTTCGTTCGAGGTGTTCCCGATGTCAAAAAATTCTGAAATTTTTTGTGGTGACTCCTCCAAAGGTGTATATCTGATCTGGAAATTTTCAGCTCAAAATTCGCTCGTTTGAATTTGACGAATTTTCCCTAATTTTTGGGTTTTTCACCAAAAAATTCCAAAATTCTTGTCAAGAATCGTCCCAAATCTGATACCAAATGATAGAGTAGCGCAATCTTGGATTTGGAAGCCTTCAATCAAGTTGTTGCAAGAACTAGGAGCTCTAGACTCAATCAAGGAAGTTTGGGCAGATTTGAAAATTCAAGAGAAAAGAGAAGGGATTTTCTTGAATTTTTCAGATTCAAGGCTGTAAATTTAAAGAAAGAAAGACGAGATGAAGGATTAGATGATAAGAAATAAGAATATAAGTAAAAATATGAGAAAAGATTAAGAAGAAGATAGGTAAAACAAATCTGAAAATTCCAGCTTTGTTTATGAAATTATGGAAGATGGTGTGAAGGTTGAAGATGAAGATGGCTTGTGAATTGTTGATGTTGTTTTGTCCTCAGCATCCTCTTAGACTCAATTATCTAAGCAAGCAACCTCAACCGGCTCTAACCCACCCTCCTAGACGCGATTATCTAGGCAAGCAAGAGTGTGAAGATGATCGCCCTCACAAGAACTCGTCGAACTTATGTTGAAGAAGACTTCGAAGGCACAAGTAATCAGCACTTGCAAAAACAAACTCACTAAATATTTCATAAATCAAAGAAAATCTCCAAAGATAACTTTTTATTAATCAATGAAATCTGAATTACAATGTGGGTGAAGCCTCCTTTATATAGGTCATGGAGAAGTTCTAATCCTACTAAACTTAGGAATTAAATACAATAAATAAATGCTAAAATCTAATCTCCTAATTAAATAACTTCTAGTAATAAATAAATGCTAAAAATAAAATCCTAATTAAATAAATCTGATCCTAATAGATATTGCAGAATCCTATATTGATTTAAATTATAAATAATCAAATAAAATCTTGAAAATTCGTAATTATCCAAAAATCCCGTATAGGAATTTCTGCATGCGCTGTCTTCGCTAAAATAGACGTATCTTGAGATCCAGATGTCCGATTGAGGCGTTTCAAGATGCGTTGGAAATATAATTTGCAGCCGGGCAAGTTTTAAGAAGACATGTTGACCCATAAATGCCTGGATCCCATCCAAAAATTCGTCGCAAGTTAGCTGACTTTCCAGACTTCACAAACAGATTCAGTTTCTTGTCCAAGATGCATCGTTTTTGACCTCCTATGTGTGCATTGTTTTGGCTTTTATTGTTTGCATCGAACAAATTCAGCTTCTTGTCCAATATTAGTAATTTGACCCCGCTCATGCATGTATCAGTATTGTTGATGCTTGAATCATAAATTTGACTATAGATTGAAAGAGATTTACTATTGCAGATTTGATAACAACTTAATAAGCTTGAATGTTAAGACATTTCTTCCTATTCTTGAAAGTTATATGTGGTTGTTTTCTGTGAATTGCTATAAGGCACATGTTAGATCGAACGATGCAATCTTTAAAGAATCTAATGTTATAAATTGTACTCATTCGAATTAACTAGAAAGGAAGAAATGAATGATACTTGTATGATAAAGAGTATAAGTGGTATTTCATGATTCATGGAATGATTGGTTAACAATTAAGCCGTGGTGGCCTTGTTGATAAGCATATGAGCAATGCTCATCTTGAATGTAAAAATTCACATGTGGTGAATCTTGCTTGCCTTGAAAGAAAATACGCTACGTTGCTTGCTTACATTGAATCTCGAAGTTACGTTCAAAATGTTATTAACCAAATAAATAAACGTGAAAAGCCTTGGTCCCGAGTCAGTCATAGGTACAGTTGGCATGCCATAGAGTCCGTCGAGCTCGCTAGTATAGACTACGGTCCAGGACTTAGGTCCCTTGTTGATAAAGATCAAATGATCTGTTGGTACTATTAGTACCCTTGTTCGGTAATGGTTAGGTGGTACTTTGGGTACCCTTATTTCGGTATCTTGCAAACCCCTATTTTGGTATCTTGTATACCCCTATTTCGGTACTTGGTGTATCCCTGTTGATATTGGATTTAGTGGATTCGCGTATCTAGGCTGAGGTCGAGTCGCAAGACTATGTTACTTAACAATTTGACTGTAGTTTGTTAAAAACAACTTGAATATGGCAGCTTGATGTATATTAATTCTTCAATAAGTCTCTTATAAAGGAGAGTTGCTATAAATAATGATAATTAAGTTTATCTAAACAGAACTAAGGTATAAATTTAGATATGCTTGAATGGTGTGAATCAAATGTCTTGCTTTGATAAATTTATGTATGCTTGAATGATGTGAATCAAATGTCTTGCTTTGATAAATTTGTGTCTGCTTGAGGGAGGTGAACCAAATGTCATACTTGGACACAATTATATTTATATTCATGCGATAAGGAGGGGATTTGAATGATATTTGGGGAATATGTACTGAAGGAGCATGATTATGACTTGTTCGAAATGGATATAGATAGGGCAAGGAGAGGCTTGTTGATTAAATGGTAGTTTTGCGTGAATACTTGATCGAATGCTAATAAAGTAAAGAGATGCTTTTTGGATTAAATGTTAGTTTAGCATGAATGCTTGATAGAAAGTTAATTAAGTAATATGTTGGATACTAGAAAATTAGACAGTTTGATAGTATGGAAGAAATAACTATAACTGATATTGTTACAACCGACTTGTAAAGCTGTTATAAAATTTGCATTAGTTGTAACTTTTAAAATTCGCTATAATTTGTACAAGTTGAATTGGAGGCTACAATTTATTTGGTTAGAAAGAATATAATGTCTAGTTTTGTTTAAAACAAACGAAATTGAATTTTGAGTTATAGAACAGATTATAGAGATGATTTCTTAAGGATAGTGTAATCTGCTCGGTGGCAGATTTGGGCGTGCTTGTTACTAAATTCTTTATTAATTCATAAGGAGTAAAAATATAAGACTTAAATGGTTAAAAAGATAATTGAGTTAGCTTTCCAATGGTGTAAATGGTTTGAAATTCTGATGTACGGAATGAAATATATGAATTTTTAACTGAGTGAGGCTCTGTTTGCCTGGCAGCAGCAGCTCTATAGGATATTAGAAAATATCATTGAAAACATGAAAGTATGGGAATTGTTTTGAAATTTTACAAGAATATTAGATCATATGAGTTTTGTAAAACCTAGTTATAGCTAATAAAAAGTCATTAATAGTAGATTGAATCTGGTGAAGATAAATCCAAGAAAGCTTATAAGTACTTTGTAAGGAATTATATTACTTACTCACTTGTCAAGAATGGTAGTATTTTGGATGTAATCATTTACGGGAAGAAAATTACTCTTAATAAGAGAGACTTTTAAATGGGGATTCAATCGAATGAAGGCATATCCTAATGCTATGCTTAATAAGATATCTTTAATTAGATGATTAGAGTAATACATACCTGGTGTGCAATTTGTATTACCGAAAGTAAATTGATTTGAGTTATGGGAACTTTGATCGAATTAGAATATCACTACCTCATTAAGCAAAGGCTTACGATGTGTTCTCTTAACACCTTGCAGGTTTGGTGAGACTTCAGGTTGTTTCCGAGCTAATCAAGAATGCTGGGAATCTCATTTGGTTCGGATCAACCTCTTATCAACTCTTAGGATGGTGGCGCCTAGTTAGACTTGCATAAGCATATAGATCCTTATGTGGCTTGTATACTGATATATTTGTTCATGAAGCTCTAAGAAGCATTAAATTGTAAAAAGGGCCTTCATAATTATTTTCGGGTTGCTTATTATTGATTGATTAGTTAGCATGATTTCACGTCTTCTGATACATTCCTAGAATGGTTATCATGTTTTGAATGATCTCATTGTTGCTTGTGATTAGGATTATAGATCATCTTGAGTTTGTGCATGAGTGAGGAGTAATTAATATAAGAGCATATCATTCTGATAAATATTCAAATGACTAGATTAATATTATCCAATCGGTTAGTATATAAGATGATATCTCAAGCATGAAAATATTAACTTAGTGATAATTGAATAGAGTAATTGGTACCAGTTTTGTAATGACCTGAGTCTTGGTGAATTGTATAAATGATTGTTGCAAATTAGTTAGTAATCGAATCAAGTGATTAATATTAGTTATCTTTATAAGAGTCTAAAAGGAGTAACAATAATCTTAATAAACTGATACATTGGAAGTCAGGAAAGTTTCTAGCAAGCTGATACAAATGTGTAAAATAATTGTGAATACTTATGTGTTTACTTATGCTTTGGATATCTAGAGTGAACCTATATCTGACTTGGTTAACTTAAAAGTTTTAAATTTTTCCTGAATTCTCTTTGTATGCCTGATTAAAAAGGGTTAAGTAAATCATGATTGCTTGCTTGTTTGTCTTTAACATGTCCTAATCTGGTTTATCTTCTAGACTAGGTTAAGGGATGTTACAGTTTCTTCTGAACGCCTAGGTTTCCTTCCACCTTATCATGAAATCGGTTCTTCATAGCTGATCCTTTATAACGGTTAAACTTGCCTCAACACCTTTTGATTAAAAAGAATAAAAAATGTAATGCAAGAACGAGAAAACAAAGACAAAGGAAACATGTTAGTCTCAAAATAAATAAATAATATCGAAATAATAGATAAAAGTTGAATTAAAATAATCCTAGAACATGCTTTTCTACCCCATATGCTTTCAGAAAAACAAAATCCTACCCCATCATGATATCTACCTGCATGCTTGTCTTGCATAAATATAGGCATGGTATCAGCATACTGTACTGCGAAAAGGAAATAAATAAATGAACAAAACTGAAATTAAAGAACATAATTAAAAGGAATTAAACCCTCCATCTCTCTCTATCATGAACCTATCGGGTGACTTTCTAAATGGCCAGAGGTTCGACATGGCTCTAGACAGGGTGGGTTTCTACGGTTCACTACATGTGGTTAGGTTCTAACAAAGGTACCCAAATGGTTCTCACTATCCTACTAAGGGTAGTAAGCACAATTCAGGGGGATACATTTCCCTAGGTCTGCACGGATACGAAAATCTCATGAAGACAAAGGGACGCATATCCTGGAAGAGATCTACCGTCCTACACAGAGGGGGTACCTCACGAAGGAGTAGCTTCTCGCTCCCACTTAAAAAGGGAGGAAGCTCAGGTTCAGATAAATCAAATTAAACCGAATTTATATTTTATGAAAAATTTTGTAAAAATTTTTAGAAAGAAGGGAAGTGATCACAAAATTAAATTAAACCAAATTTATATTTTCTACTCATTAAAACAAAAGGTAATCGACTCATGGCTTGACTCTAAAAAAATAAGGTCCCCAGTGAAGTCGCCAAGCTGTAACAACAGGGAGTCGCCACCAATCTTTTAATTTAGGTGAGATTGGATCACCTAAAAACCTGGTTATTTTAATAAAACTTGTTTTTTTCATTTTTATTGAAAGAACGAGTTTCGGTTTGCAAAACCAAAAAAAACAGGTTCGGGAGTCGGTTACGTGTAGGGAAGGGTAAGCACCCCCACAACGCCCAAAATTGGTACCTAGTCGATTACAAATTGTTTTAATGACAGAAATTATGAATTCGGATTTCATTTAAAAATTGTGATCCCTTAAAACATTTAGAAAAAAAATTCTTTATATAAAGGAAATTTACACCCCAATGCCCGGGGCATAATTTCCATTAAATTCTTGAATAAAGGAATACCTCGACACATACCCTGTTTAGGCTTTATTTAATACAGATCAACCCATTCATTCATAAGATATCCTTTAATTGAAAAGCTTAAATTGAAGCCTGAATATGTCAGTTGTAGCTTAATTGCTACCAATCCTTTAGGAGATAATGTAATAGTAAACCAAGTATGTAGGGCTTGCCCTTTGTTTATTCAGGGCATCCCATTCCTAGCCGACTTGTTATTGTTACCTTTTGTTGAATTCGAGTTATTTTGGGATTAGATTGGTTAGGAAGGCATCAAGCTTGGGTAGATTGCCAAAAGAGAAAATTGTTTCTCCGAGGTTTAGGAGAAAAATCCATTACCTTGATAGACAAGAAACCTATTAGCATCTTTGCTGCTATGATTAAAAGTGATGAAATTGAATTCGAGGTGAGTTCATTCCCTATTATTTCTGACTTCCCTAATGTTTTTCTTGAGGAATTGTCAAGATTGCCCCCTATTCAGGAAGTCGAATTCAAGATTGAAGTTCAACCCAGGAGTAATCCAGTGTCTATCGCTCCATATCGATTGGCCCCTATTGAACTCAAAGAGCTTAAGCAACATTTGCAAGAGCTTCAAGACAAGGGCTTCATCTGACCTAGCTCTTCACCCTGGGGAGCACCTGTTGTGTTTCTTAAGAAAAAAGATGGGTCGATGAGGCTATGTATTGATTATCGTCAGCTAAACTGGCTCACTAATCAAAAAACAAGTATCCATTGCCAAGGACTGAGGACTTGTTCGATCAATTCAAGGATGCCAAAGTCTTCTTCTCCAAGATCGATTTGTGATCGGGGTATTATCAGATGAGAATACAAGACTCGGATGTACCCAAAACGGCTTTTAAAACTCATTATAGTCAATACGAGCTCCTAGTTATGCCCTTCGGGCTAACCAATGCTCTAGCGGCTTTCATGGACTTAATGAACCGAGTGTTCAAACCCTATTTGGACAAGTTTGTGGTTATCTTTATTGATGACATTCTTGTCCACTCAAAGGACAAAGGAGAATATGCTAATCATCTTCAAATTGTACTCCAAACCTTGAGGGAGAACCGACTATATGCCAAATTTAGCAAATGCGAGTTCTGGCTCTCGAAAGTATCCTTCTTGAGCCATGTTATCTCGACCTATGGGATAAAGGTTAATCCTAAGAAGATTCAAACCATCATCGAATGGAGACCTCCAAGAAATGTTAGTGAGGTAAGTAGTTTTCTCGGTTTAGCCAGGTATTATCGAAGATTTGTGAAGGGGTTCTCGATTCTTGCTACTCCGTTGACTTGACTCCTTCGAAAGAATACTCCATTTAAATGGTCTGAGGACCAGCAAAGGAGCTTCGATCAATTGAAACAAGTCCTAACTAAAGCTCCTATTCTAATCCAACCTGAACTGGGAAAAGACTTTACGGTCTTTAGTGATGCTTCCCATCTCGGTTTAGGGTGTGTATTGATGCAAGATGACAAGGTCATTGCCTATGCTTCTCGACAATTCAAGCCACATGAATTGAACTATCCAACACACGACTTGGAGCTAGTTGCAGTCGTGTTTGCTTTAAAGATCTGGAGACATTATCTATACGGAGAGAAATGTCGATTATTTACGGATCATCAGAGCTTGAAATACATTCTAACTCAAATGGAGTTACATCTTCGACAACGAAGATGGGTGGAACTACTAAAAGTCTATGATCTAATCATTGATTACCACTTGGGCAAGGCAAATGTTGTGGCTGATGCACTCAGTCGCTAACATTCAATTGGTAAGATCAAATATGATTTTTCCAACATTGTTTATCCCCTATTCAAATGGATGATGTGAATCCACTAATCAAAATTCTTTAATTGTAGCTTCAACTACCTTCATTGCCCATTTTAAGCTCCAAAAGAATCGAAGATACGTGGCAGAACATCAAATTGAATCCAATTTGAATTCAAGGATCAAAGAGCTTCAACAAAATGATCCCAAACTTCAGAAGATATTGAAAGAAATTGAATCCAAATCGAGCAGTGAATTCTCAATTCACTCGAATGGTGTGCTCTACTTCAAGAATCAAGTTTGTGTACCCAATGATCCAATCCTTAAGAAAGAAATGCTTCCAGAAGCACATAGCAGTCAATTTTCAATACATCCGAGAGTGATCAAGATGTATAAGGACTTAAAAGAAGTCTATTGATGGCTGGGATTGAAGGCCGATATTGTTGACTCGAGTGCACTTCAAGAGGCTATGGGAACTAAGTTGAACCTTAGCACTGCCTTCCATCCACAAACTGATAGACAATCAGAAAGGGTAATCCAAGTGCTTGAAGACATGCTTCGAGCTTGCATTATTGACTTCGGTAAAGACTGGGAGAAATCTCTACATTAGCTGAGTTTGCCTACAACAATAGCCATCAAGCTTCTATCAAAATTGCTCAATTTGAAGCATTGCATGGTAGAAGATGTAGAACTCCCCTATGCTGGTCTGAATTGGGTGAGAACAAGGTCTTAAGACTGAGTTGCTTCGTGAAATCATAAATCAAGTTTGGGTGATCCATAATAGATTGAAAGAGGCCTTTGGTAGGCAGCAAAAGGCTTATGCCGATCTCAAGAGAAGAGACATTGAATATCGAGTGGGAGATTACGTATTCTTGAAGGTATCTCCTTAGAGGAAAATCCTTAAATTCAGGAAGAATGGTAAACTAAGCCATCGATTCATCGGACCTTTTGAAGTCTTACAGAAGATTGGTCCAGATGCTTACAAGCTAACACTTCCTACTGAATTCAATAGAATCCACAACATCTTCCATGTATCGATGTTCAGGAAATATCGATCAGATCCATCACATATTCTAGAGCCTGATGAAGTGGAACATAATCCTGATCTATCATATGATGAAGAGCCAATTCAAATACTTGATAAAGATGTAACACCCCAAAATAGGGCTTAGAATGTTACCACTATTTAGAATTCCTAAATAGCTAAATCATCTTGAATTAAGTAAAGTCAATTAAGGGTTGAATTGAATAATTAACAAATATGAATGCCAAATTAAAGGACTAATATAGAAGAATGAATGAAATAAGTGTTCAATTTAAAGTGACTACATTGAATTAAATGAGAAAGATGATGATTGCATGCTAAATTCCTTGTTTCCCCTAATGCCCTTGATTAAGTTAAGATAAGGATTAATTAAAGGACATTTTGGACATTTCATAAATCAATTAACTTGGATTAGACATACCCATCATCTTCTTCATTCTCCTTAGTTTGGCCGAATTGAAGAAGAGAAATTAGAGAGGGTTTCTTGTGAGAGAAAGCTTGGATTTATGGTGTCAAAAATTGAACTAAATTCAACTTGGTGGCAGCATTACTAAGGTAAATTCATGCTGTCCAAATTGATTCATGCTTGAAATTCTGAATTAGATGATGTTTAATGCTTAGTTGAGTTGTTAGGTTGTTTGAAATGGAAATAATGATGAAATTGAAGTTGTATATACCATGGATAACCTGAATTAGAGTGAAATTTACGTGTATGTGACGGTGTCACGAAATTAGGTTGCTGGAAATTTGAAATTAGATGTTATTGTAAGAATTGAATTGTTAGAACATGTAATTGAGCTATGGAACTAATGAATTAAATATGATCATGACTAGATAATGTAATTAAGGTGTTGAACAAGCTAAATTGTTAGTAACCAATGCTGGAAAAGAAAGATAAAAGTATGAACAAAGTCATATAGCCTAGAAACTGTTTTAGTAAGAACAAAATTGTGTAAACATGCAAAATTAAGCAACTTAACCAATTTACTCTGTTTTGGCCACCTTGAAAAATGAATTAACATTGACTAAACATGTTTAGGATTTCATATGAAATGAATTCTAGGGCCAAAACATTGGTTAAAATGAATTTAAGGAATTAAAATGTGAGTAGGTGCAATCTGCCCAGAATTGCTCTGTTTTGGGCAGTAACTTTGAAAATTCACCAAAATTTGTATAGATCAAATTAAGGGCTGAAATTTTAGAGACATGATCCTTAGTATGTCTACTTTCATTATGTGAAAACAGAACTAAAAACTGGGTCCTATGCTAGAAACTGTAATTAGAAATAGCTGGACAGTGCAAACTATCCAGACAGTGTAAATGGCCTGTCTTTGAACAATAAACTGTATTAATTGCCATGTAACATGAACTAATATATATTTTGCTAAGTAAGGGAAGAATGATATGAATGACAACTTGTTTGATGCCATGTTCTACTTGTTTACTTGATTGTTAAGCAAATGAAATGAAATGCTTGTCATGTTGCATTGCTTATGCCAAAGGTAAGAAATGGCATGCTTGCTTGGAGGATAAGGTACGCACATTGCATACATATGAATGTGTTTGTGATTGATATACATGGCTGCTTTGAAATGAAATGAACAATGGTACCACCGTGTATTCATGCCATTCGAATGGCATAGATAGACTTGTCTTGGGAGTTAAGACTCCATAAGCCTAAGGGCTTGGCCTTTGAATGGCATAATCATGTATTGAATAATGAATTGTATAAATCTTGAATGAAATTAACAATCAAACAACCTTGGTAGGTAGTTTGGATAGACAGAAGGGCATGCCTTAGAATCTTGAGCTCATATTGGCACTACGGTGCATATTGGCACGATGGTGCATTTTGGCACGACGGTGCATTTTGGCACTACGGTGCGTATTGGCACTTCGGTGCATTTTGTTGAAGATTTGATTATCTATTGAACTAAATACCAAGGGTGTTATAAGATGAATTAATAACTTGAAATGAACATTGTTTGCCTTGGATGTGTGATGTGAACATTACTTGTTTTGTAAGATTCTTGAATGAACATCCTTGCCTTGAAAGATAACACATGAATGGTTGTATAACTAGTTACTTCACATGAAAGAAATGCATAGATGATGTTATTGTGCAAGAATGCCTACTTGGTACTTGGTGTCTTTGATTGCTTGTCTCTTAAGCAATGATTCAAACAGTATGTTATGGATACATGATGGATGTTGCAATGTTGAATGTGTGATATGTGAAGCGTGCCTATGTTTACCCTATTCATTTGAATAGTATGTGACATGTAGTGATGACCTTGATTCTTTGAAATACTTTTAATCTTGGATATGTATACTTGAAATTGGTTAGCTTAGTGTTACCTCACTAAGTACATAACTTGTACTTACAACTCTACTCTTCATTCTTCCCATAACAGATTAAAGACACTTTCAAGAGGATATCTTGAACTCGAAGCAATGTTTTGAAGCAAGCTTGAAAGTATGATTTCATACTCTTTGTATACTCCTAGTTTGGTGGCACTAGAACTTGTAATAGTTAGCTTTGAACATGCATTTTGGGTGTATATATATGACTAGTATATGTAATCTTTTGTTGGGCCTATCATGTAACCAACCTTGAATACCTTAAACTATGTATATGAACTATGTTGATATGTATATAATAAGTAAGATGTTGCACAAATTGTGAAAGAAATTCAATGTTTGCTAAACCCTATTTAATTCGAACGCTAGACCAAAATTGTATGATCATGCAATTGTTCTTGTTGCCATTCGTATGATTCGGCAATGCTTGGATTGGAGCTAAGGTCTATACAAGCATGCATTAACAATGTTACTAGTTAAGGATGCCATGAAATAGTATGTCTTGTTTGAAAAAGAAACAAATGAAATGTGTTAAGTGACCACCTTGGATCATTCGAATAGGGTATATGATCTTGTAACAAGAATGTAAGTTGGGCCATGTCTAATAGAAACCTATTGTGAAGTATGCCATACTTATCATTGTTGCTCGAATGGTGTATGTATATTGAAATGAAATAGAATGAACCATTCTTGTATATGCTATGGCTATTCGAATGTTAGATGGTGTCTTGTAATGATCTTGTTGATTGGTTAAATAAGTAGTATCTTGAGATGCAAGTAAGCTAATTGAGAGAATAATGCTATGCTTAGTTCTTGCTAATGGAATGTATATGTGAGATGTAAATAAGTTTGTTAATTAAGCATGAAAAGAGGTAACTTAGGATATAAGTATGAAATGAAACAAATTAGTACCTACATTAGCATGCTAAGTTCGTTTGTTTTGATTAATGTGGATTACTTGTATGTCTTGTGTGGCTGAGTTTAGGCGACTTGCGTCACAAGTTATCTATATCAAGGTTACTTGTTCGACAAGTAACCTATCTTTTGCTTTGTTCTCACCTCGGTAACGCTCCTAAATTGGATTACGGCTAACTCAGGGATGGGGTGTTACATTTATTGGTATCAAAGCTTTTTAGTCGGTTTTAGGACTAAACTAAGCTCACTTGCATCATATAGGATATTGTGCCACCTAGGAGACTTGATATAAGCTTGTATTGCTGCTTAAATGTGAAAACTAAAACTCTTATTGTTCTGAATGAACTAGAATGTCAGAAACAAGACTTGGTCAGGATAATGAAAGTCCTGTAGGCTCCTCGAATGAAGGAGATAGCGTGAGGATGAAGAAGAATCCTCCTCAACAGCAAGCTCAACCTCGAGCTCAGGCCGTAGCTCAACATGAAGCCCCGGCTGTAAATCCTGTACAACAAGAGTGCTTGATAAGCATGAAAGAGATGTTTGATCATCTCGTATCTACACTAAAGAGAGAACATCCGATTCCACCTCCTACTCCTGTAGTAAGTCGAGCCCTATTGACAAGTTAGCTCAACATCAGGCCTATACCTTCACTGGCACCGATGAGGCAAATCCTGAAGTAGCTAAGTACTAGTTAGAGGCCACTACTCACATTTTGACTAAACAATTACCATGTCCTGACGAGCATAAACTCGAGTGTGCCATTGCTCTGTTGGCAGACAAAGCACTAAGCTGGCGGGAAACCACTACCCTGACTGCTCCTGCAGAGTCTATTACTTGGAAATTCTTCCTTGATGAGTTCAAGAAGAAATATATCAGTGAACAATATCTGGCCGAGCGCCGAAAGCGATTCTTGTATCTTAAACAAGCTGGCCGACCTATCGAGTAATACGTAAGTGACTTTTGCAAGTATTGCAAGTATGGGTCTGAATATATCAAAACTGAGGACGACAAGTGCCGAATGTTCATCGACGGGTAAATGATGAATTAAGCCCTATATTCACTGCTCTGGGTATCACCAACTTCCAAAATTTGGTAAACTGGGCAATTACTACTGAGGCGAAGATGAAAGCCTCGAAAAGATGCAAGAGCAGACACTCTTGGAAGGACAAATGACTCAGGAATGATGACAAGCCACACTGGCAATCAAAGAAGTCCAAACACTCCAAGGGACACTCTTCAAACTATACCTCTAATTAGAAGAGTAATTACATCCCGAAAACCTCAAACGATTATAAAGACTTCAGCCCATGTTGTTTCTGTTGATAGCACGGAGAATCAGGCTAAAGCAAATCAATACCCTATTTGCAAGTTATGCCAAAAACATCATACTAGCTAGTGCAGAGCTCAACAGAATCTATGCTACTCATGTGGAGCCTCTTACCATTATATTCGGGATTGTCCCGAGAATCCCAACAAGGCTTCGAATCGAGCTTCTACAATTGCTAGCTCAGCTCCTCCTAACTGAAACAAAGCACCCAGACAAGCTCAGTCCTGGAATCAAGGGAAACATAAGGGCCCCTATTCCAATGCTCAGACTCATCAAGAATCTCGAGCCCCTGCTCGTATGTACCATATTCGTGGTAAAGATGATGAAGAAGCTCCCGATGTTATCGCAACTACCGTTGAGTTAAGCTCCAATCCTGCATATGCTTTAATTGATTCGGGATCTACCCATTCATATGTTTGTTCTGCCTTGATCAACAAGTTAAAATTAAAACCTAAAACTATTGAATCAAATCTTGTAGTTTTGAATCCATTAGGGGAAAAACACCCATTAAGTTGCGCCACAAGCAAGCTCCCTTGACCATTCGAAATGTTCCTTTTTCCATTGATCTATATGTTCTACCTTTTGTGAATTTGATTTGATATTGGGGTTAGATTGGTTAAGTAAACACGAGGCCTGGGTAGATTGCCAAAATAGGAGATTGTATTTATGAGGTTTAGGGAAAGAATCCATTCTCTTAATAGACAAGAAACCAACCTCAATCTTTTCTAAAATGATTCTTCAAGATGAAATTGAATTCGGTTTGCCTAGCATGCCTGTTGTTTTTGAATTCATTGATGTTTTTCCCGAGGAACTCCCTAGTGTTCCTCCAACCAGTGAAGTAGAGTTCGAGATTGAAATTCAGCCTAGAACAGCTCTGGTGTCCATTACACCCTATAGAATAGCACTTGTCGAGTTGAAAGAATTAAAGAAGCAACTTCAGGAGTTGCAAGATAAAGGCTTCATACGGCCTAGCACTTCTCCATGGGGTGCTCCAGTCCTGTTCGTAAAGAAGAAAGATGGGACTATGCAGCTTTGTATTGACTATCGTCAGCTAAACAAGCTCACTATCAAGAATCGATATCCCCTGCCCAGAATTGAAGATCTTTTTGATCAACTCAGGGATGCTTCCGTATTCTCTAAGATCGACCTTCGATCGGGGTACTATCAAATGAAGGTTAAAGAACAAGTCATGCCCAAGATAGCCTTTCGTACTCGATATGGCCATTTCGAATTCCTCAAAATGCCATTTGGATTAATGAATGCTCCGACTGCTTTCATGGATCTCAAGAATCGGGTATTCAAGCCCTATCTTGAAAAATTCGTAGTTGTCTTCATCAACGACATCTTGGTGTACTCTCGAAAAAAGGAAGAACATGCTGAACACCTCTGAATTGTCTTGCAAACACACTGAGAACATCAATTGTATGCCAAGTTCTCCAAATGTGAATTCTGGTTATCAGAAGTTTCTTTCCTCGGCCACGTTATCTCGGCTAAAGGAATCAAAGTCGATCCAAGCAAGATTCAGTCTATTCTAAATTAGAGACCTCCGAAGAATGTAAGCGAGGATTAAAGCTTCCTCGGTTTAGCTGGGTATTACAGAAGGTTTGTTAAGGGCTTTTCCTCTATTGCCGCAAGCCTTACAAAGCTTACCCGTAAAGATACGCCTTTCGTTTGGTCGGAGAACCAACAACGAAGCTTTGATCAACTTAAGCAAGCTCTGACTTATGCACCGGTACTCATCCAACCAGATTCGGGCAAAGAATTCACTGTTTACAGTGATGCTTCTCATCTTGGACTCGGTTGTGTCCTGATGCAAGATGGGAAAGTAATTGCTTACGCTTCAAGACAACTGAAGCCTCATGAGTCTAATTATCCAACGCACGATCTGGAACTAGCAGCTATTGTATTTGCTCTCAACATATGGAGACACTATCGATACGGAGAGAAATGTAATCTATTTACCAATCACAAAAGTCTCAAATACCTCCTACATCAGAAGGACTTGAATTTGAGGCAAATGAGATGGCTCGAATTACTTAAGGATTGCGACTTGGTTATCGACTACCATCCAGGGAAAGCAAACGTAGTTGCTGATACCCTTATCGTAGACCATACTCGGGTAACTCTTAAATTTAGAATTCTGATTAAATTCATTTGAATCGTGCCCTTCTCTTGTTTTGCAAATAATGAATCTAGAGCTTCCTTAAACTACAAGTTGCCATTTGAACACTCCTTGAAAAGTAAACTACCATTCGAATAAGAATTGTGCCTAAAATACATGTAACCATTGAAATTTAGTCTTTCTTAGCTTGTAAGAAAGCATTCGAGTAATGCCTTGTTCTTCAAGAAACAATTCGAACAGTACCTTGCATTGCAAGAAATCTAGTGAAAATCATTCTAATGACCTTGTTAATTCTTTCGTAGCTACTACGGCTATCAATGCTCATTTCCGACTATCCAAGGGCCAAAAATTCTTGTCTGAACTTCAAGTTCAATCCAACCTACTATCGAGGATCAAAGAACTTCAACAAGTTGATCCAAATCTTCAGAAGATCATATCTAAGCTTGCTTCTGAGTCTAGCTCTGACTTCTCCCTTCAGACAAATGGACTCCTTTATTTCAAGGATAGAGTGTGTGTTCCTAACAATGAGGAACTAAGACAAGAAATGTTAAAAGAAGCTCATCAAAGTTCTTTCTCGATCCACCTTGGATCGGTTAAGATAACCTAAAGCCACTATACTGGTGGCCAAGCATGAAATTTGCAATCACGGACTTTGTATCCAAGTGCTTAACTTGTCAAAGGGTCAAAGCCGAGCATCAAGTCCCTACTGGACTGCTCCAACCTATTGAACTTCCCCAGTGGAAGTGGGATCAAATTACTATAGACTTTGTCACCGGTCTTCCTTCTACTCCAAGGAAGAATGATGTTGTATGGGTGATTGTTGATAGATTCACTAAATCTACTCACTTCATCCCTGTACGTATGAACATGAGCTTGGAAACCCTTGTTGAGCTGTACATTCGAGAAGTGATTCGGTTACATGGTGTACCTACAATAATCATCTCCGATCGTGACCCTTGATTCGCTTCTTGATTTTGGAATTCTCTACAGAAAGCTCTAGGAGCTAAAGTACATCTTAGTACGGCCTTTCACCCTCAGTCGGATGGCCAATATGAGAGAATCATTTAAGTGCTAGAAGATATGCTACGAGCTTGTGTTATCGACTTCGGGAAGAATTGGGAGAAATCTCTACCTCTTGTAGAATTAGGAGATAATAGATTCTAGGACCTCAATTGCTTCGGGAAACCAAAGAACAAATCAAGATCATTCACGATCGATTGAAGGCAGCTTTCAATAGACAGAAAGCGTATGCTGACTTGAAAAGGAGAGATATCCAGTATGCTATTGGAGACAAAGTCTTCCTAAAGGTCTCACACCTTGGAAGAAAGTGCTTAGATTTGGAAGAAAAGGGAAGCTCAGTCCTCGATACATCAGACCATTTGAAGTTATTGAAAGAATTGATTCAGTGGCCTATCGGCTAGCTCTTCTTAGAGAGTTTGATAGAATACACAATGTCTTCAACGTTTCAATGCTCATAAGGTATCAATCTGATCACACATCCTTAAGCCCGAAGAAGTAGAATTGAACCCGATTTGTGCTACGAAGAAGAACCTATTCAAATTATTGACCGGGAAGTAAGGAAGCTTCGGAATAAGATTGTTCCCCTTGTTAAGATCTTATGGAGAAACCATAAGGTAGAAGAAGCTACTTGGGAATCTGAAGAAGTCATGAGGAAATAGTATCCTCACCTATTCGATTCAGGTAAATTCGAGGACAAATTTAATTTAAGGGGGGAGAATTGTAACACCCCAAAATAGGGCTTAGAATGTTACCACTATTTAGAATTCCTAAATAGTTAAATCATCTTGAATCAAGTAAATTCAATTAAGGGTTTAATTGAATAATTAACAAATATGAATGCCAAATTAAAGGACTAAAATAGAAGAATGAATGAAATAAGTGATCAATTTAAAGTGACTACATTGAATTAAATGAGAAAGATCATGATTGCATGCTAAATTCCTTGTTTCCCCTAATGCCCTTGATTAAGTTAAGATAAGGATTAATTAAAGGGC
Source organism: Hibiscus mutabilis (assembly GCA_019671005.1). Lineage (NCBI taxonomy): Eukaryota > Viridiplantae > Streptophyta > Magnoliopsida > Malvales > Malvaceae > Hibiscus > Hibiscus mutabilis. The sequence goes on along the minus strand of CM033735.1, from coordinate 32,948,282 downwards.
ATTTTGGACATTTCATAAATCCATTAACTTGGATTATAAACATAGCCATCATCTTCTTCATTCTCCTTAGTTTGGCCGAATTGAAGAAGAGAAATTAGAGAAATTAGAGAGGGTTTCTTGTGATAGAAAGCTTGGATTTATGTTGTCAAAGTTGAAATTGAGCTAAATTCAACTTGGTGGCAGCATTACTAAGGTAAATTCATGCTGTCCAAATTGATTCATGCTTGATATTCTGATTTAGATGATGTTTAATGCTTAGTTGAGTTGTTAGGTTGTTTGAAATGAAGAGAAAACTATGGAACTAATGAATTGAATATGATCATGACAAGATAATGTAAGTAAGGCGTTGAACAAGCTAAATTGTTAGTAACCAATGCTGGAAAAGAAAGATAAAAAGTATGAACAAAGTCATATAGCCTAGAAACTGTTTTAGTAAGAACAAACTGTGTAAACATGCAAAATTAAGCAACTTAACCAACTTACTCTATTTTGGCCACCTTGAAAAAAGAATTAACATTGACTAAAAATGTTTAGGATTTCATATGAAATGAATTCTAGGGACAAAACATTGGTTAAAATGAATTTAAGGAATTAAAATGTGAATAGGTGCAATCTGCCCATAATTGCTCTGTTTTGGGTAGTAAATTTGAAAATTCACCAAAATTTGTATAGATCAAATTCAGGGCTGAAATTTTAGTTACATAACTGTATTAATTGGCTAAGAACTAAAATGCAAGCCTTATATGGTTATAAAGACAATTTTGTTAGCTTTCAAATGCTGTAAACCAATCGAAATTCTGACGTACGGAATACAAGATATGAATATTTAAGTAGGCAGTGCACATGCTGCTAGGCAGTAACAGTTTAGATGTTTATATTGAATTGTATGCTTATGTATGGAGTCACATAATGACTCAATTGATTGCTGGATTGTATCTAATACCTTATGTATTGTATGAATGTTAGATCAAGTGGAAATTGATGATAAAGGGGTTCACTTAGATCAACAAGCTAGTAGAGGAAAAGGGATTACCATCCGAGATCGGCAATAGCTCGGAAAATTCCTGTGAGTGTAGTTTAAAGTTTGGAGAGGGTGGTAACCTCTCCAAGTCTATTTTCATTTGTAAATTTTATTGAACCTTAAATGTAAATTGCTTAATGGGCTTGCTATGAAGTAATAGCAAGGTAAGTACTCCTTTGAGTGGTTACTTAATTGTAAAGTATGCTTGAATTGTCATTGATTGAATTGTTATGCTTATTGCCTAATTGAACTAGATTGAATTGAAGCATGATGTCATGGATAGAAGTACGCAATTAATTGTTGAATGACATATTGATTGATAATCCTACATTAACCATGGAAACATTGATATTGGATTGACCACTATTTGATTAAACGGAAATATTGGCACAAATTGTGCATATTGAATTGAACACATGCTTCTAATTGATTGAAAGGGATAACTATTGAAAGCCTTGGTCTCGAGTCAGTCTTAGATAAAGTTGGCATGCCATTGAGTCTATAGAGCTCATTGTCGGGGTGGACTACGATCCGGGACATTGGTCCCTAATTGGCGACAGTAGGAGGGAAGTATTGTTATTGGTCATTGGCGACAGTAAGAGGGATTGACCAGGTACTTGGTACCATATTGATTATTGTATTGGTGACAGTTTGGTTGGAGACTCGAGTATCTAGACTGAGTAATCGATTCTCAAGGCTATACTTAAAATGAATTAAAAACTCATGTACATTGAACCTATTGCTACTTTGAATTGTATTGATTGAATGCCATGAACTATGGATATTGAAACCTTGATTGAACATTATGAGCTTGCTTGATTGTGAAGAAAATTTAATTGTTATGATCTATTGTTATTGAAACAGTGATTGAACCTTGTATTGTTATTGGATTGAAAATTTAACAATACATCTAGTAGTATATGTCTTGATCAAATGGTTCTCTATTGATGGGGGAACTATACCATCCATTTGATGGTTCATAGTTGAGACTTATTGTATTGTTGCCTTGTAACTTTAACTCACTCACTAAGCTTTGCTTATTCTAGTCTCATTTCTACGATACAGGTTGATTTTGGATACTCTTGAAGTCTAAGCTCATACAAGTCACTTATTGCTCAAAAGAGTATGTTTCCATTTTGTTTAGTTCTCATATGATGGTGGCACCTTAGGCATGTATATATATATAAGGTCACTTAACTATGGTTTGTATAAGTTAATCCTATCTTTGATCTTTAAGAAGTTTGGTATGTATAAATGAGTATGTATGCATTATAATGAACTTGTATGCTTGATAGTCTAATGTTTGATTTACATGGATGAATTATGCATGAAATGGTTGAATGGATTCTTTCAAATTGGTTAGTTGACATTAGGTAAATGTAGTAAACCACATGTTTAGACATGAACTACATTGATCACCTAAGGAGCTAGTCATATTGTCTAGATAATATTAGAAGCATGAATGATTGATTATGGTAACTTAAGTAAATGAATAAACTATAAGTCTAGACTTGAACCTCTTTGGTAACTTTTTGTACTAGCCGAATTATATAGATGATGTTGTAAGCTTATAAGTTTGAGTTAAGCCATATAGGTACATCTTGCAAAACACTTATTGGTATGCTTATTAGCTACATAGGATACTTGGAATTTTTCTTTCATGCTAATCATCTAGACGAATGTTTACTTAGAGGACAAGTAAGTCCTAACTGGTGTTGAACATGATATCTAATTGTTTAATGGGTTCTAATATATATCTAGTAAATGTTTCATACAATATTTTAAGTAACATCACCTATTCGAATGTTAACTTGAAGTGCAAGAAAGACCTTATTTGAAATGTATTCACTAACTACAATTGATTGAATTTTTCATTGTAATTGAAGTAACTTACCTAATCCTACTAGGGTGGTTAGAGTATGTTACACTTTCAAATGGCTTACCCAAGCTTGATTTACGACTAAGAGCATCCGCAACTACGCTAGCTTTTCTAAGATGATAATCGATGACCAAGTCATAGTCTTTCAACAATTCCATCCACCTTCTTTGTCTCAAGTTCAAATCCTTCTAGGTCAAGAGGTATTTGAGGCTTTTGTGATCGGTGTATAGGTAACACTTCTCATCGTACAAGTAGATCCTCTATATCTTGAGAGCAAACACGATAGCAGCCAATTCTAGATCGTGTGTAGGTAGTTTAACTCATGAGGCTTCAATTGACGAGATGCATATGCTACAACATTGCCTTCTTGCATCAAGACACATCCTAGTCCCAAATGTGATGCATCAATGTACACAATGAACTTTTTTCCCGATTCTGGTTGTATAAGGACTGGGGCATGAGTCAAGGCTTGCTTAAGCTGGTCGAAACTTCTCTGTTGTTTCTCTAACCATTTGAATTGTTCGTCCTTTCGAATGAGCTTGGTCAAGGGTGTGGCTAAGGTTGAAAATCCCTTGACGAATCATCGATAATACCCTGCCATACCAAGAAAGCTTCTCACCTCACCTACATTCCTCGGAGGTCTCCAATCCAAGAAGGATTGAGTCTTCTTTGGATCTACTTTGATCCCTTCTGCCAAGATCATATGTCCGAGAAACGAAACATCTGAAAACCAGAATTCACACTTGGAGAACTTTGCAAATAGCTGACGTTCTCGGAGAGTTTGCAAAACAATTCGGAGGTGTTCAGCATGTTCTTCCTTGTTTCGAGAATAGACCAAGATATCGTCTATGAATACTCGATTCATGAGGTCCATGAATGCAGCTGGGGCATTGGTTAACTCGAACGGCATTACGAAGAATTCATAGTGACCATATCCAGATCGAAAGGCTGTCTTGGGTACGTCTACTTCTTTCACCCTCATTTGGTAATATCTACATCGAAGATCAATCTTTGGAAACACTGCAACATCCTTAAATTGGTCAAAGAGATCTTTAATCCTTGGCAAAGGATATTGATTCTTGATAGTGAGCTGGTTTAATTGTCGATAATCATTACAAAGCCTCATCGTGCCATCTTTCTTCTTTAAGAGCAAGACAGTAGCACCCCAGGGAGATGAGCTAGGCCGAATGAAACCCTTGTGATACATGCATGAGCAGGGTTAAATTACTCATATTGGACAAGAAGCTGAATTTGTTCGATGCAAACAATAATGGCCAAAACAATGCACGCATATGAGGTCAAAAACGGATGCATCATGGACAAGAAACTGAATTTGTTTGTGAAGTCTGGAAAGTCAGCTAAATTCATATTCATTTTGATGGGATCAGGCATTTCTATGTTGAGTTGTCTCCTAACAAATTGTCCGATCATACTGTTACCTTTCCAACGCATCTTAAAAAACCGTCAATCGGACATCGGGAACTCAAGATACGTCAATTTACAATAATGGCCAAACTAAAGATGCGCATGCAGAAAACAAAAACTAGATGCATCTTGGATTATTACTGGATTTTGTAAAATTCAACCCAAAAGCTAACATATAAGGCTTTGGACGAATTAAACTCCAGCCCAATATATTTATTATCATTTAAATTGATGTTTTTAGGGTTTTATATACTTTAGGAACCAGCCACCCAGCCCTTATCTGGATCTTATCACTTGCCTTATCACCCTATTCCTTGCCACACAAGCACAAGGAGTTTAAAGGCTGTTATTTTATTATTATTTTTAATTAAACTAGGTTTTCTTTGTTTTAGTAGTAAGTTAAATTACTTTGTCTATCCTTCACCTATAAAAGGATGAAGCCTCCATCATTGTAAGACAGATTTTCTTTGATTTATGAAATATTTAGTGAGTTTGTTTTTGCAACATTGATTACTTGTGCCTTCTAAGTCTTCTTCAACATAAGTTTTCCGAGTTCTTGTGAGGAGATCATCTTCACACTCTTGCTTGCCTAGATAATTGATTAATAAAAAGTTCTTCTAGGAGGGTGGGTTAGAGTATTCTTTGAGGTTGCTTGCTTAGATAATTGAGTCTAAGAGGGTCATCGAGGACAAAACATCAACAATTCACAAGCCATCTTCATCTTCAACCTTTACACCATCTTCCATAATTCCATAAACAAAGCTGGAATTTTCAGATTTGTTTTACATTTTAGATAACTTCCTTGTAAGAGTCTAAGGCCCTACAAAACAACAAGCCATCAAATTGAAGGTTACCACGTGCGAAAGCATACTCTATCATTTGGTATCAGATTTGGGACGATTCTTGCCAAGAATTTTGGCGTTTTTGGGTGAAAAACTCGAAAATTAGGGAAAATTCGTCAAATTCAAACGAGCGGATTTTGAGCTGAAAATTTCTAGATCAGATCTAAACCTTTGGAGGAGTCACCACATAAAATTTTAGAATTTTTTGACATTGGGAACACCTCGAACGAAGTAGATCAAGTTGCTGCAAAATTCTAGGGTTTTCGGGGTTTTTCTAATTTTCTTTCATTCTTAGCCATTAGTTTTCGTTTGTTTTAGCTTTTATTGCTTCTTACACATCTTCTAACACCTTCTTGTTTCCTTTGTGTTAGTAGGACTAAAAGTTGCATACTCTTCTTTCTCCTTGCAACTATAATTCTATTGGTGTCTAACCTTTTCTTTGGATTCTTAAAGCAATTAGGATGTTTTATTCTCTTTTCAACATGCGTTATCGTATACCAATAAATATTTTTCAGTCACGATGTAGGATACAAGGTAATCTATGTTCTTTAATTATTGATGGTGACAGTCGTGTAAACTTAGTGAGCAGCTTCATTGTTGATGCACTCGGTCTACCATGCTAAGAACACCCTAAGCCATATCATCTTCAAGGGATTAATAGCGGACCAGATTTGAAGGTAACTGAACGTTGTTTAATCTCTTTTACTCTTGGAAGCTATTGTGATGATGTGTGGTGTGACGTGGTTCCTATGGGAGTCACCCACTTGCTATTAGGAAGACCTTGGAAAAATGATCGTGGCGCTGTCCATCGAATCAATACAAATGGATACTCGGTTGTGCACCATGGCCAGAAGCTCTCATTTGCTACAATAGAGCCGGAAAAAGTAGATGAAGAAATAGCGAAAGCAAAAAAACAGTGTGAGAGGATAAAACGAAAAAGATTGGAAGCACAAAAGGCTGAATCAATTGACAACACGAATGCAACCGACCACGAAGACATCCCAAAACCAGAAGGTACAAATGATTCTCTTCCTACTTCTACTTGTAGCATTTGTGCAAATGTTGATATTGGAGAAGAACCATCTCCCAAACAAAAGGATAGTGATAGTGAACACATTAGACAAGATGACAATGCTTCTAATCCCTCATGTGAAGTAGTAGGTCCACTTGCTATTCTCTCATCACCTCCCCATGAAGAAACTAAGTGTAATTCTAACCCTTCATTTGATTATTGTCCTATCATTCCGTTAGAAATATTTTCTCCTCTACAGAAATTGTACATTGATGATAAATTTTGTGAGAGGGATATGAGATGTGAGATACAAAAGACTGAGAGTAAAGAGGCCGAGAGTGAAAAAGGTCAAATTAATGGCCCAAATTTGGTGAGTGAAAATACATATGAGGTAAAAGTCACACAAAACCCAAAAGAAAAAGACAAGAAAAAGAACGCGAAGAGTGATTTTGTTTTGACTAATCATTACAAATGTTCGAGTAGTGTTATCTTATCTTTTCAGGATTTTGTTGAACCATTGAGAGGAGCTCAATTAGATCACTCCACATACAACAAAGAAGCCTTTTCAATTGAAGTTGATGATTGTTCTCTCATTGCCGATTTAGATTCGAGGACGGATCCTTTTGAGGAGTGGGGGAATGATACATGCATGAGCAGGGTTAAATTACTCATATTGGACAAGAAGCTGAATTTGTTCGATGCAAACAATAATGGCCAAAACAATGCACGCATAGGAGGTCAAAAACGATGCATCTTGGACAAGAAACTGAATCTGTTTGTGAAGTCTGGAAAGTCAGCTAAATTGCGACGAGTTTTCGGATGGGATCCAGGCATTTCTGGGTTGAGTTGTCTCCTAACGAATTGTCCGTCATTCAGTTACCTTTCCAACGCATCTTGAAAACCGTCAATCGGACATCGGGAACTCAAGATACGTCCAATTTACTGAAGATTGCGCATGCAGAAAACTGGATACGGGATTATTACGGGATTTTGTAAAACTCAGCCCAAAAGCTAACATATAAGGCTTTGGACGAATTAAACTTAGCCCAATATATTTATTATCATTTAAATTGATGTTTTTAGGGTTTTATATACTTTAGGAACCAGCCACCCAGCCCTTATCAGCTTATCACTTGCCTTATCACCCTATTCCTTGCCACACAAGCACAAGGAGTTTAAAGGCTGTTATTTTATTATTATTTTTAATTAAACTAGGTTTTCTTTGTTTTAGTAGAAGTTAAATTACTTTGTCTATCCTTCACCTATAAAAGGATGAAGCCTCCATCATTGTAAGACAGATTTTCTTTGATTTATGAAATATTTAGTGAGTTTGTTTTTGCAAGTGCTGATTACTTGTGCCTTCGAAGTCTTCTTCAACATAAGTTCGACGAGTTCTTGTGAGGGAGATCATCTTCACACTCTTGCTTGCCTAGATAATCGCGTCTAGGAGGGTGGGTTAGAGCCGCTTGAGGTTGCTTGCTTAGATAATTGAGTCTAAGAGGGTGTCGAGGACAAAACAACATCAACAATTCACAAGCCATCTTCATCTTCAACCTTCACACCATCTTCCATAATTCCATAAACAAAGCTGGAATTTTCAGATTTGTTTTACATTTGCGCCTAACTTCCTTGTTCGAGTCTAAGGCCCTAGGTTTGCTTCCAAGCCATCAAATTGAAGGTTACCACGTGCCAAAGCATACTCTATCACCTTGTCTTGTAGCTCTTGAATTGCTTTTGGAGTTCTTTCAACTCAACTGGTGTCATCCGATAGGGCGTAATGGACAGCGGATTTGTTCTAGATTGGACATCATTCCCGAACTCTACTTCTTTTGTTGGAGGAAAACCAAGGAGTTCCTCGGGAAAAAATATCGATGAATTCAGATACAACATGGATAGTTGACGATCCAAAATCGTATTCATCTCGTATAGTCATAGCAGCAAAGATGGATGTAAGTTTCTTATCAATAAGAAGGATGGATTCCTTTCCTAGACCTCGGAGATAAAGTCTCCGATTTTGGCAATCTACCCAGGCTTGGTGTTTCTCTAACCAGTCTAGTCCCAATACTAGATCAAATTCACAAGATGGCAAGACATATAGATCAATAGGGAAAGGTATATTTCGAATGATTATGGGGCATTCCTTGCAAAGGAAGTTAATGGACATGATTCCCCTATAGGGTTCGACACTACAAGGCCTTTATCAACAGTTTCAGGTTTCAATTTCAATTTAGCAATCAATGATGAGAAAACAAAAGAATGGGTAGACCCCAAATCAATTAAAGCATAAACAGCACTTGATATTTAATTCAACAATACCTGCAATGACATCGGGAGACTCTTCGTCTTTTTTCCCCGAATGTGATAGATTCGAGTAGGGGCTCGGGACTCCTGATGTGTAGAAGCCGATTCCTGACCTCTACCATTGTTTTGATTTCCCAATGAGCTTGTCTCGGGCCTTTACTACGATTAGAAGGTGCGGCACTAGCATTTATCGGGGCTCGAGTCGGGGGCTTGTTAGGATTTTGGGGACAATCCTTAATGTAGTGACTCGAACCTCCACACAAGTAACACAAGTTTGATTGAGTTCTACACTGACCCGAGTGGAGCTTTTGGCAGAACTTGCAAGTAGGGACGTCAGTAAGTTTTCCAGGATTCCTCGTGCTATTGACAGAGATAACCAGGGCTGAGGGCTTGGATACCGATTGGGGTCTCGGTATGTAGTTACTTTTCTGAGAAGGAGTGAAGGTTGAAGAACTTTCTTTATGATACTTAGCTTTCTTAGACTATCAATGAGGCTTGTCATCATGCTTAGATCTCTTATCATTCTGGTGGCTACCACCCTTTCGATTTTCTGAAGCTTTCATCTTTGCCTCAGTTGCAATGGCTCGATTAACCAGATTTTGGAAATCTGTAATCCCCGGAGCTGTAAAGATGGAACTTTGTTCGTGGTTGAGACCATCAATAAACATTCTACACTTGTGTGCATCAGCCTTTATATACTCCGAGCTGTACTTGCAATACTTGCAGAAATCACTCACGTATTGCTCAAATGGGTCTGCCACCTTGCTTCAAGTACAAGAAACGCTTCCGACGCTCGGCTAGGTATTGCTCGCTGATATACTTCTTAAATTCCTCGAGAAAGAATTTCCAAGTAACGGTGTCAGTAGGGGCAGTCAAGGTTGTGGTTTCCCACCAACTTAAGGCTTCATCTGCCAAGAGAGCTATGGCACATTCAAGTTTGTGTTCATCAGAACACATAAGTTGTTTGGTGAGTATTTGAGTAGTAGCCTATAGCCAGTACTCAGCTACTTCAGGATTGGCTTCATCAGTACCGGTGAAGGTATAAGCCCGGTGTTGAGCCAGTTTGTCGATTAGAGCTCTGTTTGGCACAAGGGCAGGAGGCGCAACATGATGATCTCGTTTTAGAGTGGTTACAATATGATCAAACATCTCCTTCATGCTAAAGAGACATTCTCTTTGAACAGGATGAATAGCAGGGGCTTCCTATTGAGGTTGAGCTTGTTCTCGAGGTTCAGTCTGATCTCGAGGATTCTGTCCCATCCTCACACTGTCTCCTTCATTTGAAGAGCCTTCAGGACTTTCATCGTCCCGGCCAAGTCTCGTTTCAGACATTTATAGTTCAAATAGAACAAGAAGGGTTCAGTTTAAGCAAGAACACAAGCATACTTGAAATGCAACTCCTAGGTGGCACAATTTAATCCTATATGATGCATGATGGCCTGGTTTAGTCTGAGAATCGTCTAAACCTTTAGCTTTGATTACCACTTCTGTAACACCCCTCACCCGGGTTAGGAGTAACCCAACCAAGGAGTGTAAAAACAAGCAAATAAGCAAGCACACTAGATTACAAGCAAGCAAGCAATAATACACAAGAATATAAGCCATTTAAAACTTTTGAACTCATCCTATTATATGAGTTACTTGCCTAACAATTAATCCAAACAATCATCAAGAACATGTTTTTCAAACATTATAGCTTACCAAATATAGAAATAGGCCTCCAAGTATCAATCAAGGAGATGTAACATAGTCCCTTATACATGTAGGCAATCGAATACACTCAAGGCAAGACTCAATTTCATTTCAAGTTTATTCAAGTATGCGCAGCTTTGATCTAATTCAAGACAATGTCAAACATGGTTACAATGTCATATTCATGTCATGTTAACTAAGCATAATCTTCTAGCATTTTACATTCAAGACAAGGTTATGTATAATGTTGGTTACTGGACATGGCACCATAGTATTCATTCGAATCATATCACCATCAACATTCCTTCAAGCAAGCTCAACATCAACTAGAAATCATGACTAACTTATCATGACCTTAATTACTTAAAGTAGAAGCAACCTAATCGACCAAGTGATCAATTCGAATAGAACATACAAGAGTTAAGCACATAGTGTTCCATTGTTAAGCATATTCGATTATAACTTGATCATGTAACCAAGTACCATTCTTCATATTCAACAAGTCATGCTTAATTCATTCACATAGCATCTAGATATCATGGCATCAAACATTTCCAACCAAGTCTTTACAAGCTTCTAAACGCAAGGCCATATAGATATATACAAGATTCAAAATGGACAAAATGCATGATCTAGCTTAATTATGTACATATCTAAGTGCCACCAACTAGGAGAGTTACAAAATAGATTCGAAGTCATACTTCTAGCTCTGCTTGTATCTTGCTTCAAGCTCAAGGAAGATAGCGTTAAGATCTCTTTAAACCTATGGTTTTTGAAGGATGGAAACAAGAGTGATAAGTACATAATGTACTTAGTGAGGTATCAACTATTTACTAGCGAATTATCAAGTTTAGGTAGTCTTTAATCAAGTACAACCTAGCTAAGGTTTGAGCATGTGAAGTTAAGTCTAACATAAGGTTTCAAGTGTTTCAAGACAAGTAGGGAGTCATGTATAGCTATTGCCATTTATATACATCATCACAAGCACAAGAACATATAATTAGGCCTCAATCTCAAGTAATATACATTAATTCATGCTTCAATACCATTCGAACAACAATCTACAAGAAGGTTGTTTTCATTTTAAGTTTGGTCAAGTATTTAATCAAGACAAGAGGCGTGTTCAAGCATATCAATTCGAGTATGATCACTTTTCAAGCATCATATAAGCAAGCAAATTCAAGGTATCAAGTCAAGTATCATTCAAGCTTTAAGCCATGTATTTCTTTCTTTCTTATTCATTTTAGATTAGGCCTTGGTACATAGTTACGTATAGGTAATCAAGTCACCAACCAAACTGTCACCAAAACAAGAAACCGGTTATATCACCCTCCTGTTGTCACTAGTGACCATAACACACATCCCTCCTACTGTCGCCAAATAAGGGCCTTAGCCTAGGACTGCAGTCCACCAAAATACAATGAGCTCTAGACTCTATGGCATGCCATCCTACCTATGACCAACTAGCAACCAAGGCATTGTTTGATTTACTTGTCAATTAAGTAACTTCAAGATTTCAAGTCAAGGCAAGTACACACAACAAGACCATGGCAAACCGCTTATTCAAGCATCACTTCCAAGTATTTATCTATCAAGATAAAAGATAGCCCCTAGGCCATTCGAGCCTTAGCTCAATTTATCATGCATTGATATAATTCAAGCAAGTTTTCATTTCAAGTTATCATAGCATCAAGCAAGATTATGTCCAAGCATATTTGATTCATTCGATTAGGTCAATACAAGAAACCATAGAAGATCAATCCATTGTTACATGATCCATTTGCATTACCAACTCACATATCAAGCATATCTTACTACCAAGTTTCCATTTAAGAACATTCTTCCCTTAATTCATTTTCAAGCATAGTTTAGATTCATTTCATAGCATATACATATCAATGGAATAGTAGATGTGCATATTTGGTTAGGACCTAAGTCCTAACCCTATGTAAAAGCTACACTCACAAAACTCCAAGCTAGTTTTGATCCTTGATCCAAATTCCTTTTTGCTTGTTACTAGGTTGCCCAACTCTATCTTCTTCAACAAGGTCCACTCCTTGTTCTATCATACATCCAATATAATGGAATCAAAATCAACAACCAAACAATACATTTCAAGCAATCCAAGTTCACAAGAAACTAGAGTCAAGCATTGTATTTCCAACAATCAAACAATTTAAGCATTTTCATTCATGTTAACTTATTAGCCATTGTATAACATGGCAAAACAATTTCATCCTTTCAATCTATTAAAACAGTTTTGCCCTATTCTTAAACTGCCCAAAACAGTCCCATTTTAACTATATTTACAATGTTATACAAAACAGCCCCCCAACAGTCCTAATTTTTGGTAAAACAGTTTGCAATTACAGCCTTCTATTTGTCTACAAAACAGTCCAATTTATGATTATCTCATACAATTCTTGTTAACAAACTTTTAATCAACTTCCCCTATTTTTAAGTCACTATTTCCAGCACTAATTCATACAATTCAGTCCCTAGATCATTCATGGTTTCGATTCTAGTCCCTATTTCACATACATCTCAACAAGCATCTTATAATAGTTCAATTGATCATTATTCAAGCAATTCAATACAGCAAGCATTTAAATTGACTTTCCTCTGTTTTAAGTTCATAAATTCTAGCCCTCAATTCTGTCAAAATAGTTCAGGATTTATCAATTCTTTCAAAACAGTCCCTAGTTAGCCATTTAACAAACAAATGTGACTAGTTTCATCTTTAAGCTAAATTTTCACTATCCAACCATGATTTTCAATTGATTAACATCTCAATTTAGCGTGTTTCTAAATTTCCAGCAAGCTTTATACTCAATTCAAGTCCCAATTCATACATTTTGAATTACCTTATCAAGTTACATGATCAATCAAACAATGGTTTCATTCATGTACATATACCATTCGATCAAGCATGATTTCATCCTATTTTCAATAGCATTTCAACTACATTAAAGCTACAATTCAAGGTAGTTTCAAACATAACATCTAACATACAATTGTATGGATCCTAGTTCAATTTCTATCATCAATCATTCATTCGAACAAGTTACTAGGGAGGAAGGACTTAGAAATCACTTACAATCTTCCTAGCTATCCAAGTACATGAAAAATAGGATCACATGCAAGCTTCCAATCTCTACAATGGTGGCTTTTCCTTTCCCTAAGGAGTTGAGAGGGTTTTGGCCAAGGAAGGAGAAAGGATGAGTGGAGAAGATGATAGGAAGATGGACACCTATCCAAGTTGTTACGCCTTGGCTTGACCGAATGCCTCCACTTGGCAACCAAGGGTATAATTGCTTCATAACTCCTTAGTTACACATTGATATGAACGTCAATGGCAAAGACCCAGAGAAGTACCCAGGTGGCCCCATTACTCGAGCAAGGGCCAAGGAGTTCCAAGCAGCCATGGAAAATATGTTTACATCAAGCTTGGGACGTGAGAAAGAAGAAATAATAAGGGAGGAACACTTTACTTTGCTTATGCATGAATTTGCATGAGTATTTAAAGTTTGCATAACATTCATTGCATTCAATAAACATGTTGTTCATTAAAGCATGCGTTGCATTTAAACATGTAGTTCATTTAGTTATACACTTCATTTAACTAAGTAGTTCATTGATTAAACTAGTTCATTCAAGATTATTAGTTCATTGAATAAAGTTAGTTCATTAATTAAACTAGTTCATTCATCAAACTAGCTCATTTATTAAACTAACTCTTAATTGTTTACATGCATGTTTTCAATTAAAGATTGAATAAAGTTTACCTTTGTGTCTAGGTGCATGAGGGAAGATGAACGGTTTTACCAGATGCAAGAATATCAGCAGAATGTCTTCCAATTCTGGATGCGATACAGACGTGTTTGGATCCAGAAATCAATTGACGTTATTCCTCCATCTCTTAGCTTTCCAATGCCTTTTGAATCACCTCAATCCGATATCGGGAGCTTGAGATACGAATGATTTACTGAAGACAGTGCAGGCTGAAATTTTTATTACGGGAATTTTATGCATGGATGATTTGAATGAATTTGAGCCAAGGAAGAGTTCTTTCATCTTCTACCAAGAGACAAGCAATTGATGGCCATCTTAATTCAGCAAATTCAAGGCATTCAAGGTTGATGTTATCACCATTCAAGTGGGGGTTTCAAAATTCATTGAGGAGACATGAAATGAAGGCTGGATGAAATTCACCTTTTATGACATTCAAGTCATATTAATCAGCTTGGAAGATGAAGAGTTGCACTTAAACTGGACAGCAGGATGTCTACATTCATCCTTGTCCACATTCATCCCCTTTCTCTTCATATGATAGCAAAACAAGGCAGCCCAAGAGTCCTTCTTAATTTGGACGAAAATATGACTAAATTCAACCTCAATTTGTCTAAACTAATCAGCTTTGAAGATGAGAAGAAAGGACAAAGCATTCATGTGTATTCAAGTGCATTAAGATGAGCATTCATCTTTCTTGTAACACCTTTTCATATTCTGCCTACTTCTACTATAAATAGGCATCTTTAGGATCATTGTAAGACACACTTTGAATATATAAAACATCTTTGAAAGATTGCTTTCATTCTTGTTCTCTTGTGGAACTTTATCGGCTTCAAGTTAGTCTTGTAGTCTTCATCCATTTCCCTTTTGTTATAGCGTTGGTTCCTAGCCCATCTATAGCTAGTGGGTCACGTTCCATATCCTACCACTTCATTTCCACTTTATTATATTGCTGGTTCCTAACTCTTTATAGTTAGGGGGTCACAATCCATCCTTTGAATTTCTTCATCTTAACGCCAACACCCCATCATCTTCACCTACATTTTCATCTTTTATTTTTTTTTCTTCCATAATCACAACTATCACTCTTCCTACACCCCTTCTACATATCTTTCATCCCATCATTTCTAATTCTTATTTATCTATTTCTACTTACATTGTTGTTTGAGTAATTTCAGAATACATTCAAAGCACTGCAGAGTTCTTACTAGAATCACGATCGGGCATTCATATATATGATTCAAAACTCATAGTCGAGATCATATCATTTGGTATCAGAGCCTAGACGATTCAGTAAGCGTATTATTTTTCTCTCTCCCGGGTTAGTAAAAAAAATCAAAAAAAAAAATCAAAAAAAAAATCTTAAAGAGGGAGGAAGCAGTCTATTCTTGTTTAAAAAAAATTACAATACATCATTTCTTATTGCTGAATTACAAATTCCTTTACCTATTCTTAGTAATTCTTTCTTTTTGAAGCCATTATCCTTTTATTATTCATCATTCTCCTACCAAGCTAGAATTGTTTCAGCCGAAGTCCACGAGACACTTGTAAGCCTTGAGGAAGTTCCCAAAAGGACTTGAAAATAAAGCACGAGTGGTAAAAGGCATGAGTGTGCATTAAGGGGAAAAACCTAACCCGAGTGAAACACGAGTGTGAGTGCATTTTCTTTGGAGTGGAAAGGTGAGATTTTGTGTTAGTAAGGTTTAATTTCTTTTGTTTCTTTATCTAACATGTCACAAAGATCTGGTCATAGTGGTGAAGGAGTTCCCAATTTGCAAAATCAGGCTATGCTTCAAGCAATGGCCAAAATGATCCAAGAGCAATTGGAGCCCCTAATTGAACGAATAGACCAGCATGAAATTTCACAAGCTAATCAGGGTAATGAGGAGTATCCTGAAGAAGTTGAAGTAGATGATGTGCAAGATCAAGTATCCCAACATAGCATGGTACAACAAGGCCAGAGAGCTCGACCACGAGTAGACGATAATCTCAGCAACATCAAGATTACCATTCCTCCTTTTCAAGGAAGAGCGGATCCTGAAACCTATCTTGCATGGGAAAAGAAGGTTGAGCACATTTTTGAGTGCCATAACTATTCAGAGCTTAAAAAGGTAAAACTCGCTGCCATTGAGTTTACGGATTATGCACTAATATGGTGGGATCAATTGACATCAAGTAGGAGACGCAATGGAGAACATCCTATCACTACATGGGATGAAATGAAAGCGGTGATGCGAAGGCGATTCATTCCAACCCACTACCATCGAGAGTTATTCAACCGTCTTCAAAATCTTTCACAAGGTAACCAAGTGTTGAAGATTACTACAAAGAGATGGAGGTGTCCATGATTCGAGCCAACATCGACGAGGATCGAGAAGCCACAATGGCAAGATTCCTAGCGGGACTAAATCCGGACATTGCGAACGTGGTCGAGTTGCAACATTATGTGGAGATGGAAGACATGGTGCATATGGCCATGAAAGTGGAAAAACAGCTCAAAAGAAAGGGTGCCACACGATCTTATGGGAGTTCAACATCAAAATGGGGGCAAAGTTCATACAAGAAGACTCCTCCAATACCGTCCCACGAAAAAAGGAGGACCACCGAAGGAAGTAAGCCCATTGCGAAAAACCAGCAAGGGTAAGACTACCGCTACTCCAAATCGTTCCCGTGACATACAATGTTTTAAGTGTTTGGGGCGTGGACACATTGCAAGCCAATGTCCGAACCGCAACACCATGCTTCTTCGAGATGATGGAGAAGTTGAATCGGAACAAGAAGAGGATGAGAATGAAGATGTTGCCATCGAAGAAGAAGAATTAGAGTATGGCGTGGAAGGAGAGGTTCTTGTTGTCAAAAGAAGCCTAAGCGTACAATCCGTTGGAGGAAATGAACAACGAGAAAATATCTTCCATACTCGTTGCCATGTTGGAGGAAAGGTATGCTTTGTTATTATTGATGGTGGTAGTTGCACTAATGTTGCTAGTACCTTAATGGTAGATACACTTGGCTTGGCAACAACAAAGCATCCACAACCTTATAAGCTACAATGGCTCAACGATGGAGGAGAACTCAAGGTGACCAAACAAGTTCGAATTGTTTTCTCTATTGGGAAGTACAAAGACGAGGTATTATGCGATGTCGTTCCAATGCACGCAAGCCATTTATTACTTGGAAGGCCTTGGCAATTTGATAGGCGAGTGATCCATGATGGGTATACCAACCGTATACGTTCACCCATGAAGCAAAGAAGATCACTTTAGCCCCACTTTCTCCAAAACAAATACATGAAGACCAAATTTTATTGAGAGGAAAAATTGAAAAAGCCAAAGAGAGAGAGACCAAAATGGAGGTAAAAGCAAAGGAGTGTGATCAAAATGAGGGAAGGAAAATCAGCATTCTTTCTAAAGAGAGAGAGTTGAAAAAGAGTTTAATGACAGCAAAGGAAGCACTTGTGCTCATGTACAAGGAAAATTTCTTGAATACTAACTACCTTGATCAAAATTTGCCTGCTTTTGTTTGTGTCTTTATTGCAGGAGTTTGATGACCTATTTCCGGAGGAAATACCAAGTGGGCTGCCACCTATTCGTGGCATAGAACATCAAATAGACTTTGTTCCCGGAGCCGTCATTCCAAACCGACCAGCGTACCGAAGCAACCCCGAAGAAACTAAGGAGTTGCAAAGGCAAGTATCTGAGTTGATGTCAAAAGGCTACGTGAGGGAAAGCCTTAGCCCATGTGCCGTGCCGGTTCTACTTGTGCCAAAGAAGGATGGAACTTGGCGCATGTGTGTGGACTGCCGAGCGGTAAATAAAATTACGGTAAAGTATCGTCACCCTATTCCTCGCTTAGATGACATGTTAGATGAGCTTAGTGGTTCTAACCTCTTTTCCAAGATTGATCTTAAAAGTGGTTACCACCAAATACGAATGCGGGAAGGTGATGAGTGGAAAACAGCATTCAAAACTAAGCAAGGCCTTTATGAGTGGTTGGTTATGCCTTTTGGCTTAACTAATGCTCCAAGCACGTTTATGAGGTTAATGAATCATGTTCTTAGGCCATTCTTGGGTAAGTTTTGTGTGGTTTACTTTGATGACATTCTAATCTATAGTAAAACCATGGAAGAACATGTTCAACATTTAAGGTCAGTTTTGCTAGTTTTGAGGAAGGAAAAACTGTTTGCTAACTTACAAAAATGTACATTTTGTCTTGACAGGGTTGTTTTCCTAGGTTTCGTTGTGAGTTCTGAAGGCTTGGAGGTGGACAAAGAGAAGGTTAAAGCCATTGAAGAGTGGCCACGACCAGCAAGCATTTCTCAAGTTAGGAGCTTCCATGGACTTGCAAGTTTTTATCGAAGATTCGTCCCCAACTTCAGCACCATAGCCGCCCCACTAACAAGTGTTATTAAGAAGAATTCTAAATTCTTTTGGGGGGAAGATCAAGAGAAGTCCTTTAATAGCATTAAAGATTGTTTAATACATGCCCCTTTACTTGCTCTACCTGATTTTAATCTAACTTTTGAAATTGAATGTGATGCATCAGGTGTAGGAATTGGAGCAGTTTTGTCTCAAGGTGGACGTCCTATAGCCTATTTCAGTGAAAAATTAAGTGGAGCTACGCTTAATTACCCTACCTATGACAAGGAGATGTATGCTCTTGTGAGGGCAATGGAAACATGGCAACATTACCTTTGGCCTAAGGAGTTCATCATTCACACTGATCATGAGGCATTGAAACATATCCGGGGCAGCATAAACTCAACAAAAGGCATGCCAAATGGGTGGAGTTTCTTGAAACTTTCCCATATGTTATCAAGTACAAGAAAGGTAAGGAGAATATAGTTGCCGATGCATTGTCACGGAGGTATATTCTTTTAAACACTTTGGAATCTAAGTTATTGGGTTTTGTTTTTATTAAAGACTTATATGTCTCTGACTCTGATTTTGGAGAGATTTACAAAGCTTGTGAGAAAGGGTCAATTGAAAAATACTATAAGCATGATGGTTTCCTATTTAAGGAAGGAAGACTATGCATCCCTCAAGGTTCCATGCGTGAATTGCTAACTAAGGAAGCTCATGGAGGAGGATTAATGGGACATTTTGGGATAGCAAAGACTTTGGCTATACTTCAAGAGCACCTATATTGGCCTAAAATGAAACGAGATGTGGAGAGGTTGTGTGAGCGATGCATCACTTGCAGGAAGGCCAAATCTAAAGTCATGCCACATGGACTTTACACACCACTACCCATACCGGAAGCACCATGGATGGATATTTCAATGGATTTTGTGCTAGGGCTTCCACGTACCAAGAATAACAAAGATTCCATCTTTGTAGTTGTGGATAGATTCTCCAAAATGGCTCATTTCATTCCCCTGTAACAAAACTAATGATGCCTCACATATTGCTACTTTGTTTTTCAGGAAATCTTAAGGTTACATGGCATACCAAGAACTATTGTGTCTGATCGGGATGTGAAGTTCTTAAGTCACTTTGGAGAGAGCCCTATGGAGTAAGATTGGTACTAAGTTACTATTCTCCACCACTTGCCACCCTCAAACGGATGGCCAAACTGAAGTAGTGAACCGAGTACTTTCTATGTTACTTGATCCATCATTAGGAAGAATTTGAAAACATGGGAGGAGAGTTTACCACATGTGGAGTTTGCATACAACCGTTCGATCCATAGTACTACAGGGCGCACGCCTTTTGAAGTGGTGTATGGATTCAATCCATTAACACCGATAGACTTGTTACCATTACCCGCTGATCAAATTGTGAATAAAGATGGACTTAATAAAGCTGAATTTGTTAAGAAGCTTCATCAACAAGTCTTGGGAGAACATTGAAAAACGAACCAAGCAATATGAGCAGCAAGCAAATAAGGGTCGTAAGCGAATTTCCTTTGAGCCAGGGGATTGGGTGTGGCTGCACATGAGGAAAGAAAGGTTCGGCTCAACGAAAGTCCAAATTAATGCCTCGGGAGATGGACCATTCCAAATAGTCAAGAAGATCAATGACAATGCCTATCAATTAGATCTTCCAGGTGAGTTTAATGTTAGTGCAACCTTCAATGTTGCTGACCTATCTCCTTATGATGTAGATGACGATTTGGGGACAAATCGCTTTAAAGAGGGAGGGACTGATATGAACGTCAATGGCAAAGACCCAGAGAAGTACCCAGGTGGCCCCATTACTCGAGCAAGGGCCAAGGAGTTCCAAGCAGCCATGGAAAATATGTTTACATCAAGCTTGGGACGTGAGAAAGAAGAAATAATAAGGGAGGAACACTTTACTTTGCTTATGCATGAATTTGCATGAGTATTTAAAGTTTGCATAACATTCATTGCATTCAATAAACATGTTGTTCATTAAAGCATGCGTTGCATTTAAACATGTAGTTCATTTAGTTATACACTTCATTTAACTAAGTAGTTCATTGATTAAACTAGTTCATTCAAGATTATTAGTTCATTGAATAAAGTTAGTTCATTAATTAAACTAGTTCATTCATCAAACTAGCTCATTTATTAAACTAACTCTTAATTGTTTACATGCATGTTTTCAATTAAAGATTGAATAAAGTTTACCTTTGTGTCTAGGTGCATGAGGGAAGATGAACGGTTTTACCAGATGCAAGAATATCAGCAGAATGTCTTCCAATTCTGGATGCGATACAGACGTGTTTGGATCCAGAAATCAATTGGACGTTATTCCTCCATCTCTTAGCTTTCCAATGCCTTTTGAATCACCTCAATCCGATATCGGGAGCTTGAGATACGAATGATTTACTGAAGACAGTGCAGGCTGAAATTTTTATTACGGGAATTTTATGCATGGATGATTTGAATGAATTTGAGCCAAGGAAGAGTTCTTTCATCTTCTACCAAGAGACAAGCAATTGATGGCCATCTTAATTCAGCAAATTCAAGGCATTCAAGGTTGATGTTATCACCATTCAAGTGGGGTTTCAAAATTCATTGAGAGACATGAAATGAAGGCTGGATGAAACTCACCTTTTATGACATTCAAGTCATATTAATCAGCTTGGAAGATGAAGAGTTGCACTTAAACTGGACAGCAAGGATGTCTACATTCATCCTTGTCCACATTCATCCCCTTTCTCTTCATATGATAGCAAAACAAGGCAGCCCAAGAGTCCTTCTTAATTTGGACGAAAATATGACTAAATTCAACCTCAATTTGTCTAAACTAATCAGCTTTGAAGATGAGAAGAAAGGACAAAGCATTCATGTGTATTCAAGTGCATTAAGATGAGCATTCATCTTTCTTGTAACACCTTTTCATATTCTGCCTACTTCTACTATAAATAGGCATCTTTAGGATCATTGTAGGACACACTTTTGAATATATAAAACATCTTTGAAAGATTGCTTTCATTCTTGTTCTCTTGTGGAACTTTATCGGCTTCAAGTTAGTCTTGTAGTCTTCATCCATTTCCCTTTTGTTATAGCGTTGGTTCCTAGCTCATCTATAGCTAGTGGGTCACGTTCCATATCCTACCACTTCATTTCCACTTTATTATATTGCTGGTTCCTAACTCTTTATAGTTAGGGGGTCACAATCCATCCTTTGAATTTCTTCATCTTAACGCCAACACCCCATCATCTTCACCTACATTTTCATCTTTTTTTTTTTTTTCTTCCATAATCACAACTATCACTCTTCCTACACCCCTTCTACATATCTTTCATCCCATTATTTCTATTTCTTATTTATCTATTTCTACTTACATTATTGTTTGAGTAATTTCAGAATACATTCAAAGCACTGCAGAGTTCTTACTAGAATCACGATCGGGCATTCACATATATGATTCAAAACTCATAGTCGAGATCATATCAAAATATGCCTTTAAATAGGCTACAAATGAAGAGTTCAACTTAAATTAGGAAAAGTAAAGATAATAATAAAATAAATAAACATATTTTATCTAACCTAAAAAACTAATAAATAAATAACAAATCTAATCCTAAATCATCTAAATATCTTCATAAAGAATCCTAGATTAAATTTAAGTACAAATAATCAATAAAATTATTGAAAATTCGTAATAAATAATATTTCCCGTGATAAAACCGTATAGAGATTTATGCTCGCACAGTCTTCACTAAAATGGACATAACTTGAGCTCTCGATGTCGGATTGATGCGTTTCAAGATTCGTTGGAAAGCTAAGAGACAGAAGAATATGTTTGAAGAAGACATGTAGACTCAGAAGTGCCCGGATCCCATCCGGAAATTCGATGCAAGTCGACTGAAATTCCAGACTTATAAAACAGCTTCAACTCTTTGGCTACAATGCATCATTTTAGCCCCCCGTACATGTATCAAGCAGGATCCCCATATGCCTGCTGAACCTCAACAAGTTTAGCAAAAAGTTCGTGTGATCCATCCTATTCAACGTAAGTGCAGTTGCATATGTCTCGGGTGACACGGGGTCATTCCGATTATTGCTTGGTTATATGATATGTGTGAATCATGATCATATACTGAAGGCTCGCATAGGGTAGCTAACTATGAATGTTGAAGTCTCTTATTAAAGAGAGAAATAATCAATTATCCTACAAATATTGAATCTTAGAGCCATGATATTGAAAGACATTGGAAGAAACAGAAATGATTAATTGAATTTTTAAAAGACATCAAGTAAAAGACAAGTAAGATTACTTATACAATAAGATACACTCCAAACATCGATCATGGGATAAAATTTGTAAGGATTGCCCTTTGTTTATTCATGGCATCCCTTCCTAGCCAACCTATTGTTATTACCTTTTGTTGAATTCAATCTCACTCTGGGATTAAATTGGTTAGGAAGGCATCAAGCTTGGGTAGATTGTCAAAAGAGAAAGTTGTTTCTTTATGGTTTAGGAGAAAAATCCATTACCTTGATCGATAAGAAACCTATTAGCATCTTTTCTACTATGATTAAAAGTGATGAAATTGAATTTGGAGTGACTTCCTTCCCTGTTGTTACTGACTTCCCTGATGCCTTTCCTGAGGAATTACCAGGATTGCCCCCTATTTGGGAAGTCGAATTCAAGATTGAAGTTCAACCTGAGAGTGATCCAGTGTCTATCGCTCCATATCGAATGGCCCCTATTAAACTCAAAGAGCTTAAGCAACAATTGCAAGATCTTCAAGACAAGGGCTTCATCCTACATAGCTCTTCACCCTGAGGAGCACCCGTATTGTTTGTAAGAAGAAAGATAGGTCAATAAGCTATGCATTGATTATTGTCCGCTAAGCCGACTCACTATCAAGAACAAGTATCCATTGCCAAGGATTGAGGACTTGTTCGATCAATTCAAGGATGCCAAAGTCTTATCCAAGATCGATTTGTGATCCGGGTACAATTAGATGAGAATACAAGACTCAGATGTACCCAAAACGGCTTTTAGGTGATAGAGTAGCGCAATCTTGGATTTGGAAGCCTTCAATCAAGTTGTTGCAAGAACTAGGAGCTCTAGACTCAATCAAGGAAGTTTGGGCAGATCTGAAAATTCAAGAGAAAAGAGAAGGGATTTTCTTGAATTTTTCAGATTCAAGGCTGGAAATTTAAAGAAAGAAAGACAAGATGAAGGATTAGATGATAAGAAATAAGAATATAAATAAAAAAGATGAGAAAAGATTAAGAAGAAGATAGGTAAAACAAATCTGAAAATTCCAATTTTGTTTATGGAATTATGGAAGATGGTGTGAAGGTTGAAGATGAAGATGGCTTGCGAATTCTTGATGTTGTTTTGTCCTCGGCACCCTCTTAGACTCAATTATCTAAGCAAGCAACCTCAAGCGGTTCTAACCCACCCTCCTAGACACGATTATCTAGGCAAGCAAGAGTGTGAAGATGATCTCCCTCAAAAGAACTCGTCGAACTTATGTTGAAGAAGACTTCGAAGGCACAAGTAATCAGCACTTGCAAAAACAAACTCACTAAATATTTCATAAATCAAAGAAAATATGTCTTACAATGATGGAGGCTTCATCCTTTTATAGGTGAAGGATAGACAAAGTAATTTAACTTCTACTAAAACAAGGAAAACCTAATCTAATTAAAAATAATAAAAAAAATAACAGCCTTTAAATTCCTTGTGCTTGTGTGGCAAGGAATAGGGTGATAAGGCAAGTTATAAGCTGATAAGGGCTGGGTGGCTGGTTTCTAAAGTATATAAAACCCTAAAAACATCAATTTAAATGATAATAAATACATTGGGCTAAGTTTAATTCGTTCAAAGCCTTATATTTAAGCTTTTGGGCTGAATTTTACAAAATCCCGTAATAATCCCGTATCCAGTTTTCTGCATGCGCAGTCTTCAGTAAATTGGACATATCTTGAGTTCCTGATGTCCAATTGATGCGTTTCAAGATACGGTGGAAAGGTAACTGAATGACGGACAATTTGTTAGAAGACAACTTGACTCAGAAATGCCTGGATCCCATCCAAAAACTCGTCGAAAGTTGGCTGACTTTCCAGACTTTACAAACATATTCAATTTCTTGTCCAAGATGCATCGTTTTTGACCTCCTATGCGTGCACTGTTCTGGCTTTTATTGTTTGCATCGATCAAATTCAGTTTCTTGTCCAATATTAGTAATTTGACCCCGCTCATGCATGTATCATTCCCCCCACTCCTCAAAAGGATTCGTCCTCGAATTTAAATTGGCAATGAGAGAACAATCATCAACTTCAATTGAAAAGGCTTCTTTGTTGTATGTGGAGTGATCTAATTGAGCTCCTCTCAATGGTTCAACAAAATCCTGAAAAAATAAGACAGCACTACTCGAACATTTGTAAGGATTAGTCAAAACGAAATCACTCGTCGCATTCTTTTTCTTGTCTTTTTCTTTTGGGCTTTGTGTGACTTTTACCTCATATGTATTTTCACTCACCAAATTTGGGCCATTAATTTGACTTTTTTTCACTCTCGGCCTCTATACTCTCAATCTTTTTGTATCTCACATCCCATATCCCTCTCACAAAAATTATCATCAATGTACAATTTCTGTAGAGGAGAAAGTGTTTCTAACGGAATGATAGGACAAGAATCAAATGAAGGGTTAAAATTACACTTACTTTCTTTGTTGGGAGGTGATGAGAGAATAGCAAGTGGACCTACTACTTCACATGAAGGATTAGAAGCATTGTCATCTCGTCTAATGTGTTCATTATCATTATCCTCTTGTTTGAGTGTTTGTGTGTTTTCCGACAACATGGGGATTTTTGTTTTGGTTTTGTCCAATGACTTGGATGTTTCAATTTTCTGCTTTGGTCTACTTGAGCCGAGCAAAGGTTTAGAAGAATTAGAATGAGATAAAGGTTGAGTGGTGCCTCTATCATAGTGATAATTCTTCTGTCGATATCGTTTGTCGATCTTTGATGCGCTTTTCGATTGTTGTGGTGAATTGGAATGCCTCTTGAAGGGTGTAGTAGGTTTTGAGTTCAAGTACCTCAAGAATGTTGTCATTGAGTCCGATAACAAGCCTAGTCATTGTATCCTCTTCATCCTCTTGTATGTCAGCTTTTTGCATCAATGATTCCATTTCTTTGAGATACTCATCAACAGTTCTGCAGCCTTGTCGGATCCTTTGTAACTTTTGTTTGATCTCTTATTGATATAATGGGGGGAATAAATCATTCTCGCATGACTTTTTTAAGTTCTCCCCATGAGGTTATCTTGGCTTCTCTATTGAGACGCCGATTGCGGACCAATTGGGACCACCAAATGGATGCATATTCAATGAATTTGAGAGTCAACAGTGGAACTTGATCCTCTTCGGGACATTGATAATGCTCGAATAGAAGATCAACTCGATTTTCCCAGTCACAATAAGCATCAGGGTCATACCTTCCTTGAAAAGGTGGTAGGTACAATGATCTTTGGCTTGGCTAAGGTGTTTGTTGCTCGTCTTGGTTCTATGTGATGATTGTGCCTATGTAAGGGGTTTTGGCGTCTATTCTGAATGGGAACAAGATTTGGACGCTTAGGTTCCTCAGTATCGCTTGCGATAGGAGTGGTTTCTAATCTCCCAATGGTTTGAGTGATTGCGGACACGACTGTATCAGTGTGCTCAAGCTTGGTTGCCAATGAGGTTACAGTTTGTTCAAGTTTATTAAGAGTATCCGAAACTTCTTGAAGAGTCGCCTCATGTGGTTCTTCGTCGTTACTCGTTTCTGACATCCTGAAACACTCAGATTTAAAAGGTAAAAAGCAAAAGAAAACTAGAAATCTCACTAAACACTCCAAGAATAAATATTTAGCGAGGCAAGTAAACCGATCTCGTGCTCTTTAAAGACCTTCCTGCCACAAGTCAACGAGTTACAATCGGAGTTTAATCCTAACAATGAGTCCTAATTGTACTAGGAGTCCAATGAAAAGGCTTGACACCAATTGAATATAGTTGCATGAAAGAAGGATTGTAATGCAACTTTGTTGTCCTACTCACACCAGAAAAGAGAAGGTATTAAATTGCGTAATAGAAGAAAGAAAAAGAAAAACAAAGGAACTTAAGAAACTAAGAGTTGAAAAAAAATAGTAGAGAAAGATGATAACCCCAAAACCCATAAACAACTTGAAGGAAGAAATCCAATGTTGAATCCACTTCAATGTGATGCTTGTAGTGGTTGATGATGGTGATCTTGATGATTCTTGATGGTGGTTGGTGGCTAGGTATCAGCTTTCTCACTTTTCTTTCTTTTCTTTCTTTTTTTTTATTTTTTTAATTTTTAATTTTTTTCTTTTTACAAGGTAAATAAACTGAAAATAACGAAAATTGAAGAAAAAAATAATGAAAATAGGGTTAAAGTAGGGGGGAAACCCTAATTTGACTGTAACTTTATCCACTTTGTTCGAGGTGTTCCCGAACTCCAAAAATTCTGAAATTTTTTGTGGTGACTCCACCAATGGTGTAGATATGATCTGGAAAGTTTCAGCTCAAAATTCACTCGTTTGGTTTTGACGAATTTTCCCTAATTTTCGAGTTTTTTTCCCCAAAAACGCCAAAATTCTTGCCAAGAATCGTCCCAAATTTGATACCAAATGATAGAGTAGTGCAATCTTGGATTTGGAAGCCTTCAATCAAGTTGTTGCAAGAACTAGGAGCTCTAGACTCAATCAAGGAAGTTTGGGCAGATCTGAAAATTCAAGAGAAAAGAGAAGGGATTTTCTTGAATTTTTCAGATTCAAGGCTGGAAATTTAAAGAAAGAAAGACGAGATGAAGGATTAGATGATAAGAAATAAGAATATAAATAAAAATATGAGAAAAGATTAAGAAGAAGATAGGTAAAACAAAGCTGAAAATTCCAGTTTTGTTTATGGAATTATGGAAGATGGTGTGAAGGTTGAAGATGAAGATGGCTTGCGAATTGTTGATGTTGTTTTGTCCTCGGCACCCTCTTAGACTCAATTATCTAAGCAAGCAACCTCAAGCGGCTCTAACCCACCCTCCTAGATGCGATTATCTAGGCAAGCAAGAGTGTGAAGATGATCTCCCTCACAAGAACTCGTCGAACTTATGTTGAAGAAGACTTCGAAGGCACAAGTAATCAGCACTTGCAAAAACAAACTCACTAAATATTTCATAAATCAAAGAAAATATGTCTTGCAATGATGGAGACTTCATCCTTTTATAGGTGAAGGATAGACTTCATCCTTTTTCAGTCTTCAGTAAATTGGACGTATCTTGAGTTCCTGATGTCCGATTGATGCGTTTCAAGATGCGGTGGAAAGGTAACTGAATGACGGACAATTTGTTAGAAGACAACTTGACTCAGAAATGCCTGGATTCCATCCAAAAACTCGTCGCAAGTTGGCTGACTTTCCAGACTTTACAAACAGATTCAATTTCTTGTCCAAGATGCATCGTTTTTGACCTCCTATGCGTGCACTGTTTTGGCTTTTATTGTTTGCATCGAACAAATTCAGCTTTTTGTCCAATATTAGTAATTTGACCCCGCTCATGCATGTATCATTAGGACTCGTTATGGTCACTACGAGTTTCTAGTTACTCCCTTCAGGCTAACCAATGCTCCAGCAGCTTTCATGGACTTAATGAACCGAGTGTTCAAACCCTATTTGGACAAATTCGTGGTTGTTTTTATTGATGACATTCTTGTCTACTCAAAGGACAAAGAAGAACATGCTAATGACCTTCAAATTGTACTCCAAACATTGAAGGAGAATCAGTTATATGCCAAATTGAGCAAATGCGAGTTCTGGATCTCGAAAGTATCCTTCCTAGGCCATGTTGTCTCGGCCGAAGGGATAAAGGTTGATCCTAAGAAGATTCAAACCATCAGCGAATGGAGACCTCCACGAGGTAAGGAGTTTTCTCGGTTTAGATAGGTATTTCCGAAGATTCGTGAAAGGATTCTCGATTCTTGCTACTCCATTGACTCGACTCCTTCGAAAGAATACTCCATTTAAATGGTCCGAGGACGAGGAAAGGAGCTTTGACCAATTGAAGCAAGTCCTAACTCAAGCACCTATTCTAATCCAACCTGAACCGGGAAAAGACTTTACAGTCTTCAGTGATGCTTCCCATCTCGGTTTAGGGTGTGTATTGATACAAGACGACAAGGTCATTACCTATGCTTCTCGGAAACTCAAGCCACATGAATTGAACTATCCAACACACGACTTGGAGTTAGCTGTGGTTGTGTTTGCTTTGAAGATCTAGAGACATTACCTATATGGAGAGAAATGTCGATTATTTATGGATCATCAGAGTTTAAAATACATCCTAACTCATAAAGAGTTAAATTTTCGACAACGAAGATGGGTGGAACTACTAAAAGACTATGATCTAATCATTGATTACCACCCAGGCAAGGCAAATGTTGCGGCTGACGCACTCAGTCGCAAACATTCAATTGCTTCAACTACCTTCAATGCCCATTTTAAGCTCCTAAGGAATCGGAGATACGTGGAAGAACTTCAAGTTCAATCTGACTTGAATTCGAGGATCAAAGAGCTTCAACAAAATGATCCCGAACTTCAGAAGATATTGAAAGAGATTGATTCCAAACCACAACTATCACTTTTATTTTTTTTTTCTTCCATAATCACAACTATCACTCTTCCTACACCCCTTCTACATATCTTTCATCCCATCATTTCTAATTCTTATTTATCTATTTCTACTTACATTGTTGTTTGAGTAATTTCAGAATACATTCAAAGCACTGCAGAGTTCTTACTAGAATCACGATCGGGCATTCATATATATGATTCAAAGGATCTCAAGATACGTCTATTTTAGCGAAGACAGCGCATGCAGAAATTCATATACGGGGTTTTTGGATAATTACGAATTTTCAAGATTTTATCTGATTATTTTTAATTTAAATCAATATAGGATTCTGCAATATCTATTAGGATCAGATTTATTGAATTAGGATTTTATTTTTAGCATTTATTTATTATTAGAACTTACTTATCTAATTAGGAGATTAGATTTTAGCATTTATTTATTGTATTTAATTCCTAAGTTTAGTAGGATTAGAACTTCTCCATACCCTAGATAAAGGAGGCTTCACCCACATTGTAATTCAGATTTGAATGATTAAATAAAATTCTCTTTTGAGTTCCAACTTGCCAGATCATTATCTTGTGTTTTAGAAGCAAATCAATTTTCAAGTTCTCCGGGATTTGTTATTGAGGATCTTCACACTCCTGCTTGCCCATACAAAAGCGTTTGGGAGGGTGGGTTAGAGCCGCTTTAGGTTGCTTGCTTAGATAATTGCGTCTAAGAGGGTGCCGAGGACAACTATCAATTCATAACGTCATCTCCACATATTCAAGCTTCCTCCATTGACGCCACCACCATAAGCAAATCTGAAATTTTAGATTTGTTCTTTATTTTGGTTTGTTTTAATTTTTCTCTTTATTCAAATTTGCGCTACTTTATCATTTGGTATCAGAGCAAATAAATAATCATCTTAGAAAAGAAGTTGAAACTGCTTTGCAAGTTAGAAACATTAGTCAACTTGCGAAGCCTTTTTGGATGGGATCCAGGCTATTGGTCAACATGTCTTCTTAAAACTTATCCGCCTACAAATTGGCTTTTTAACGCATCTTGAAACGCCTCAATCGGACATCTGAATCTCAAGATACGTCTATTTTAGTGAAGACAGCGCATGCAGAAATTCCTATACGGGATTTTTAGATAATTACGAATTTTCAAGATTTTATTTGATTATTTGTAATTAAAATCAATATAGGATTATGCAATATCTATTAGGATCAGATTTATTTAATTAGGATTTTATTTTTAGCATTTATTTATTATTAGAAGTTACTTATCTAATTAGGAGATTAGATTTTAGCATTTATTTATTGTATTTAATTCCTAAGTTTAGTTGGATTAGAACTTCTCCATGGCCTATATAAAGGAGGCTTCACCCACATTGTAATTCAGATTTGAATGATTAAATAAAATTCTCTTTTGAGTTCCAACTTGCAAGAACATTATCTTGTGTTTTAGAAGCAAATCGATTTTCAAGTTCTTCGGATTTGTTGTTGAGGATCTTCACACTCCTGCTTGCCCATACAAAAGCGTTTGGGAGGGTGGGTTAGAGCCGCTTGAGGTTGCTTGCTTAGATAATTGCGTCTACGAGGGTGCCGAGGACAACTATCAATTCATCACGCCATCTCCATATATTCAAGCTTCCTCCATTGACGCCACCACCATAAGCAAATCTGAAATTTTTGATTTGTTCTTTATTTTGGTTTGTTTTGTTTTTCTCTTTATTCAAATTTGCGCTACTTTATCATTTGGTATGAGAGCAAATAAATAATCATCTTGGAAAAGAAGTTGAAACTGCTTTGCAAGTCAGAGACATCAGTCAACTTGCGAAGCATTTTTGGATGGCATCCAGACATTTATGGTTCAACAAGTCTTCTTAAAACTTGCCCGGCTACAAATTAGCTTTCCAACGCATCTTGAAACCCCTCAACAGACATCTGGATCTCAAGATACGTCTATTTTAGCGAAGACAGCGCATGCAGAAATTCATGTACGGGGTTTTTGGATAATTACGAATTTTCAAGATTTTATTTGATTATTTGTAATTTAAATCAATATAGGATTCTGCAATATCTATTAGGATCAGATTTATTTAATTAGGATTTTATTTTTAGCATTTATTTATTATTAGAAGTTACTTATCTAATTAGGAGATTAGATTTTAGCATTTATTTATTGTATTTAATGCAAGAACTAAGTTTAGTAGGATTAGAACTTCGCCTATATAAAGGAGGCTTCACCCATTGTAATTCAGATTTGAATGATTAAATAAAATTCTCTTTTGAGTTTTAATTCAAGATTTGAATGATATTCACACTGCTTGCCCATACAAAAGTGTTTTTTGAATCAGATAATATATGTGAATGCCACCACCATAAGCAAATCTGAAATTTTAGATTTGTTTTGTTTTTTCTTTAGTAAGAACTCTGCTATGAGTTTTGAATCATATATTGAATGAATGTATTCTTTGAATGAAATTACTCAAACAACAATGTAAGTAGAAATAGATAAATAAGAAATAGAAATAATGGGATGAAAGATATGTAGAAGGGTGTAGGAAGAGTGATAGTTGTGATTATGGAAGAAAAAAAAATAAAAGATGAAAATGT